>JAJJWW010010080.1:600000-968620 GCA_023531295.1 Papaver armeniacum | reverse complement strand
AATGTGATTCATCCGCCTCGTGGATTATTGCCTTGGTGTGGAAAAAGGTGGTATTCAAATCGCCTTCTGTGTAGCCATTGTATTTCTCGATCTTTGCTTCCAATATTCATGGCAGCCGCGCCAAGATTAAGTAAGTGTGTGCTCGAGTGCTGGGCCTGTTGGAGATTGCACTCATATGTTGGGCCTGGTGGATTTGCCTGCTCAAAATTATGGTTTCAACTATTTTCTAGGTTCTTCACGAAATTCGGTGCAGGGCATTCCTATCCCTGTACAGAAACGAACGCGTCCCCCCACTCCCTCAAAAGCATTTCTTTCACTATACCTTACTTAAGTCCTCCGAACCCCAAAACCCCAATTTAATCTGTACTTCATAAACTCCTAGATTTTCCTCCAGAAAGTTTTCCCATGGATTATTTCAAGAGTCTCCTGTCGAGAGTACACTAGACATTTTATCCTGGCTTACCAACAGAATCGGCTCTGGGAATGCAAATTAGTCTGCTCAAATTGGAGAAATCTCGTCTCTAATCATCCATCATTCAAAGTAAAATGCACTTCATCAATCCTTAATAACTTTCTAATGTTGCGGCTGCTGATACTGCAGTTTGGGTTTATTGCTGATTCCATTAATTCCGATGATAAATATCACTATTTTGAATGGCTGATGATGAATCAAACCTATTCAGAGAATTAGAAGGGATTAATTTAACATCTCCGATTAGGGATTCTGTACTTGTTAGTTCATGCAATGGATTGATGTGTTTGGCTCGAGGCCCGCTTGTTTGGATTTGTAACCCTATTACCAGAGAATACGTTGTGCTTCCTAAAATTAACAACTATTGTAATCTTCGTCAGTATAGAAATTGGACTGTCGGATTTGGTTATGTTTTTCTTGCAGCAGATGTCTACAGGTGTTGTAGGAATACATGTGTCTAACATTAATATAGGCAGTATACATTTCTTACACTCTAGGCAGTGGAAATGGCTGGAGAAACCTTGGAAAGTTTAATGTTGGTTGCAGGCAGAGAATGGCATCAATGTGTCTTTGCCAATGAAGCTCTTTATTGGCTGACACTACATTGCGAATGATCTTCACCTTTGACTTGTTGGAGGAGAAGTTTTCTTGAACATCTGTCACCACCTCCTTTGCCACAAGACTGCGAATGGTGTGATAATAGGATTGGGGCTGTGAATGGGGTTTTGTTTTTTGCAATTAGGCTAGAAGTCGAGGGAGAAAAATTTAATGACATATGGTTTCTGAAAAAGAAGAATGTCAATCATGACATAAAAGAGGAAGAGGAACATCAGTCATTGGTTTGGAGTAAAGAGTTTAGGGATTGACAAAAGCAAATTGTTTGCCATTATGAAGAGTGGTCGTGTTTTTAACTTTTGGTAGTTACTATTATCTCAACTCTCACGACATAAAGAGTTCAACCTCGAGAAGGCTTGTGAAGTTCTGATAATTGGCTTTATCGAGTATCTCCTCATCAGAACACCTTAGTTTCGTTGAAAGAATTAGGCGAAGAAGATACAAATGTAATGGAATCAGTTGAAATTCAAGGAGACCACAAGCCGTGATTATTCTTTTTGAAGTAGCCCCAGAAGGATGCGAACCCTGGGAAAACGCCTGCTTATAGACTGCACTCATGAGCTTCGTTTGATTGATCCTTACTTCTTAAAGAATCTGATCCTTGTTTCTTAAAAAGAATCTGATCCTTGTTTCTTAAAAAGATTTAACTCAGTGCTTTTCTTCGAACGGTATAACCCGCTGAATATAATTTGTTGTTTTTTTTCTCCATATATGTTAATTTTGTTATCCTGTTTGTTGATTTCCAGATATTGCCCAGGAAACTTAAATGTGCAAATCTCATTTGGTGGGATCTTAGCTGTATGCAAACTATGTCGCTAAACAAGGTTTATTTTCCATTTTCTTGTTTCTCTACTTTTTTGGCATGATATCACCTAATGGAAGCTCTGAATATTTATAGTTAAAGTTAGGAAGGATATTCAGTAACGCACCAGATATACTAAAAATGAGAAAACCACATTATTTGGGTTTCTATTCAGATGTGCTACAGGATGTATGATTATCCTTCTGATAAGTTGCAAAGTTTCTTGATTCTAATATCTTATAGGAGTTAAATTTATTATTGTGTTTACTAGAAAATCAGAAATCTTTTTGTATGTGATTTTACCATATGAATATTCTTTTCTTGGAAGCAATGAACTTCACAACACAACTTAATTTGGCAAATTGCTTTGACTGAAATAAATACCAATGAACAAGCCAAAATGATAAAAGAAGATCCCTGAAAGAGAGAGTCGGTTCCTAGTCATGGTACAAACACACTTTGTGTCCCCTGGGTAGATTAATTTACTAGAATTTGCGTCACTTAGTTCAGTTTTTCAAAATTTTGTGATTGTGGAGAACTATGTTTTTAGGTTTGACAACTTCAGCACCTTTATTTCATCAGGTTTTTGTTTTTCTCATTTCAGTACTCAGTGGAAGTGTACTTGTTTCAGGAACTTGTCAAGTGGTTGTTTTCTGTAACTCTGCCCTGCAGAAAAAGGTCATTTTGTCTGTCTTTCACATGTTAATATTGTTTCAAAACCCATTTTTATTTCATTTATCTTCTTAATTTCCCAACAAGGTAACAATGTTCTTTATACTGGGTTGTACTCCATGGCATCCAGGAGTTGAAATAAGCAAAGGTTTCCTACTTATTCGTCCTCTGGTTGGTATCGACCTTTGTGTTGCTTCTATTTTTTGTCACAAGTGTTGGAGACCTTTGACTGAAACACACAAATACATCTGATAGGCTCGATTATTTATGATAAACATACTTAGGTCAAGTTTTATAATTTTTCTGTAACAATGTGACTATCGTTTTTACTAGTTTCATATTTCTGGATGTACTGCCAAATTTTGTGTCAAGATTCCCAAGTCGACCAGTGTCACCAGTCCACGACTAGGAGATGTCCAATCTCAGCAAAATCCTCTTTATTACGTGCACCAATCGAGTCTGTAAATGTTTAGTCCTGTCGAAATTGTACTATGTGACAGACCAAATATTCTCTCGGCAATGACATCAGGCTTGGGAGTGGTTCTACCATTTCATATGGCTTGGCGGACAACCAACTACAGTAACCAATGCAGGTAGATTTCTTTTTTTTTTTTTAGGTATTTGAAAGAACTAGGGTTTGATTAGAATTCAGTAATATTTTGATTTTTAAAGCTGAGATCTTTCAGTTGCTTCTTTAACATGCTAGATAGGTTTCTTAGGGTTAATCACTCCATAGAAAAAAAGATAATCGCTTTTGTGTAGAAATGATGTTTTGAACCAAGCCTTGAGAGTATCAAGTCAATGTAGTGGATGAAACCATGGTTTGAGTAGAAACCTTGATCTTTTTGTTGTTTTTCGGTAATGGCCTCAATAGGATATAGTTACTGACTGATTTGGGTTTCACGATTTATCTAACAGGTAGTGGAGGTGGTATTTTGATTTGTGTTTATAAGCATTTGAACCTACTAAAGAGGACTAATGGGACTGTCCGTGGACAAGAAGGCACCACAACCCACACTTAAAGATATAATACACTAGAAATTTGGTGCCAAGAGCGGTCTTCAAGACAGAAGAAGTGAAAAATCTGTACAAAAATGCTTTCCCAGGGTTAGCCATTCTGCTACAAGGTCCTTGTTTGTTTCGCTGCTGCTTGCAGCTTCCTGATATGCCGATTACTTCAGAGGTCTGCAAAAGAAAGGTGGACATTTAGCAGTCTGCTGCAAAGATTGCTATCGAAAAGGGATAGTTCCTTTCTTTTTTCCTTTCACTGTTTAAGTATGAATGTTTATTGTAGTTGCAAATATTATTGTGTAATCTTTTCACGTTATGGTGATATTATGCAGCTTGGTATCCAGACATCGACAAATGATCTTACTAAAAAACAAGTATGTGATGTATTTTCAGAGGAGGTTTGTAGTTCATTTTTAGTTAAACGGTCAATTTACTTAATAGGAACCATGTTTAGCATAATTCTTATTCTGATTTTATCTGTTCTCTTTCTGAATTACGTGGTAAATTTTCTCGTAGAGCAGTTTAACTGTTGGGCTTCCGACCATAAATTACTCGGCAAATGAAAAATTACTCAGGTGGCTGTATTACGTACCTCAGTTTTCGGAACACACTGCATAAATTAACAAATCTGCGAAGTGCCATCCCTTAAACTGCTAATGATGGTTCCCTATAGTATGTCAGATATGGTCTGGTGGCTGCCAAAATACAAAAATGTGTGTGCCAAGATAACATTTTCTTCTCTTATCCGACCGACAAATCTCTTTTTCTTTTTCAATTTCCTGCTTTACTCTTTCCACTTCTGAGAGCCCTTGAAACCCCAATTTTCCATCACTCTGAGAAGATTTTCATTAATCAGTTCATGGATTACTTCAAGATCCTCCCTGAAGGGATAACGTTGGACATACTAACTCGCTTACCTACCGAATCAGTTCTTGATTCCAAGTTAGTTTGCTCAAATTGGAGAAATCTCGTTTCATATAATCCATTATTCTCCAAGATGCACCTGTACCATCTCAACCATCCTTCTGATTGTACTTCAGGTAAGTTGGGTTTTCTTGCTTTGACGTTTTTTAAGAGAATTTTTTGGTATTTTGAATACGATGAGAATCATGATGAATCAACTACATCCATTCAGACAATTAGAAGAATTAATTTAACTATTCCAATTAAGAAACTTAGGTTTGTTGGTTCCTGTAATGGGTTGATCTGTCTTGTTGACATCTTCTCCTATCCATCATCTGTTTTGATTTGTAACCCTATCACAAGAGAATATGTTATCCTTCCTAAAATCAACACATATTCCATCGGATTTGGTTATGTTTCTTTAGCCAATCACTACAAAGTTGTGGGAATATGTGTGTCCAAGAACGGATTTGTAGAAGTCTACATCTACACTCTAGGCAGTGGAAATGGTTGGAGAAACCTTGGGAAGTTCAATTTTGAATTCAATATCCTTAATCAGCATGAAGCTGGTATCTTTGCCAATGGTGCTCTTTATTGGCTAGACAGTAAATTGCAAATGATCATCACTTTCGATTTGGCTAATGAACAGTTTTGTGAACATATTTCACCACCTCGTTTCCCACCGGACAGTGATTGGTGTGATGCTAGGATATGGGTTTTGGATGGGTTTCTGTGTTTTGCTATTTATATATGGGTGGAAGGACTCAGTATTCATGAGACATGGCTATTGGAAAACAAGAATCGTAATCATGACTTGAAAGAGGGAGGGGAACATAAGTCATTGGTATGGATTAAAAATTTAAGGGTGGATGATAGCAATCCATTAACCGTTATGAAGATGGATCGTGTTCTGACTTACGGTGGTCTCTATCTCAGCATTTACAACACAAAAACTTCAGCCTCGAAACATCTTGTGAAGTTTAACGATGCGGTTCTTCAAGTATCCCCTCACCAGAACACCTTAGTTTCGCTGAAAGAATTAGGCGAAGAAGATACAAAAGTGATGGAGTTGGTTGAAATCGAGGAGACAAGAAGCAGTGATTATTCTTTCGAGCAGCTCCAGGAGGATGAGAACTCTGAAAACATATAAACTGGTAACCTTCGTTAAAATTTTGGATGTGATGTTCATATCATTTTACATACGAGTAACCTTTGTGTGAATCTAAATGTTATTGACATTGTCTTTATCTGTGTTTTTTATTTTGGGCTAAGCTATATTGCTTTGTTGAATCTCTGCATTGCATTTTACGCCTACAAATTTTATGTTAACAAGTTACCGTGCAGATTGCTAGCGAAATTTTAATTTGGGTCAATGTGGATAGTGATGACTGGAACTTAGAACAGGTTGGTGTAAGTATATTAGACCATTCTAGTGCTGTAAACTTAAAACTGCTTCTGTTCTAGTTCCAACTTTGTCATCAATCCCCACAAAGTCCATGACCTTTTGATAGGACTGGAAATATATTTGCAAGTCTAAATTGTCGTCGAATGTTAATTCGTCTGATATGTATGGATGTCCTAAGTTCGTACTAAAACCCCAATTCCATACTATACTTCTTAATTCATCTGATATAAATGGATGTCCTAAGTTCATACTGAAATTTTACTGTGAATTACTGAATGAGTGAATTAAAACTAACAACTTTCAAGTTTTATCCTCCTATTTCAACATAGATTGTGTTTCTTTTATATTTATAGTCTTCTAAGAAGACGCCTGAAGTTTGAAATTAGTGAGAATTTTTGATGTTAAGGTTGCAGTATTGGTAGCACCTTGCTTTATGCTGCTGTTACAGTAGTGATGATTAACTAGACAGATAATTAGTCCATGAGGTTTGATTTTGGTATGAAGTTTGACCGGACTTTGACTTGATTTTGGTAGGAATCTGTGGAGGGGAAGTAACTAATGCGGTTCTTGGAAAAACAAGTTGATGCTAGGATTCCAACTTCTAATGGATAAAGTTTGGTAATTTTTTTTTTCGATGTCGTCTCCTCTGGGACAAAAACCATACTAACAACACACTAATCAATCGATGCTTGACGTTGGGGTTCTGCAAGTGCTTTGCTTTGTATGTTAAATTTAAACTGTTTAATCTCATGAGTCTGATTCTTAAGAAGTAACCATCATGGAGTTCAACTGGCAAGCCTGATAAATTATATCATTCTTGTTTAGCTTTTTCCTCCTAGATAAACATGCATGTTTTTTCAGCATGCTTTGAGTTGTTCAATTTGAAAGCATGTTAGAGAGTGTTGGTGGCTGAATCTGTTGATTTATGTGTACTATTTGGTGGATGCAGCTAACATTAAATTCAGATGGAGTTGTCTTTTTTGGGTTAATGTAGCAGTCCAATGAATCATTCCATGAAGATGCTGTGGCTATTATCTAATTAGCATTGTCAAGGATGGACACATAGTCAGCGTTTCGGGTTACTCCATCAACTGCTTCACTGTTTTTCTTACTCACCTGAGTATATATCTAATCTTGTACTCACCTGATTTCACGCTGGTATGGGAGGAATATTATTCCGCAATTCACTTTGAATACTGGATTTTGATATTCTTTAGATACCTGAGCTAAATATGTGTGTAGTGCTTGTGTAATATGTTCTATGGATATCCTCTCTCATGCAAAGCTCAGGTGCGTTCAAATCACTGGGAGGCTTTCTAGAAACGTCATGGCTTCCTTGGTAGAATCTTTGATGTTGACCTCGTTATTAGGAATGAAGATTCCATACTGTTTGCTAAGCTGGCGACGGGAATCCGGCAGATAATATCTACTGGACTGGTTCTGATTCTTTAAAATTAACTTGCTTCAGTGTCTCATATTGTAGATGTCTGAATAAAGAAAGTTGAAAACTGAAAACGTCTGACCGAAAACTATCTTTCAGTTGTTATAAACGGAAGTTTATTATATCAATCTTGGTATAGGGGCGGCAAGTTCTAGTAGAGGGGCGGCAAACTAATAAGACAAAAAGGATATTACAATTCATGCCCTTATAAAAAAAAATAAATGTCTAATTAACTTTATCATTGATAAATCAAGATTAGTAATGATAATCAAGATTAGTGTTGATAATTAATTTTCACTTATTATAACTTTAAAATCAGATTTTTAGAGTTATAAAAAAAAAATTTAGAGGAGAAGAAAAAAACTTTTGTGATATTTGTGAAACCATAGATTTTGATTGACTCAACCAAAATGAGTGATTTCAAGGACCCTTTAAGATACTTAAATTAGTTCTCATTAGCTTTTTCGACCAAAATTATCTAAAGTACATAACAAATCAAAACTAATTTTCAAGAACTTACTATGTAATTTTGCTCGTGGACTAATCAGTAACTTTTAGTTACCGTCAGGAAAGTTATCGAATACTAACCGTGAATCAAGTTAAATTTGGGGAAAATCCAATCGTAAACCGCTAAGGTCAGTAACTAAATGCTCGATACCAATCAGAATCGAAGTTACTGCTTGGCAATTAAATGCTCAAAACCAACCGTAATCAAGAAAATTTCAGATATAGAACATACGGCTGGTAATCAACTATTACCAACCGTATGTTCTTCAAAATCGCTTATGGTTCGACTCGAAGACACAACCGTAACTCACATAAACCAAGATATTTCAATTTCAATTTTCATAAAACCCTAATTTTGATACAAAATTAACTTAAATCCAACACGATAAACTAAACCATAATCGGGTTTTTTCAAACATTTTTCAAATCGCATTAATCAAGACGATGAAATTTTCAGTTTTAATGGAGGTTACAATGGATGGAGGAGAAGAGAAGATGAAGAAGAAGATGAAAAAATGATTTGATTTTTTGATTCATTAGGTTTAAAAAAAATTGATTTGATTTTTTTGGTCGATTTAAGGTGAAAAGGGTAATCTAGTCAATCTACACACCCCCTATAGACACCCCCTAACCAATAAGAGGGACATTGCTATCACACTTGCCGCCTCTACTAGAACTTGCCGCCCCTATACCAAGATTGTATTATATAGATGCCCACTTTAGTGGAACCCCATTACTTGAGCACCAAGTATGTAAACGTGGAAATTTTATAAATATCCCTCCTTTTCATGGATTTCACAAATACCCTTATCCACAATAATTATAATCCTCTCATCTTCTAAAATGTTATCCATTTAATATTGAATCATATAAATATCTTTCAATATTAATAAAAATTTAGATGAAAGTCATTTCATTTCTTATCTCACATGGCCGGAGGTGGTGATGGTGGTGATGCCTGATGAAGGGGTGGTGGTGCCACTCGTGATTTGGGATCAACTTTTGTTGTTGATGTACTGATTTTGTGTTAACTTGGGCTGTTGACACGTAATCTTGACCTAACTAATTTCCGAAAGTTTTCAATTTTTAAAAACTGGGCTGCTGACACCGATATGATATCAACTCGGCCATGGACACCAAAATTTGTGTCAACTGCTGGTTGTTGATACAAAAATCGGATCAACTTTATTGTTGATACAAAAATCCTGACCTAACTATTTCTAAATTTTCAATTTTTTTATCAACTTTAAGGCAACGATGGTGGATTTGGGAGGAGATGGTGTTCGCAATTGCGTGGCGGGACATGAGTCAGGGGTGGAGTTGTGATGGTGAATGTTGGGTGATGGCTGTGGAGTTGTGGTGGTGGTGGTGGTTGTGGAGTGGTGGTGGTGGTGACTTACCGCTCAGGAGTTGGAGGCTATGGGGAGTGATTGAGAAAGAAAATTATTGCTTTTTGAAGAAAAAAATTATGTGTAATAAATTACTAAAATAGTTTATTTTTAAGAGGATAAGCTTTATATATAAGAGGAGGGGTATATTTATAATGTGATAGGGGTATTTTTGAAGGGTTCCAAAACTAAGGATATTTAATTAATATACCCTATGTAAACTCTATAAATAGAGTCTCAAACCTTTGTAAACACACACATGAATAAGAAATCTCTCTTCTTTTCTCCCTTTATTTTGTGTCTTCTTCTCTTCTTATTCTATATTACAAGACGTGATCAAAGACGCTCTACGTTGAGCCCTATACGACGTCTCTAAGCTCCGAGAAGAACAACGAGATTTGGATTCATTTGTTTGCCCAAAGCCGATTTGGCAACAATAGCATGAAACGTATAAAACACTTTCAATCCTTGTGTTTTGTTTATTATTTTTCTTTATAAGTTGTTTTACCTAATCATGATTAGGTCATAGTTGTCTATTTCACTATTGACATCTGCTTTCCTCCGATGGTCAGATGTACCCGAGTGGATCAATACGAATCTTGTGCAAGGAATGAGTCAAGGAGCTAAGAGCATCCACACATGGGAGACCAAAACTAAAATTTTGGTCCAAAAAAAAACTTGAGTGGAGAAGGAGTAAAGATCAAAGACTGAGGTAAAACCAAAACCAAACAAAATTTGGTCTTTAGTTTGGTTTTAATCGGCGTAATTTAAAGTTACGCCTGATGGAGCTGTGGGTGTTGGGATTATGCTTCGATGATGGGGCGTAACTTTGAGTTACGCCCCATAACAAAAAAAAAAAAAATTTGGGCGTAGTTTGAAACTACGCTTGATGGAGCGAGAGGAGTTGATTGCGCCTGATGATGATGGGGCGTAACTTTGAGTTAAGCCCCATAACAAAAAAAAAAATGGGGCGTAGTTTGAAACTACGCCTCGATGGATTTTAGTCTCCACTGTAGTTGTCACAGACTCGAGTAAACCAAATTTTTTAGTTTTTTTTTTGCTTTGCTCTTTGATTATGGTCGCACCACTGCAGTTGCTCTAATGACCACCAACTTGTCACGTATCTCGTTTAGCCATCAAGAGATTTTTATCTTGTACGGCTTGGTTTTAGCATCTTTAATGTTTGCTTAATAATTTTATCGTATTTTAGGCAACGGAAACAGAACTAGTCATAAAAATCCAAGGTGACCAAACTTGTGGTACAAAAGCCCTACTTAAATGTTGGGTTTCATTAAAACTCCATCTTAAACTAAGTTGATACAAAAACCCCAAATTTTAAAAAGTGATACAAAAACCCCAAATTTCAAAACTGGTTTCATCAAATTTTATAATGAAACCAAAAATTGGTTTCGTCAAATTCTATGAGGTTTCATCAAATTTTATGATGAAACCGAATTTTGGTTTCATCAAAATCTTTGGGGTTTTTGTGTTACTTTTATTTTTTGGGGTTTTTGTGTTACTTTTGTTTTGGCGGGTTTTTTGTGGATGGATAGTGACACCTTTGGGGTTATAACTCGCGGACCGTTTAGGCAACGTATATTATAGTTACATGTTTTGTTAACTTATCCCGGATGGCTTAATAAATATTGGATTGAGTAATCTGCCGATACTTTTATACATCGTTATACACGGGTGATCAATTTTATCGGAAAATTTGATTTCCTTCTTTTTCTAATATTTTTCATTGGGAAAGAAAAATAAAAATCCAGTTTCTATTCCCATAGTGAAACTGTAATCACCAAAAAATGGTGTTATCGCAATTCGATTACATTTACGGTAATTAATTACATGCATGGTAGAAAAACCTCGGCCAATTAACTTTGGTATCTTGGTCCATTAGACGAAGATCATGTGATTAATGGTTTCCATTTTATTTATTTTTTTGCAAGGAACCATCCGTCACCATGCGTATATCGGAAACGACACTATTTGTTTATTTGTCGCACACAATTTTGTTAATTGTATAAACAAATTGTTATTGGTTTTCCCGTAAATTCCGTTTAACAAGATGTTAAAATTGGCGAGCCTAAGAATTTTTAGCGCTTCTATTGTTGATTTCTATTCCTTAAAAGAAATCTTTATCAACCAAAAAGTAGATTCTCTTCTGCAAAGAATAACGATAATGATTTTTTTATTTTTTCTCAAAAGAATCATTTAGAATAATTGGATTTTGTTTGATCCATTGATCGCATAAGATTTGATACAAGTTATTACTTAAAGATAATTCAATTGCAAACACCAATTGTTGAATTCCCCGAGGGATGTTGTGCAAATTTTCTTCTTCCTTATACTAATCTCCTCAATTAAGATCGTTCAACATGATGTTGAAATATTGTAATACACAAAAGATCAATGGGTGCGCACCCGGCTTGTTAGCCAATATCATTAGTCCTTGTAGTGACTATATTAATCTTGACTGACTTATTTTTTTGATAAAGAAAGAACGCGCAATTGGGGGATATGAAAACTAATTGGGGGATATAGCTACAAGACAAAATAGGAGTCCCAATAGCAATTCTGGGTCACCCCTTATGTAATTATTTTTTAAATCCTAATATACCCTCACTAATCATGTTTAGTGGTTAATAATAATTAGTAAAAACTTAAGTATTTGGGGGATAGATTAGTGTGTGTTTTTATTTTAATTTGTGTGAGTGAGGAGTAGATGGAGAGAAAAAAATTGAGTGGAATTTTTTTTTTTTTTGAAAATGGAAGATGATTGTGATGAGAGAATTACCGCTAATAAGAGGTTGAAAAATTGATTTTTTTTTCTTTGAATCCACCATTGTTGCAATAAAAAGCTTGGTTCCTGACAGATGGTATTCAACCAAAACCCATGGGGCAATTGTTGGATGTTCATAAATTGTTTGCCACTATCCTGGGGGTTCTTGATGCTGATTTTTTCTGGTTTTAATGTAATTGCATGGTAATCATGGATTCGAGCATGCCACAGACATGTTCCTAAGATAGTATTTTGCTTAAATTTCCATGCCTAACAGATGAAAAGTATCCTGCAATGTTGATTTTTTTTTCACTTGACTACCTAAGATTGATAGAAATTCTCGAGCATGCCGAGATCATGTTCCTAAGATATAGTCTTCATCAATTCCGCATGGTCTTCATCTCTTCCTTTTGAACTTTTCCTCGCATTAATCACCCACCGCCAAGATGGTCATTGATATGAAGACCATGCCGGATTGTTTTCCCGATACCATGTCGCTTTATTTTCTATGCCTAAGTGGACTGATTAATACCGTAAAAATTGAAGGAAGAGATGAAGACCATGCCGGAATTGATGAAGACCATATGCCGGAACATGATACCGGTGATGGTCTTCATCAATTCCTATGGTATTCATCACTTTCAAAGATGATCTTCATCACTTTCAAAGATGATCTTCATCACTCCGAATAAAAAAAAATTGGTTTCCAAAGTGAGGAGAAGAGAATTTGATATAGATGGGAGAGTTTATAATTTGAAAGGTCATCATCACTTTCGATGATCTTCATCACTTCCGAATAAAAAAAATTGGTTTCCAAAGTGAGGAGAAGAGAATTTGATATAGAATGGGGAGAGTTTAGAATTTGAAAGGGAATGGGAAATATTTGTTTCAAAGCTCCACCCTAAATAAGATTAATAAGAAGTGGAGATGGAAATGGGGATATGATTTTGTTTTTTGATTTTTTTTTTGTGGGAAGGGTATTTTAGTATTTTCGCCCCCAAAAGTCACCCCTTAGCACACACCATGGGTTGGGGGAAGTAATTCATATCCCCCAATTAGTTTCTATATCCCCCAATTGCGCGTTCTAAAGAAAGTGTCCAATAACTTCAATCTAAACCATTATCTTGTCCCTCGAGGTCACAAAATTAGAGATTTTATTTGCATATTTTTCCCGTAACCAATAAAATCCATGGTTGATCTTTAATTTGGATAAACTACAATTTTTTTGGACATTTTTTTTATGGCTTTTGAAATTAGTATCCACTGTCCACCGTGGTTTTCTTAAAATCCAAAAATTATTATAAGTATATGTCTCGAATTAATCGGATAATACTTTACGAAACTTGAAGTTTTCGTATATGAGATGAAAAAGATTTTTCGCCATAATCAGGGGGAGACTATACACAGTACGACTGCTGCCACGGTAGGAGGGCCGAACGAAGAAGAATATGAAGATGGAGTTTGTCCACGACTACTTTCGTCCCGTTTCAGAAAAGGTAATACTTTCATCTCGTTTCAAAAAGTGACATTTTCGCCGCTTCGTAAAAAGTTATACTTTCTCCCCCGCTTCGGAAAACCGATACTTTCACCCTGCTTCTAAAAAGTGATACTTTCTCCCGTTTCAAAAATTGATTATTTCACTATGCTTTAAAAGTAATACTTGCTTTGAAAAAGTGATACTTTCGCCATTTCGAAAAAGTGATACTTCCTGTTTTGGTGGGTGATACTTTCTCCCGCTTCAAAAAATTGATTATTTCGCCTGCTTCGGAAAAAGTAATACTTCGCTTTCAAATGAAGCGAAAGTATCATTTTTTTCAAACTAAATCACTTTTCCTAAACGTAATGAAAGTATCACTTTTCCCAAAGAGAGCCAAAGTATCATTTTTCCAAACGGATGTGATAGTATCATTTTTCCTAAACGGGATGTGAAAGTATTATTTTTCTAAAACGGAAAATTAGTCGATCCATAAACCAAAATATGGTTGCATGATGTGTTATGCATCCTTTGTGGTGGTTTGCATAATGGCTATGCATTCAATTTTCGAGAATTGTGCATAAAATGATAGTATCATTTTTCTTGAAACGGATGGAGTACATCGTTTTATTAGTTGCAATGGAAAATTAGTTGATGCATAAACCAATATTTTGCTACATAAAGTATTATGTATCCTTTTGTGATGGTTTGCATGGATATACATTCAATTTTCTAAAATTGTGCCTAAAATGATATATATATATCTCCTAATTTTTCGTAAAAACTCCAAATTTGATATTGTTCTTTGTACTTGTTGCGTGGAGTTTTTTATAACCTTTTTAACGAGATAAAATTTGTAAAATTCCAAGGCACAGATTTTTAGATATGTTATATTAAAGTTTGTTTTCCAATTATACCCCTGAAAAGATAGGATACACAAGGAATTATAGTAATTGGACTAAAAGGGAGGTACATTTCCAATCTTTTTTTGGTAATTGATCACTTAGATTTTACAAAAAAGTGGCCATATAAAGGACCTCCCTCGCTTCGCTCGGTCGGCCCAACTATCAGAAGCTTGTGTAATTAACTTAAATGTTATATCAATTTCTCTCCAATCACAATCAAATCGATGTAGGCTGTCATTATATGATTGGCGTGAAATTTTTCATTTTGCTTTTATTTAAGTTTTTCCCTCTAAGAGGAAATTCAAATACATTTAGCAACATAAGTAGTGTTCTATAAGAGGCTACTGTGTAGTGCTCCAATTGAGTGTACCAAATTCACATTCTTAATTATAATATCTTTTCACTTGAATATGAGGAGATTATAATGTCCCATGACGCTGGTACCAATAGAATTGATTAAATTTACACTTGAGAATTGTGTTGGCTTATAGCAAGCTAAATTATTGTCGAATATTCATTTAAAGTAACTAATCAAATAAATGATGGTGGTTGTGAACCCCTCCGCAGAGAAATATCGACATATGTGATTGGTTGGCATACAATCCAAATTAAGTTGGATTAATTTCTCAATTAACGCAATTTTTGGATCCAAAACTTAACACTTTAAAAATGCCAAGCCTATAAATTACAAAAAAGCCAAAGAAGTCATAATGCTATACGAAAATTTTCATTGTAAAAACGATTTAAGGGTTTCATTTTTGCTCATACCCTAGGATTGATTCATTAATTATTTTCTTTACGATGCACTTGGTGTGCTAGTCTTTGACGGACTCATATTGCATTGACACAAGAAATGTGGTCGAAGAACATATTGAATTTGTAATCTTTGAGGATTCAAATTTTATTCAAAGTACCACCTTATTTGCTTACATAAGGTTTAACAATCCTTTATGTGTTTTTAGAAATTTGGTACACAACCAAAAATCCTGGATTAATTAGTTGATGATTTCAACATTATAGGTCTCGAGGAGTCCTTAAAAACACTAAAATCCACGCCCGAAGCATAAATTCTATTATTTTTCTTTTTTTAAATCAAGAAGCTAGAATTATGCTAGCCTAAACTCGTCTCGAGGTAGACTAGAGTTATGATTTTGATGCTCGTTTTCAGTAATACTCATATAGTTGAGTTACCATCCATAAATCGTCAAAAGTTGTACTCTTTTTCATTCGTTTTAGATTTTGTCCCACGTGGTTTTCCTGACAAGGTTTTAACGAGGCAACATCTTGTTGACATTTAATAATTTATTTATTTAAAATGTTGATATTTGCGCTCTTTTTCCTTCGTCCAATTTTTTTTTCCCCTCATTGGGTTTTACTGGCAAGGTTTTAATGAGGCAACATATACATGTCCAAGTCTATTTTAAGTTTTTCATAATTGTACTCTTTTTCCTTCGATCAGGTTTTGTCCCTTAGGATTTTACTGACAAGGTTCTAACGAGGCATTTAGCTTAGATATAGTGGTCATCTAGGGGGAGTGTTATAAACGGAAGTTTATTATATAAATTCCCACTTTAGTGGAACCCCATTACTTGAGCAGCAAGTATGTAAACTCTATAAATAGAGTCTCGAACCTTTGTAAACACACACATGAATAAGAAATCTCTCTTATTTTGTGTCTTCTTCTCTTCTTATTCTATATTACAAGATTAGTATATATTTCTGCTCCACCAGAGTTTCTCCCCAAAGAGATTACACTAGGAATTTTAAGACGATTACCCGCTGAATCAGTTCTGGATTCCAAGTTAGTTTGCACAAATTGGAGAAGAATTGTTTGTTATCAACCATTATTCTTAAAGCACTTACATCATCTCAACTATCCTTCTCCGATTCTCGCTTGATTCTGGTGAGTTGAGTTTTATTGGTTGGACTTATGATCTTGTGTGTCATAATAAAAAGTTTTACTATTTTGAATATAAGGAGAATCGTGGTGATAAGTCAACAAACTCCATCTTATTCATATACTAATATAAAGAAAAGAGGTATTTTTGGTGAAGCCTTTTCACATGAAAATAATACCCCAATTAACTAAGCTTTTAGTTAATATTTGTATATTTACAGGAATGCCATTGTTTTAAAAATAGATCTAAAATTTAAAACTTAGATATCTTTAAAAAACACATCGGATTTTTGCAAAATTAATATATTTGGAAAGCTCTTTAAATTATCTACGTAATGAGTACAAACAAGGATATTAATTTTTTTTTTAAGATTTTTTTTTCTCCATTATTATCAAATTTGGTATTGTTAAAAGAATCCAATTCAAGCATGTGCATCGCACATGTGGCCTTACTAGTTTAGATAATCACAAGAATTAAATTAACCTCTCCGTTTAGGTTTACTATCTTTTTGGATCATGTAATGGGTTGATTTGTCTTGCTACATACCACCGCCCATTTATTTGTATTTGTAACCCAATTACATGAGAATATATTATGCATCCAGAACTTACTAGAAATTGATATGATATTAAAGGGTATAGTTATGGGGCTAGCAGCTTTGGTTATGTTTCCTCAACAATTCAATACAAAGTGTTAGGAATATATAAGTCGTCGACCAATGTGGAAGTGCACACATACACTTTAGGCTCTGGCAATGGAGGGAGAAACCTTGAAAAGTTTAATTTTCAACCAGCAAAGACGCACGCGCGATGCGAGTGCCGTTGCATTCCAAAACTCACAAAACATATCATTTATTTACACTTTTTTTTTTTTAATTTACCTAAGACGCCAAAAGAAGTAAGAACTTCTTCATGCACAATGTTTTTTTTTTCAGTAAATGTTCCAACTTCATAATATCTCCCAACAAATAGGGCTAAGCATCGTAGACCCCCGTTCCGTAAGCACAATTAAATGACCGCCACCATCAACAAATTTACCTATCTCTCTCTGCAAATCGCATGAAAAACACAGAGGATTTATTAGGTGAGTCGGGATCCTTATATAAGCCATGGTGGTTCATTTTAGAGATGGCCGTAATCTACATTCCGCACATCCCAACTTCAATGTCGAGAACCACTCATTGAAGCATAAATAGACCTACCAATCTTTAATAATCATTCATTTGTTTTTTCTACCTTTAAATCAATTCCTTGTTGGCTCAACAAACAAAAACAATTAAGAACTAATGAGAAAAGGAAAATGCAGAGGTCCAAGAACTATAACAAACAGTGGTGTAGGTTTCATAGCCCACATACTTGACTTGCCTACAAACATTGAGAACTTTAACAATTTGTACTTTTATACTATAAAGCCAGACCGACAAAACTCCGTGTCAATTTTGTTATTTCCAAATGAACTGCTTACTTGGTAACTGAAGATATGATATAACTCATAGATGAAAAAATCTCTATGAGTTTAGCGTATGTATATTTGGTTTGCACCCTTTTACATTACCAAGTATATGCATCATGTAACTTAATTATCGCCAACCGATTTACTAACCCGTATGCTATTGTTCGGCTTATCCCTATTGTTGTCACTTCTACTCTACTATCCAAAATATGAAAAGCATCAACTCGAGCTAGATATCAAGTCAATAATAACATGGTATGATGTGGTTGTATGCAGAGTAAACACATCAAATTAAAGTAATTAGGCAAGCCAAAATTCTGTAGAAACAAACACTTTTATGCATTTTTGCGGAGAGTAGTGGATAGAGTGCATAATATGCAAACTGAGTCAAAGTCATTTCTACAACCGACTATGAAGTGTTCAAATAGGAATGTTATGCAACCCTAAGCAAAAAAGTGTAATGTCTGACATCACACTTACAATTGTATTCTAATGTGTGACACTTATCTTATATTATGTTGCATGAATTAAAGATGCCCTCGCTAAACTTGCTCAACCTCCTCGCAAAAAACATTGGAAAATGTTGGTTATTTGATGTTTAGAATGAAACTGAACTTTGAACTTGTTTTGTAGTATTAGATTGATCTCACGTATCTTAACTTGAAACTCTCTCAATTGTTACATATCTTTTTCTTTTTCTTGTCTATTTTCTTCTTGTTTTTTTGTTATTCAAACTGTTACAGAAACATGGCTTTTATAGCCTTTAACACCGATCTCAGATATTTCTAAAAAATAAACTATTAGGAAAACTTAGCTATGTAGTTGTTTGGCCAACACTCCAAGTAAGCTACGTAATTACTTGGTGACCAAACTTCTAGTGTTCACACCGACTAGATACTTCTAGAATTAGTTTACCGATTTTACTGTCAGAGTAAACAAGAATCCTTAGAAAATGCATTATTCTCAACACTCCTCCTAATGCATTTTCGCTCTCTCCAAGGAGTTTTCGTGATCCTCATCTCCGGCTAACATGTTTTGGCTTCTTTAACGAAATTTTGGGGCTCTACCGAGTAAAACCACAAGTCTCATATGTACCACTTAACCGGTCTTGGACTCCAAATTTTTGATATGTAGGAAGTGATTTTCCATGTTTGCAATCTTCACAAACTTTTGCGTACTTCGATTTTGTCGCAGCCTTAGAGATTGGAACTGCGTGAGTCTTTGATGATTTCACTTCATTGTCAGATTGGTCGTGATAGTTCAATAGATTGGAAAGTTTCTATCTCGCACTTTCACTTTCGCAATAGCCTCCGATTCTTATTCCTATTATCGTATATAAATCATAAGCCATCGTTAAAGTATAGAGAGTACCCATTTTCAACCATTTGACCAACACTCAAGATTGGCTTTTAGGTTTGGGACTAGAAAACATCTTTAATGAGTCTTGTACCTTTACTAGTTTGAATAGCAATTGTACTTTCCCTTTGGCCTCGACTAAGTCACCGTTTCCTAGACGGATTAGAGATTTGATTGACGTATCTATGTTGCAAAAAATATGTTCGTTTCCGTCATGTGATTGCGTAAAACTGCCGATAAACCAAAGCTTCATTTTCCTCTTTTTTGATGTTTGGCAGGCATAAAACATATGCTCTTCTTCTTTATTTTCTGCCTCATGAAAATTAGCTTGGTAATTTCTCTTCGAACGACAATCTTTAGCGAGATGTCCATGTCGCCGACAATTATAGCATTGTTGCTTGCTTTCATCAAACCAACAATATTTTTCCAAGTGATTTGTTTTCTTACAAATCCTACATGGTGAAAATTCTTTATTTTCTCTAGTATCTCTCAGTAGTCTTCTTCTTCTTCAAAGAAATTTTCATTACAATCTTCCTTTTCTTTCCAAATTTTCCACCTTTTATTTTAGACTCAAAAGCACTTTCAATTGGAAATTCATGACGATCGCTTAACCTTTGTCACAGGCTTAAGTGAACCCATGAGTTCTCATGCGTAAAGAGTAGTAATATCCTTTGACTCTTCAATGGCGTGAATAATAGATGGACTTATTAGTAAGACTAATAAGTATTTTTTCAACCAACTTTTATCACCAATATTTTCTCCATAAATCTACGTACTCATCTCGATTAACAACTTTTTAACTCTTGAATAATAATCTTTTGTCAAGTTTTAAGACTTTTCATTTTAATGTTCTCTAAATCTCTTCTAAGAGATTGTAATTTAACTAACTAACCTTGTCAAGTTTCCTTTGAAACTCCTCCTTCAATCTATCCCACGCAGCTTTTGTCATGTAGCTCCCATAATTCATGGAAATATCGTATCATCCATTGCCATCCAATTGTACAAGGCTTTGTGATCTTTCAATTTCCGTATCCTTCGCTTTCTTTGTTGTTCTTGGGTCATATTTTCTCTGCCTCCATCATGGTAACACCACTATCAACAACTTCCCATAGCTCTTGAGATAGAAGTATGTCTTCATTTTTATGCACCAGAAATCATAGTTTTCCCCGAAAAATATTGGTACTGGGATGAAAGATGGACTGCTGCTAGACATGATTGTACGCGGAAGTGAACGCCGATTAGATCGAACTAGCTCTGATACCACTGTTGGTTATTTGATGTTTAGAATGAAACTGAACTTTGAACTTGTTTTGTAGTATTAGATTGATCTCACGTATCTTATCTTGAAACTCTCTCAATTGTTACATATCTTTTTCTTTTTCTTGTCTATTTTCTTCTGGTTTTTTTCTTATTCAAACTGTTACAGAAACATGGCTTTTATAGCCTTTTAACACTGATCTCTAGATATTTCTAAACATAAACTATTAGGAAACTTAGTTATGTAGTTGTTTGGCCAACACTCCAAGTAAGCTACAGTAATTACTTGGTGACCAAACTTCTAGTGTTCACACTCGACTAGATACTTCTAGAATTAGTTTACCGATTTTACATTGTAGTAAATAAGAATTTTAGAAAATGCATTATTTTCAACAGAAAACACTGTTAAAAAGTTGCAATAACATCATATTGAGTCAATATCTTAAAACTGAATCATTATAATAGTTCTCGAGGCTTCTATTCAATATAGATTTCTGTAATCCATGTATCGTTTTTTCCATCTGCAATGCGGCATCAATACCTTATACTTGTAAAGACACATGACAGGAAAATGATGCAAACTGCAACAGAAGAAAACCAAATTGCAATTTCCTTGAACTACTATATTGTCCGCATCATGACTGAGTTTCAAGGAATGCGACTGAGTTTCTAGGATTTGGAATGTAAGGAAATCTTCCGGCAAGTCGACTTCTCTCCATTAGTCTGTCTTTCTCAATGTTGCACATCACTCTACTCCCCTCTAAGAACCGTAATTTGATACTTCAAGAACTTTTACGACAATTACAATGTTCACCCCAGTAATAAGCATGTTTTTTATTCACCAATGTATTGTACATCACTTATCGTTTAAAGGTTGCTTACTATCCAGTTTTGTTTTCCACTCGAGATGGATTTTCCTTTGAAATCTCATTCATATTTTAGTTTTTTCATGCATGCTTGTCCTGGTAACCTTTTGTGTGCTGGCTTAGCACCTCTGTTGCATAAATTTTACTTGTTAAACAAAATCTACTTGTTAAATTGTTACCTTTGCAAGTTAATTCAATCTTAGCTAGGTTTGAGGAAAATCCAAGTTTAATCCAAGTTTGTGGAGTTTTGGAGGAATTGTGTATAAGAAAATCCAAGTTTAATCCAAGTTTAGCCCAATTTTAATTTCTTGTTTTTCATAACATAACCGCGAACACCAAATTTGCCCTAAATTTAGTATCAGAACCTAACCAATTTTCCCTATTCAGTATAAGAACCTAACCAATATGAATTTTAAACCTAACCTAATTTGAATTTTACATTGATCTTCATAATTGAAACAATAGAACAGAAATTCAACAGAAAAAACCTAAAACCAATTTGAACTTCAATTTGTCGTAGTTTGTAAAAGCGAACACAAATTTGCCCAAAGTGACAGATAGATTTCAAAGTTCTGATACTTACTTGAGAGGTTCGCGAGTGCTTGAATGATCTTCAACATTTCTCCATCGTCTTTCATGGTTTCTCGTCTTTCATGGCTTCTCTCTGTGGAAGAAACTAAAGAGGACGAAGAAAAAGAAAATAAACAAAAATGTCCGTCACGTTTAAGTCCAACGAAATTCGACCTGCTAACCTCTGTTGGCCAATTTGACAAATAAAACCTCCGTGATTTTAAATTATTACGCATTTTTGCTGGTATTCAGACTTTTAAGCAGGCCTTTTCTTTATTATAGTAAGATATGTTACTTCTTTAAGTTTGCATTTTGTCAGTGACTCGACCTTATATGAATGGAAGAGACTACTTTGGTGACTCAATTCCTTCATATGTGTCCTATCAGTAAACGCAGGCACAATTACTTAAAGTATGAATTTTCTTCATTCATGTTACCTCTTAACATTATTTGTGGAAAGTAGCAATACTACAGTCTTTTGCTTCAAGTCCAAAATTTCCGGGTTCATCAATTTATCTTATATGTATAGAATTCGTAAATGTGTATGAAGCCACATTTTCTTAATGCGTATGGCTGACTGCAAATTACTGAATGAATGAATGACATTGCTTCAAAACTCTTTGGAAGCGATGAGACAAATATTAGTCAAAACTAACCACTAAATTTCTTCTTCCATAAATTAAATGACACAAATTGTTTGTGTTTCTAGCACCTAAATTTGTATTTATAATCTACGTAGGAGTAGACTAAATTTGACAAAATTGAAAAGGTTGCGGCATTTGAAGGACCTTGCTTTATACTGGTGTTACATTAGTGATCATTGGCTACCTGAACCCTAATTATCCATAGCTTGTGTTAATGATTCTACTCAATCTCCATGAAAAACAAAAGGGGATAATGGATCAGAAGACGGTTATATCGGAAACTTCAAATGGGGGTGCTGTACAGTCTAACAGCCAGTAGGTGTTAATGGGTCCTTGATTTGCATTAGCTATGAATTTTCCTTTTGACCGGTGGAAAAAAAAAAAAAAAAAAAGACATGAAAGAAACTCTTGAAAGTTGTGAAGAATTCGAGTTTGAATATCTTGGGAAGCGCTTTCGTGGTTCCTCAGATTTATTTAGTTCTGGATTCAGCTGGTAGTTGAGTTTCATTCAATAAATTTGTTGCAGGTACAAGAGCTGTTGGGCGTCCGACCTAGCCACATGCTGACTAAAAAGGAAAGAAAGTGGTGTTTTGATCAGATAAAAAGCTAATGGGGTTTTGGAGATTACGGCTAATCCCAACTCGTCGATGGACTGAGTTTCTCCTCACCCTTATTACCAACTCCTTGGCATTGGCAATAGGTACCCGGTACACATTCCTTTAAACCGATTTTCCTTATTTGATTTTTCCAATGTGGGATTATTAAATACGGTAATTAATCAATGGTACTCTATTCGGGTCTTGTCTTCACGGCCCTCTCTTATTTAATTCACAGGCCCAGTTAACATAATGTGGCCCGGATATTAATTCCTCTTGTTTTGGAAAAGATTTCGTATTGAGTTTCTGAACATAAAAACCCCTTTGAGATGATTGTTTTTTTATAGAATCGGTGTGTGCTTTCAAATGCGAACATAAACTACTAACTAAGCTTGGATGATGGTTTAGAATGTGAATTCAATATTTGCTGTATTTGTGGATTGATTCTTAATCTCTTAATTAATTTACAGGCCCAGCTAACATAATGTGGCCCGGATATTAATTCCTCTTGTTGTTTAACCTGTTCGTTAACTTTTGGTACAGGTTTTTTTTACTTTTTTGGTGATCTTTTCATTTTTGTGTTTTGGAAAAGAATGTGTATTAAGTTTCTGAACTTAAAAAACCTTCTGAGATGATTGTTGCTTTATTGAATCGGTATGCTTTCAAATGCGAACATAAACTACTGTGATTGGTGTGATACTAAGATAGGTTGTGTAGGCAGATTTAACCGAAAACAAACTAATCCAAACCAGGGAATCATCTTCTTCAGGATAAAAGACAACACCATCTAACAATAAGAAAAGAGCAGAAAACTCACTGATTTCAATGTCATTAAATCTTCTATGAGTGAGGCCAAGATCCCATGGGAAACCAGAGACGGTAGCAACATAAGCATCCTTGATAGACTTGTTTTTCATGCTGGAATTTTCTATAAATATTAGTGCATAAAAGGTTCAGAGTACCTGCAGAATTCCATTTATCTTCCCAAAGACGAGTTTCCATTCCGTTACCTATTTTAAACAGAATTTTGGAAAAAAATTCTTCTTTAACAGAACCAATTTGTTTCCAGATTCCCACTCCATGAGAAGCTTTACTTTGTTTAGTTCTCCACCCTAAATCCTCCACTCCATGTTTTTCTTTTATGATTTTAGATCAAAGCGCATTTTCACCCTTACCCAATCTCCACCACCATTTCATTAGTAAACTTTTGTTCATCTTACGCAAGTTTCTAATACCAAGACCACCCAAGTGAGAGGTTTATGGCGACTACTGTTTGTTTTTTTCTTATCATCTATCGAAGTTTTAGGGTTTGTCTTTACTTTCTTGTAGATATTGCATTTTGTTAGTAACTTGATCTTATCTGATGAAGGGCAGAGTATAATTGATGTATGCTTTACATATGGAAGCTGAACAAGTAAATGCAGGCACAATTGTGTAAAGTAAGATATTTCCAGTAATATGGGGGAATATATTTTCATGTTACCTTGTTTATCTGTATGTTTAGTTGATACTGCAATAGGATGACGCATAATAGTTTCAATAGGTACTCAAGTTTGTCTCTATTCGTTACTAAATCTTACAAGAACAGTTGTGCAGAGTTCTCTGTGATGACTAATTAGCAAGGTATCAAGTTTGTCTCTATTTGTCATTGAAGCATATATTGTCAAAAGACTCACTTGGACTGCGTTTCTTGTTTTGTTTTTTCGCATGATTTCCTTTGTGTATATACATAAGCAAATTGTCAGACAATTCCATGGGAGCATTCGCTAAACAAACCCCTAATATAATGGATGAACTGACGATTATATCAAAACCAGTTGAAGAAACTGCAAATGGGGGTTCTGTAGAGTCTAAGTGATTATCGAGTGCTTACCTGGAGATTGTTACGAAAGGCATGGTGATGCACTACAGCACTTCTTTAAAAGTCGGTTTGAGAGAAGTTTTGTTGAACAAGTCGAAAATCCTTTAGAAAGCATCTGAAAATGAAAGTTGTGAAGAATTCGAGTTAATTAATTCCTTGGAAGCGCTTTCGTGGTTCCTCAGATTCATGTCTCCGTGGAATCTGCTTTTTTTCATTCATGTCTCCATGTTGTGAAAAAGAGGGCGTCCGACCTAGCCACATGGAATGCTGACTAAAAGGAAAGAAAGTGGTGGTGTGATCAGATTAAAAAAGCCAATGGGGGTTTTGGAGATTACGGGCTAATCCCAACTCGTCGATGGACTGAGCTTCTCCTCACCCTTATTACCAACTCCTTGGCATTGGCAATAGGTACCCTGGTACACATTCCTTATAAAGCGATTTAGTTTATTTAATTTTTCCAATGTGGGATTATTAAATTATTAAATATGGTAATAAATCAATGGTACTCTATTCGGGTCTTGTCTTCAGGCCCTCTCTTATTTAATTCACAGGCCCAGTTAATATAATGTGGCCCGGATATTAATTCCTCTTGTTTTTTAACCTGACCGTTAACTTTTGGTACATGTTTTTTTTTTTTTTTTTTTACTTTTTGGTGATCTCCCTATCTCCACCAGTTCGTTAGTTTTTTTCAATTTATTCCAACTTTGTAAAAGCTAGTACTCTCTTCAGCAAATTTTGTAGAAAAATGTTTTTAAGGTTAGCCCTGTGCGTGAGGTCTCTTGTTGCACTCCCAAAGGATGCAATCACCCTATGATAGAGTGAAAGTGGTAGCTAAATTCTTCTTGACAACATCAATGTAACAAATCGCCATTTTCTTATGGAATGTTTTATTATTATTTAAAAAATTTATTTTTGTTTTTGTAATCTTTTAGTTGTTATTAAAAATTTATTAATTTTTTTTATATTTTTTTAAATATTTTTCATATTTTCTTATTTTTTAATCATTTATAATTTTTATTTCTATTGTAATTAGATTTTAAAGTTAAAAATCCATTCTTGTATTTCATTCATCTTATTTTCATGCCAACCGCTAAACATCGAACTACATGTAGTTCTAATACATGACATTGCAACTACATGTAATTGACAATGTCATGCATTGCTATAAATGACGTGCCAAACGGACGCTAAGTGAGCTATGAATGAAGTAAATACAAAATATAAATAAATAATTTTCTTTTTTCTTTTTGCTTTTTTTTTTTGTTGTCAATTGGTTATCTATAAATTAATTTTCAATAGGTTCGTACAAAACTTTGGTTGGTAGCTTAGCAACAAGCTAAGCACCAACACCCTTTTGAATAGCAACACCTAACCTATAAATTTTTTTTTTACTTACACCACTACAAGAATTACAAGGGAGAGAGTTAAAAAATGATGGAATATTTCACATCCATTCTACTGAGGCTCTAGACCTTCTACTGAACTTGGCTGCTTGATCAGCCAAACCAATTTGGTTTGGTTTCTTCATAAAAAATTAAATTTGACGAAATCAAAACTTGCATAACTGATTTAGCATCACTAACAAAGTACACTTTTTCCGTTACTTTTCCCTTTGCCACCAAACTGCATCTAGTAAGGCAAGACGTTCAGCTTACTCTGCATTTTGACAGTCCCTGTTTTGAATTTGCATCCAATGAAACTACATGTATTATCTTTCATAACCATACAAATACCCTAGAGGTGTAAATTAGGCCGGGCCAACACGTTTATGGCACAACCCAGCACGTTAAAATTGGAGCACAACACGTTTACTTAATGTGTTGGGTTGTGCCAGACAAATAGGCACATCAGCACGACACATCACGTGGCACATCAGGACACACGAAGAAAGCACGCCATGTCATGCATAAAATCCCGCACTATACCTCTCATTTCATGCATATATCATAAAAAGAATCTTTATTTCAGCCATTTTTTGACATTTTAGTTTCGTTATGCTAATTTATTTCTATAGTAGAATATATAATAACTAAAATATCTAAACAAATTTATATTTTGAAAAACATAAAATAAGTGGGCTATCACAACACAACACGACACAACACTTTTATTTTTCTGGCACAACCTAGCACAACACCCCATTTAACACAGCACAACACATCTGAATTTCTAGCACGGCACGTCACATCACATATGAATGTTTGGCACAGCCCAACATAGCACGTAGCATGCTAAGCACGTGATTTCGTGGGATGGACTGTGCTGGGCCGGCACGTTTTACGCCTCTACAATACCCAACAAGTTCTTGTCAAAAGCTGCATCACTGAGAATAATAATGCAATCATTTGGTAAAGAACTTATAACTGTAGAGAGATATCTTTCTTTAAATAAATCTGAATTAATTACATCATGAGCATCTACAATACTCAGATATAACTTTGTGTCATAGACTAGTTTAAGAGCAAGTCTAGCCGAGGAATGATGATTTAAAGATTTTCTGTGAAAGACACGAGAGCATCTGTGCTTCTACATGCTCCATGCATTGAAAAGACTTCACTTGCTTTATCTTTCAAATTGTTGTCAGAAATTCATTTAAGGTCTTAGGGACCGTACATAATTTCCGCATGACCTAATTTTTTTTTTGATCGATCAAAGAGAATAAATTAAAAGCACACTAGCGGCGTGCAGGCGGATATAACTAGAGGTGTGCAAAAACTCAAAGAGAAAGTAATACAACAAATCTAAAGAGAACAAAGTATGAATTTTAAAGAGACTTACTACTGGTCCAAGGTGAGTTATGAATAAGAAGAAAGTATGAATTTTATAGAGACATACTACTAGTCCTAGGTATTTGATGCAATTACTGTATGTTGAGTTTTTGGAAGTACTATTTATATCATTCTACAGACGTCGAGCTCATTTTCAGAATTGGATAAATTAACCTTCCTGTGAACCTATCATAGTCGGTCCAATAGTTGTGTTCTTTATTTTGGATTAAGATATATTTCTTTGTTAATTCTGCATTTCTTTAGTGATTAGACATTATTTCGATGGAAATATGTGATGTATATGTTAGTGACTTATTTCTTAACAAGTGTATGTTTTTTCAGTAGTAGGGAATGTTAGACTTTTTTGTGGTTTAACAACTAATCATGTTTAGTTTGATAAAACCGGATTAGTCTAATAATTGCTACTTCAAGTTACATCCTACAGGTTATGAAATTAGAGATTGGACCACTGATGCACTCTTGGCCAAGGGTAGAATAGTTAACAATCTTTATCCTATTTCATCTGAAAATTTTCATCATGCTTTGTCTGCTATACATGCATCTTCTGAAATATGGCACAATAGAATGGGTCATCCTTCTACCAAAATCATAGATCAACTTCATGCTTCCAAACAAATTATTATAACTTCTTCAAAGTCATCTACTCATGTGTGTCATCCTTGTCAAATTGCTAAGAGCAAAAGACTTCCGTTTCAACTTTCTCCATCTCATGCTCTTACTCAATTATCTTTAATTCACTGTGATGAATGGGGTCCATCTCCAGTAGCTTCTTTGCAAGGTTTTAAATATTATATATTATTCATAGGTGATTTTAGTAGGTTTCATAGGATTTATCCTATGGAACTGAAATCTGATGTTTTAAAGTGTTTCATCCATTTCAAAACCTTAACTGAAACTCTATTTTCTAATGAAATTCAAAGTTTTCAAACGGATGGTGCTAGTGAACTTGTTAAGGGTCCATTAGGTACATATCTGTCTTCCAATGGTATAACTTCAAGGATTTCTTTTCCAAAGACACCAAAACAAAATGGCCTTGTTGAGAGAAAGCATAGGCACATTACAGAAATGGGTAACACTTTACTCTTTAATGCTTCATGTCCTAAATATTTTTGGTATGATGATTTTTTAACTGCTACCTATCTCATTAACAGAACACCAACACCAATTCTTAAAAATAAGTCTCCTTTTGAAATTTTTCATAATTCAGTCCCTGACTATAGTTTTATAAGGGTGTTTGGTACTGTTTGTTATCCTTTTTTGGGTCATTCTAGACCAGATAAACTTTCACCTAAGTCAGTGAGGTGTGTGTTTATTGGTTATAGTCCTTTACATAAAGGATATAAATGTTATGATCCAGTTTTGAGAAAACTTCATATTTCAAGAAATGTTGTATTTTCAGAACAAGAGTTTTACTATTCAAAAGAAAGTATTTGTTCAATTTCTCCTTCAAATGACTCTTCTTGTCCTAATTTATCTTCATCATTTGTTTTATCTGATTTAACTCCACCTGATATTTCTTCTTCTCCTTCTAGAACTGTTGTAACAAGATCTATGAAAGGTGTTGTTAAACCTAAAGTTTTTACAGATCATGTTATGAACTGTTCTATCAAATATCCTATTTCTACTACTTTTACTTCATTATTAACTATTCCACCTGAGCCAAAGACATTTAAGAGTGCAATGAAAAATCCAAAGTGGCAAGTCTCTATGAAAGAAGAACATACAACATTGCAAGATAATGAAACTTGGGAATTACTTAAATATGAACCTCATATGAATGTGTTGGGATGTAAATGGGTGTATAGAGTAAAGCTTAAAGCAGATGGTACATTGGACAGATTAAAGTCAAGGCTAGTGGATTTAGGTTACAATCAACAGGATGGTGTAGATTATAATGAAACCTTTAGTCCTGTGGTAAAATCAACAACAGTAAGAATTGTTCTTGTTTTAGTTGTTACTCATTATTGGAAAATAAAGCAATTGGATGTATCCGATGCTTTCTTGCATGGATTTTTAAATTAAGATGTGTATATGGTTCAGCCTTAGGGATTTGTTAATCCTGAATTCCCAGATCATGTTTGTCATCTAAATAAAAGTTTATATGGACTTAAACAAGCACCAAGGGCTTGGTTTGAGAGGTTAAGTAATTTTTTGATAAAATTTTGTTTTGTCAGGTCTATATGTGATTACTCAATGTTCATTTTTACATCTTCTTCTGTTATGCTCATACTTATGGTATATGTGGATGATATTATCCTCACTGGGAATTCTGATATTTTTATGGAGAAGTTAATTCAAGCTTTAAGTGTAGAGTTTGCGATGAAGAAACTTGGGGATTTGAGTTAGTTTTTAGGCATTGAAGCTCACAGAAATGCAGATTCTTTGGTTTTAACTCAGAAGAAATATGTTTTAGAGATTCTTACAAAAGCAAACATGCTTGAGTGCTAGCCTTGTGATACTCCAGTTTTCAAAGAGTCTAGAGCATCTATAAATGATGGTACATTACTAGAAACACCTGCAGAGTACATAACTATGTGTCTTAATTCATGCATGCTCCAACTGACATTCATTATCTGTTAGTTAAGAGAATCTTAAGATATTTAAAGGGTATTATTGGTCTTGGTCTTACTCTGAGAAAAGGTGACATTTCATCTGTGAAATCTTACACTGATTGTGATTGGGCTGGATGTCCAGATACAAGAAGATCAACTTCTGGTTATGCTATTTTTATGGGTAGTTCTTTGATTTGTGGGTCTAGCAAGAAACAACCAACTGTGTCTAGGTCATCTACTGAAGCTGAGTACAAATGTTTATCTGTGGATGCTTCTGAATTAGAATGGATGTCAAATGCTTTTAAGGAACTACACATACCAGATACTTTTCCTATACAAATGTTCTGTGACAATACTTCATCTATTTGTTTAGCTTCTAATCCTGTATTTCATGCCATGGCTAAACATATAGAAGTTCAATATCATGTAATCAGGGATCTGGTGGTGAAAGGATTTATTAAGATTAATCATGTCTCCTCAGCAAATCAACTTGCAGATTTATTCACTAAGGGATTTTGTTCTCCAACATTTACTTCTTTACTTCATAAATTACTGGGAAATATTTCAAGTGGTGCTGTCACAAATGTTTCTTGTTATGCTGTTAAAGATAATGAGTGTTAGAGTTCTCCAACACTTGCTGTGGAGAATAAACTCTCTTCTGAAAATGCTAGTGTCTCTTTTTCTGGTTTAGCTTTTCAGACTTTTACACCTTACACTGCTTGTTTTCTTTTGTTATTTTTTTATTTGTTTCAAGTCTCTCCTGTGGTACCTAGTATCTACTTGAGGGGGGCTGTTAAGAATGATAAGTCAAGGTGTTTTGGTCAAGTCAATATGACTTTACAGTCTAGTCAAGGTTGCAGTCAAGGTGTTATGGTCAAGTTAGTATGAATTGACAGTCTATTCAAGGTTGCAGTCAAGGTTGTAATAATTGGGTATTAAAGCTGTCTGAAAGAGTCTTGTCCTGTATCTTTTGAAAAAATTAATAATACAATTTCTTTACAATCAAATTCTTTCTCTGATATTTCTCAGGTACGCATATGGCTTCAACAAAAATGCTTTCTGCTGTAGGGTTCCTATAGCCTCTATGGTATCTGTAGGAGAGTATAGAGTCTGCTTCCGAATTCAAAGCTTTCCCTCATCAGTAGCTACTGAACCAGATAATGTAGCAGCCCTCATGATACGTGGGATACTTAACAAGTGATCAGTTTCCACTTTCTGATTGATCACATGAAGCAACAATGGACGCAGGAACCAAACCCCGGAAATGACCCTCTCTCTTTAAATGCAGCTCGTAAGTGGGCCAGTGGCCAGTCAGCGGATGAGAAGATAGAAAATTTACCACATAAGACAGATTTTTCATTCAATTCCACGTATCCTAAGTATGTTTATCATAAATAATCGAGCCTATCAGATGTATTTGTGTGTTTCAGTCAAAGGTCTCCAATACTTGTGACAAGAAATAGAAGCAACACAAAGGTCAATACCAAACAGAGGACAAATAAGTAGGAAACCTCTGCTTATTTCAACTCCTAGATGCCAAGGAGTACTACCCAGTATAAGGAACATTGTTGCCTTGTTGGGAAGGTTTGTTTTCTCTACAAATTGCGCTATAGCTTATCACTAGATAAAGAGAAATTAAGAAGATAAATGAAATAAAAATGGGTTTGGAAACAATATTAACATGTGAAAGACAGAGAAAATGACTTTTTTCTGCAGGGCAGAGTAACAAAAAACAACCACTTGACAAGTTCCTGAAACAAACACTTCCACTAAGTACTGAAATGAGAAAAAATAAAAACTGAAATAACGGTGCTGAAGTTGTCAAACCTGAGGAAGAAGGGACTAAAAACATAGTTCTCCAGAATCACAAAATTTAAAAACTGAACTAAGTGACGCAAATTATGTTGGAGAAAATGAGTTTTATTTGTTGGTTTTATAGTCTTGGTGGGAATGGAACTTAGGACCTTTAAGTCTCCAAGGGTACTTGCTCATTTTCTTATGAGTGAATGAAATATGACCTTTAGTCCCATATAGGGTATAACTAAAGAGGAGTTCCACTATTTAACTAATCCATTATGGATAGTTAGACAAACAATGTGGGTGGAACGAGTGGGGCAAAATATATTTGTTTTCAATAAGGCTTGGGCTTATGGCTCGGGCTCGTGCTTACGCCATGGACGCATGTCAACCAACACTTATCTTTTTGGAAAAATTACTCATGAATTATTTACTAAATGAATTTAAACTCAAATTAAATTTTGTCTTGAATGTGGGGGGCATGTGACATGGGAGATTTTATTTTCTTACCAAACATATTTCATAACGTTTTTATGTGCATAAATGACGACATTAATTCTTACCGTTTTTTGACTATTTTATGACTTATTTATGTCGACATCATGCAACATAATTTCGCACATTCATGTGCATTGATTTCACTTCTCTTATTTCTATCTATAAAAGGGACTAGAATTCTTCATTCCAAATTGTGTCTAGAAGAAGCTAATATCCTTCTTCTTTTCTTCTTTCTCCCTCCGTGTGGCTTTTATATTCCGTGCCATTGCTGTTGAGTAAGAGTGGGCAAGTATTATAGTGCTTATATTATTTGCAACGGGCAGTTTTATCCTGGATACGACTTCACCACGGGGTATAGGCATCACTCAATTTGAGGCGTACTGATGAACTATCGTGTTAAGGATAGCGTGTTGAACACGTGACTCTGTCCTCTGTTTGTTGTTTCCCATTAAGTGTTTATTTAAGATTTTTCAGAAATTTGTTTCTGACATCATTCTTTCAGTATTTTATTGTTGCAGTACCAACAATCTTAAAACGATAGCTCTTTTAGGTAACAATGGGTAAGAAGGATGTTTATAGGCTTGCAAAAAAATTTTGGGAGCTCATCCGTTTCGTGAAATCGATCACTTACATTACAAAGGAGCTAAGTATCAATAACTTTTGTTTATTTGATTGTTCCTTGTTTTTGACTTATGCACCCAACATCTTAAGACACTAAAGTTTGTATTAATCATGGATGTTAATTGTAGTGTGAAAAACAAAAAATGAATCTTGGTCAGCTGTAGAGTTTTAATTTTTTTATCTTAACCTAGAAGGAATTTCGATGAACCCTTTTTAAGAAATGTAGTAGACATCTTGATAGTTACCCACACAAATTTGCGGAATTTTTGGAGTTGTAAAACTATTTTTTTGATATTTTACAAAACAGATAAACGTTCCTGAAAAATTCTGACAAGCAGAAATTTGTTGTTGACTAAATTAGTTTTAAAAGGGTAACCATGAGTTTTTTGAAATGGTGATTCAAATGAAGTTTGTATATCTAGATGTAATCTTCAAAACTCATATTTTATTTTCCGATTCGGAACTAAGGTTTGTCAGATGTGGTTTATTAGGTGATTGGGAAATTACTGCGTTTTAAAGTGGTCGAGTATAAACAAAGATTGTGACATGAAATTGAAAAAGGGACATGGCTACCAGGCGCATGTGGATGAACACAAGTCTTCCAAAGATGACAAAGGCAAGAACATCAAACGCAACTCTAAGAGTAGTTTTCATAAGAAAGGTATGTTTCGTAAAACTGAATCCGGCATTACTTTAATTAAGGGTGATTGTTATGTTTGTAAAATTCCTGGCCACACGACAATAATTTGTAGACAACATTAAAACCTTAATAAGTAGAAAGTTAATGCTAATTTAGTTGAAAAATTGGGGTGGACTCTGGAGCCACTAAGCATGTTTGTTGAAACAGAGACCTTTTCACCTCCTATCAGAGGATAGGGGATGTCGAGTGACTCTATATGAGTAACTCATCTGCAACAAAGGTTGCATAAAGGGAAAGGTCAAGCGAGAAGCTCATATCGTAAAGACTCTCACATTGAATGGAGTTTCAATATTCTGGGCATATGTAAGAATCTTGTTCCTTGTTCTGTTTAAGATTTAAGATATTAATTAAATCTGTAGAAATTGTTGAAACCAAGGGAACTGATTTTTAGGCAAGGGTTATAAGACTTTGGGTCTAAATAATCTTAACAGAAAAATCTGATAAAGTAAACATAGTTGGTTCTTATGCTTTATTTTGTGTGTTTTGGTTGTTTGCATGGTAGACTTAGAACCGTTAGTTTATAAGTCAATGCATTAACTGGCTAGCGCAGCAGACGAACCCAAATTTAGTTTGGTTTTTGAACACAAAAGTGAGACTTGTGAAGTATCCAAATTTGCTTTAAAATCTTTTAGCAAAATTAATCTTGTTAGACCTAATTGACTTGTTTTAGCAAAATTAGTTTGTAACTTATGTAGATGACCATACGTGATATTTTCATATATACTTGATTAGGTAAGGATGATGCCTTAGAAGCCATAAGTTGTATAAAGTTGTTTATGGGTAAAAATCGTTTCGTCGATTTCGGTAAATTCGGTAGGTGAGTGAGCGATTCAAACCCTAAACAAATGTTACTTGCGTGAGCACTTTATAGATTCGAGAGATCAATCTGTACAAGTCCGGCCTAAACCAAGAAATGGCCGTTCCAGACTTGCTTCGGTCACAAAGTGGAGGAGAAGGGTTGATTTGGGGAGGAAGCAAAGAAAGGTGTTGAGGAGAGTAGTATCTCGACTTGTATCGAAAAAAGTAGAAGCTTGGGAAGCTTGCAAGAGGTGGAAGCTTTTGGGAGAGCTTGCAAAGTTGCCTTTTACGAGAGTGTAGTATTTTTCTCCTAACCGAGACCTTGTTCTCGGTGGAAATAGGTAAGACCTATTTATACAAATCGAGATTGAAACGTACCACTGGCCTCATGAAGGAAGAGAGTAAGGGGTGAAATAATGGGAGGAGGTGGTAACCGCATGGTTTAATGGGTGAAAACATTTTTCACCATTATTTCCTCTTTATTTGACCGCTTTATTCCTTTTCACGCTTTCTTAATGTGAGCGTAGTGTACGCGCATCTTTGTGACCGCCAAACCAAAACCCTAAAGAAGCATCCCCGGTTTGTGTTGATGTCTCGAGTGTTGGTTGCATCTTGGGTGCAAGTGGCGCGCTAGTGGCGCGTGTGGTATGTGCCAATGGCATGTGCGGAATGCCTTGGTGGTAGGTTGCACGGTTTGCAAGTTAGGATACCAGCGTGTGTGTTTGGCATGTGGCAATGGCATGTGCGGAATGCCTTGGTGGTAGGTTGCACGGTTTGCAAGTTTAGGTTACCGGCGTGTGTGTTTGGCATGTGCGGAATACCTTGGTGGTAGGTTGCACGGTTTGCAAGTTAGGCTACCAGCGTGTGTGTTTGGCATGTGTCAATGCCATGTGCGGAATGCCTTGGTGGTAGGTCGCACGGTTTGCAAGTTAGGCTACCGGCGTGTATGTTTGGCATGTGCCAATGGCGTATGCGGCCATGTTGACCTAGTTGCAATTTTTGCAAGCCTAGGGCGCTATATTTGGCGTGAGCCAAAGGCATAGCGGCTTGGAAATATGGCTTGCGACACGTGTTGGCATGTGCCAATGGCACGTGCGGCCATGTTGACCTAGTTGCAAGTCTTGCAAGCCTAGGGCGCTATATTTAGCGTGGGCCAAAGGCATAGCGGCTTGGGAATATGGCTTGCGACACGTGTTGGCATGTGCCAATGGCACGTGCGGCCATGTTGACCTAGTTGCAAGTCTTGCAAGCCTAGGCGCTATATTTGGTGTGGGCCAAAGGCATAACGGCTTGGAAATATGGCTTGCGATACGTGTCGGCATGTGCCAATGGCACGTGGGCCACGGCCATATTGACCTAGTTGCAAGTCTTGCAAGCCTAGGGCGCTATATTTGGCGTGGGCCAAAGGCATAGCGGCTTGGAAATATGGCTTGCGACGCGTGCTGGCATGTGCCAATGGCACGGGCGGCCATGTTGACCTAGTTGCAAGTCTTGCAAGCCTAGGCGCTATATTTGGCGTGGGCCAAAGGCATAGCGGCTTGGAAGTATGGCTGCGACACGTGTTGGCATGTGCCAATGGCACGTGCGGCCATTGTTGACCTAGTTGCAAGTCTTGCAAGCCTAGGGGCGCTATATTTGGCGTGGGCCAAAGGCATAGCGGCTTGGAAATATGGCTTGCGACACGTGTTGGCATGTGCCAATGGCACGTGCGGCCATTGTCGACCTAGTTGCAAGTCTTGCAAGCCTAGGGCGCTATATTTGGCGTGGGCCAAAGGCGTAGCGGCCTTGTTGCCATGGAAATGGCATTGTTGCCATGGTGCGCGAGTGCGGCTTGGTTTAGCATTGTTGCCATGGTGCGCGAGTAGTGCGGCTTGGTTTGGCATTGTTGCCATGGTGCGCAGGGTGCGGCTTGGTTTGGCATTGTTGCCATGGTGCGCAGAGTGCGGCTTGGTTTGGCATTGTTGCCATGGTGCGAGGGTGCGGCTTGGTTTGGCATTGTTGCCATGGTGCGCAGTATGCGGCTTGGTTTAGCATTGTTGCCATGGTGCGCGAAGGTGCGGCTTGGTTTGGCATTGTTGCCAAGGTGCGCATGATATGCGGCTTGGTTTGGCATTGTTGCCATGGTGCGCGATGATATACGTGCGGCTTGGTTTTTGGCATTGTTGCCATGGTGCGCGGTATGCGGCTTGGTTTGGAATTAGGGTTACTGTGTTTGAAAACCCTAATCGGTATTTTGAAAAAATACCCCTATTAATTATTTACACAGAGTTAAATGCCCTTACTTAATGTGTTGCGGGTAACACTAGGTCATGGGGTTTTACGATTTTACCCCTTGTCTAAAAACAACCATCAACATTAAGTCCCTGCAGCTCGGAGCAGGGGCTTTGTTGCGAGGTAAGCATAAGATGGTGACAAACTATTAGCAACAACAGTAAAGAAAATTGAAGGAGGCTTGTCGACCTTTTATAAATAGGATTTGGAATCCTTGCCTCACTGGTAGTTTTGCACAAATCGGGAGGGTGGCACAATTAGTGGGCCGGTGCGGCTTAGGCGATGTTGGGAAGTTGGCGTGAGTTGGGAAGCGAGTGGGCTAGGCTGGTGGGACCGAGGCGCAAAGTGTAAGCCGTGCGTGCTTGCGGGTTAGGCGCAATTGGTGAGGGTGCAACGGTGCGGCTTGGGCGACGTTGGGAAGTTGGCGTGAGTTGGGAAGGCGAGTGTGCTAGGCTGGTGGGGCCAGGCGCAATGTGTAGAAGTCTTGCGTGCTTGCGGGCGTGACTTGGGCGGCCATTGGGAGGTCGGCGCAATTGGTGGGGCGTGCAACTTGGAAACCGTGCTTGCGGGCGTGATTTGGGCGGCATTGGGAAGTCGTACCCTTTGTGGGCCGTTTCTTACACGCGTGATTTTGGTGAAAAGGGAAATCCTTCTCTATTTCAAAGCCTTTCACGCCTATATATATATATATATAATAGCCCCTTTCTCCCATTCTGCGCTTTATTCTTTCCTCTTTTCATACTAGCGGCAAGAGAAACTGGCTTCCGGGTATGTCTTGAGTACTCTTCTTTCTTCTTTTTTTTTTTTTTTTTTTCATAGGTATAAACCTTAAGAGTAGGCGCTTCCACAATCCTTGCATATGATTCCTTGGCGTGCCTCTTGTAGAAAATATTGTACGTATGCAACCAAGGGGAATCTGCATATATTGTTTGAACCCGTGGGAAATATTGCATATATGAATTTTCGGTCTGAAAGAAATATTTGAATCCAGAAGAAAATCTGCGTGTGTATTTCGAACCCGTAGAGAACCACTGTATGAATCCAGAAGAAGAATCTGTATATATGCTTCATATGACTTGAACCGCAGGAAATATTGTATATATGATTTTGCTTCTTGAAAGAAGTATCACGCGCGCGATTTTGAACCAATAAAAAAATGCTCCATATATATTTTTGAACCTAGAAGAAGGATCTTGTAGACACACTTGTACCCGTATAGGATGCCGCGTATATAGTTTGAACCCGAAGAAAAATCTTTGCGTATATAGTCTTGAACCCAGTAAAAATCCGTGTATATAGTCTTGAACCCAAATAAAATACGTGTATATAGTCTTGAAACCGAATAAAATACGTCCTCCTTCCCCTTTCTTATTATTTTTTTTTTTTTGTTGGGTACGATTATGTGTCGGGAGATAACTTCGTCTTTCTCCATTTGTTTTGTGCGGATATCTTATTACCAAATTGTTATGAAGGAATTCGATAAGATGTTACGAACCACATTTCACTTCGTCGAAGGATGCTCATAATTCCAAACCGAACACAGATGATGAATTCTTCACTAGAGCCCTCGCCCCACGCTCGGAAGAATCACCCGGAGTTTCGTGCCAATTTTGCTAACCGGTGGTGAGGATGATAGGAAGACACGTTCGGTTCTCCCAGAGCACCATTCGGTTCTGTCTTCATAAAGGGGTATATTCCTCTTCCAACATTGACTTCGGGATGTGTCAAAGTCCATTGCGTTCTTTTGATAGATGGTTTGAGTTCATGGTGAGCGAGGAGCGTATAAATACCAACTTGACTCAGCGCGGGTCATTGATCTTCTGTAAAGACTTGATGTAAATCTCCAGTTAGGAAGGACATCCCGAGGCTTGGTTGCTTTCATCTCAGATGGTGTTCGGACACCCATACAATCATATGTAGATGGGGTGAGATAACTTTCTCCTTGGAGAGTGTGGCTCTCTTCTTTGAATCTTCCGGTGGCGGGAATCTTAGAATCTAATTATCGAAAGTGAGGTGAAGATGCGGGATGACCTGGCCGCTAAGTTAGGGGATTATGCTCGGAAAGACTCCATTGCGAAGTCGAAGGATTACGCCCTAAGAGGATGAAAGTTGCCCTTACGGTTGGTGGATATCTCAATGGTTTCGGACGAGTTGGAGCACAGACAAGCGGTGATCTTCATGTCGCGGCATTTTGGCTCTCTGGTTGTCCAGAGACATTTTTGATGACGGTTACGGCAAAGAAAGGAATAAGACCAGAGTTGTTTGAGATTCTTTGTGAAGTTGGAAAAGGGTGAAGTTCTTCCCATTGGCAAGATGTTCCTTGGTTCCACTGTATGTGCATCTAGGATCACCTAGTTGCGAACATGCAAGTTTGAATGGTTTCATGAAAGTGGATTCATATGTGCACGTTGCTTTTACGCAGAATCGGCTATGGGAGCACTTGAGAAGTATGCTCAAAAACCGCTGCCTTCGCTTCCGTGAGTTGGGGGGCTCTCGAATTCTTCGATGGGTGAACAGGCGTCCAAGAGTTGGCGTGAGCTTGGTTAGTTTTCTTGATAAGTTGCATGAAATCAATTTTCGTCCATGGGAGCCGGTCCATAAGTCAGTGACTCAAATTGACACCTTTGTTTCTTCTCCTCTCACGTCTTTGTCTTCTGATGACGATTTGCGTGTTGGTGAAAACCTCATTCATTCAAGTTGCTTAGGTTATATACCGTCTTTCTTCGTGGGGTCTTTCCAGATAACTGCTTATAATATTGACCGTGCCGCTCGTCATATGGGTTTCGATCAAGAGGTGCCTCTTGTTTACCGGCCGGTGATCCCTAAGGATTCATTGCGTGTCTCCCTTGAGGCCAGTGCCCTTGAGCCGGGTATCTGTCTTCCCTTCTTTCAAATGGGAAGAGTAACTTCGACGACCTTCGGCTATAATGAGTTTTGGTGCGACGAGTTTATTATGATCCGAGATTTTGTGAATAACGTGGTGGAAAACGTTCGTTGCAAACCCTCCCCAGCAGTTTTTAAGAAGTATCCAATGTTGAGGGATCCCAGCGAAAGTTGCCTATCAATTAGGAAAGTCCCCGGCCAAAGAACGGAGAACGAAGAATCGTGTTGGCGGGTTCGGACGGTTTCACAAGATCCTCCCACGGCTCTTGTGTCTTTCGGTTCTTCCAATAACCGGGTATGTGTCGCCTCTTCATTGGCTTGTCTCAAAACACGTGAATTTGGTGAGAACATGTGTCTTGTTTCCTTCGGGCTTCGGTAGTGTTAATGCTTTCTGCCCTTGCACGTTGCCGGGAGACGGCGGTTTCTTCAAGGAATTCGGCGGCACTACTCATAGCGATGATGAGTCGGAGAAAGAAGAAAGTTCAAAAAGCGAGTGATTCCTCACAGCGCGGCAATGGTTCTTCTTCGGAAGTGGTTCGGTGAGTTTCGCGCTTCTTTTCCTTTTCCTTCTTCTGTTTCTTCTTTTGAAGAAATGTCTAACTCAAGTTTGCGGGAGGAATCCGGTTCGGAGGACGATTCTGGGGTGGAGTCACACGAAAACTTGCCTTTGGTGACCACCGCCGGTGACTTGGAGATGGGAGTTAGCCATTGTCGGGCACGGGCGTGGTTCAAATCGGTGGATGATTCTCTGACGATGGTTGTTGCTTAGTAGACATGGAAGAAGACCCTTTGCGAGTCGTGAGGCCACTTGCAGGCCCCATTTTGATCCCCGTACTTGGTTCCTTATCCGGGTCATGTCTTTGGTTGGCGGTTTTAGCGTCTTGGCTAAGCATGAGGCATTGTACACGAGAATGCAGGAGAAGCACGGACATATGGCTACAACCAAGAAAGTCACTAGTCGATTTGCGCTGGTTAAGCGGGTGGAAGAGGCTTTATCTTCCATCGAGGATATGCGTGGTGGTGGTGGTCACACCGTTTACTGAAGACGTTATTGCTGACTGGGAGCACCATCGCGACGTGTGCGTAGAAAAGGAGTTCAACACTTCGTGGTTTGTCGAAGGCCTTCTTTGAGATCCAAAAGTTGAAAGATCGACAATCGAAAGCCTTTCCGCCGAGGAAATTGCCCGACAAGAGATGGAACTCGAAAAGCTTTCCAAGATGTTGACTATGAAGAGAGCGGCTCTTGAAGGATGCAAAGTTGACTTTCTCCAAGAAGAAGCGGACTTACGTTGGATGATTTTCCTTGAACGTTTCTCTGTTAAACTTTCATTTAGGTTCTTTTTTTTTTTTTTTTTTTTTTTTTTTTGAAAGACATATTGGATGTCTGGTTCAAAACTTGATCTTTGATAGGCAGTGGTAGCTTTTAGGGTATTGGATCATTTACGGGATGAATGGTTTTGATAATATGACTCGATTATGTTTTGGGAAAAGAATATTGCTTTTATGAAAGTGTGTGCTAGCAATAGGCACAAGACTCGAGTAGTATGACGGTTTTACTAAGAACCTAAAAATAGATTGTATATCTTGCCCAGAATTTACTCACTTCATAGGTTTTGCGAACACGCCCCTCTTCATGTAAAAGGCGGTTTTGATGGCGGTTTCTTTGGTAGCATCGCATGACAAGTCCCCAATCATCGGTAGCATCTTCGATTGAGTAATATCATCTTGACAAGTCCCAGTTTTCTTGTGTAATTTTTACAACTAGTAACCGGGTTAAATCCAGTAGTTGAGTCGGATTGAGTCGCCTTCCCCTATCATCTTGACATCCGGGTCGAAGAACGAGATCGACAATCGATATTGTGGCCAGATAGATCAATCCTCATTGTGGTCGCCAATTGTTTATGGGTAAAAATCGTTTAAACCCGTTTTTGAGTAAATTCGGTAGGTGAGTGAGAAGCGGTTCAAACCCTAAACAAATGTCTTTACGTGAGCACTTTATAGATTCGAGAGATCAATGTTTGTACAAGTCAGGCCTAAACCAAGAAATGGCCGTTCCGGACTTGCTTCGGTCACAAAGTGGAGGAGAAGGGTTGATTTGGGGAGGAAGTAAAGAAAGGTGTTGAGGAGAGTAGTATCTCGACTTGTATCGAAAGAAAGTAGAAGCTTGGGAAGCTTGCAAGAGGTGGAAGCTTTTGGGAGAGCTTGCAAAGTTGCCTTTACGAGAGTGTAGTATTTTCTCTCGGCCAAGAGACTTGTTCTCACGGTGGAAATAGGTAAGACCTATTTATACAAATCGAGATTGAAACGTACCACTGGCCTCATGAAGGAAGAGAGTAAAGGGTGAAATAATGGGAGGAGGTGGTAACCGCATGGTTTAATAGGTGAAAACGTTTTTTACCATTATTTCCTCTTTTATTTGACCGCTTTATTCCTTTTCACGCTTTCTTAATGTGAGCGTAGTGTACGGCGCATCTTGTGACCTTAAACCAAAACCCTAAAGAAGCATCCCCAGTTTGTGTTGATGTCTCGAGTGTTGGTTGCATCTTGGGTGCAAGTGGCGCTGCTAGTGGCGCGTGTGGCATGTGCCAATGGCATGTGCGGAATGCCTTGGTGGTAGGTTGCACGGTTTGCAAGTTAGGCTACCCGGCGTGTGTGTTTGGCATGTGCCAATGGCATGTGCGGAATGCCTTGGTGGTAGGTTGCACGGTTTGTAAGTTTAGGTTACCGGCGTGTGTGTTTGGCATGTGCGGAATGCCTTGGTGGTAGGTTGCACGGTTTGCAAGTTAGGCTACCGGCATGTGTGTTTGGCATGTGCCAATGGCATGTGCGGAATGCCTTGGTGGGAGGTCGCACGGTTTGCAAGTTAGGCTACCCGCGTGTATGTTTGGCATGTGCCAATGGCATGTGCGGCCATGTTGACCTAGTTGCAAGTCTTGCAAGCCTAGGTTTGCCCTAGTCTATATTTGGCGTGGGCCAAAGGCATAGCGGCTTGGAAATATGGCTTGCGACACGTGTTGGCATGTGCCAATGGCACATGCGGCCATGTTGACCTAGTTGCAAGTCTTGCAAGCCTAGGGCGCTATATTTGGCGTGGGCCAAAGGCATAGCGGATTGGAAATATGGCTTGCGATACGTGTTGGCATGTTCCAATGGCACGTGCGGCCATGTTGACCTAGTTGCAAGTCTTGCAAGCCTAGGGCGCTATATTTGGCGTGGGCCAAAGGCATAGCGGCTTGGAAATATGGCTTGCGACACGTGTTGGCATGTGCCAATGGCACGTGCGGCCATGTTGACCTAGTTGCAAGTCTTGCAAGCCTAGGGGGCGCTATATTTGGCGTGGGCCAAAGGCATAGCGGCTTGGAAATATGGCTTGCGACACGTGTTGGCATGTGCCAATGGCACGTGCGGCCATGTTGACCTAGTTGCAAGTCTTGCAAGCCTAGGGCGCTATATTTGGCGTGGGCCAAAGGCATATCGGCTTGGAAATATGGCTTGCGACACGTGTTGGCATGTGCCAATGGCACGTGCGGCCATTGTTGACCTAGTTGCAAGTCTTGCAAGCCTAGGGCGCTATATTTGGCGTGGGCCAAAGGCATAGCGGCTTGGAAATATGGCTTGCGACACGTGTTGGCATGTGCCAATGGCACGTGCGGCCATTTTGACCTAGTTGCAAGTCTTGCAAGCCTAGGCGCTATATTTGGCGTGGGCCAAAGGCATAGCGGCTTGGAAATATGGCTTGCGATACGTGTTGGCATGTGCCAATGGCACGTACGGCCATGTTGACCTAGTTGCAAGTCTTGCAAGCCTAGGGCGCTATATTTGGCATGGGCCAAAGGCATAGCGGCTTGGAAATATGGCTTGCGACACGTGTTGGCATGTGCCAATGGCACGTGCGGCCATTGTTGACCTAGTTGCAAGTCTTGCAAGCCTAGGGCGCTATATTTGGCGTGGGCCAAAGGCATAGCGGATTGGAAATATGGCTTGCGACACGTGTTGGCATGTGCCAATGGCACGTGCGGCCATGTTGACCTAGTTGCAAGTCTTGCAAGCCTATGGCGCTATATTTGGCGTGGGCCAAAGGCCTAGCGGCTTGGAAATATGGCTTGCGACACGTGTTGGCATGTGCCAATGGCACGTGCGGCCATGTTGACCTAGTTGCAAGTCTTGCAAGCCTAGGGCGCTATATTTGGCGTGGGCCAAAGGCATAGCGGCTTGGAAATATGGCTTGCGATACGTGTTGGCATGTGCCAATGGCACGTACGGCCATGTTGACCTAGTTGCAAGTCTTGCAAGCCTAGGGCGCTATATTTGGCGTGGGCCAAAGGCATAGCGGCTTGGAAATATGGCTTGCGACGCGTGCTGGCATGTGCCAATGGCACGTGCGGCCATTGTTGACCTAGTTGCAAGTCTTGCAAGCCTAGGGCGCTATATTTGGCGTGGGCCAAAGGCATAGCGGCTTGGAAGTATGGCTTGCGACACGTGTTGGCATGTGCCAATGGCACATGCGGCCATTTTGACCTTGTTGCAAGTCTTGCAAGCCTAGGGCGCTATATTTGCGTGGGCCAAAGGCATAGCGGCTTGGAAGTATGGCTTGCGACACGTGTTGGCATGTGCCAATGGCACGTGCGGCCATTGTCGACCTAGTTGCAAGTCTTGCAAGCCTAGGGCGCTATATTTGGCGTGGGCCAAAGGCGTAGCGGCTTGAGTTTGGCATTGTTGCCATGGTGCGCGGGTGCGGCTTGGTTTGGCATTGTTGCCATGGTGCGCGAGTGCGGCTTGGTTTGGCATTGTTGTCATGGTGCGCGTGCGGCTTGGTTTGGCATTATTGCCATGGTGCGCAGAGTGCGGATTGGTTTGGCATTGTTGCCATGGTGCGCAGAGTGTGGCTTGGTTTGGCATTGTTGCCATAGTGCGCAGTATGCGGCTTGGTTTGGCATTGTTGCCATGGTGCGCGGAGTGCGGCTTGGTTTGGCATTGTTGCCATGGTGCGCGATATGCGGCTTGGTTTGGCATTGTTGCCATGATGCGCGGTGCGGCTTGGTTTGGCATTGTTGCCATGGTGCGGGGATGCGGCTTGGTTTTGGAATTAGGGTTACGTGTTGAAAAACCTAATCTGCGGTATTTTGAAAAAATACCCCTATTAATTATTTACACCTGAGTTAAATGCCCTTAGTTAATGTGTTGCGGGTAACACTAGGTCATGGGGTTTTACGATTTTACCCCTTGTCTAAAAACCACCATCAACAAAAGTGGAAGTTGAAAACCAATCAGGTGTTACCGTTAAAAAGGTTAGGTCTGGACGTGATAGCAAGTATGAAATTCTTAAGGAGGATTTTTGGCATTATTTATAAAGATCACACTTTTTATTCACCATCATCTATTGGTATAGTTAAATATAAAGGAAAGAACCGTTAAGGAGATGATATATGCCATGTTGACTAGTTCAGGATTAAACCGCCAACTTGCTGGGGGAGGTCGTTCTCTAAAACAGTTATATCCTGAATAGAGTAACCTTTAAAGGATCAGTTAAAACTCCATATGATTCTGGAAAGATAGACAACCTTCTTATGCATACGTAAAAGTGTGGGGGTGTTCTGATTACCCTTCTGCATATAGTTTTTGGTTGTGAGTTATGCTATTCTGAAATTACGGTGAATACTTTTATGAAATCTAGGGATGATGAGTTTTATGAACATGTTTTTTATGAAACCTGTCATTTCTTAAGGTGTGTTGTTGATTTCCTAGATGTCTTTTCAACTAGTCAGAATTTACCTTCAAAGAAAGATAGAGTAGAGTTGATCCTTGGAGAAGTAAAAGGATTAGAACTAGGACTTCTTATAGATCTGACTTTCTAATACGCCTAGCTTAATCTGAGATCCAGACTCGTAAAGAAGCCATAACATTTACTACTTAAAACCTCATTCCGGTAAAAAGCTTCATTTAGTGAAATGGACTCCAGGGAATAAGACCATAGAGTGTAAATGAGTCTTTAGGAGGAAACGTAAGGTAGATGAAACCGTGGAAATTTTAAGGCTAGGGTGGTAGCTAAAGGCTATAAACTAAAAGAAGGTGTATATTTCTTTAATTCTTATTCACTTGTGACGAGAATTACTTCCATTGAGTTGCTAATTGCTTTTGCTGCTATACTGAGAGATACATCAAATTGATGTTAAGACATTTTTTCTAAAACCGTGAATTAGATAAAAAAAATTTACGTACACCAACCTGAGGACTTTGTAGTGAAACGTTATGAAGACAAATTTTGTAAGTGTAACAAATTTTTGTATTGATTTAAATAAGCACATAAATAAGGACATGAAAAATTTGATCATGTGATATAGAGTCGTGGATTTAAGTCATGAACCTGACAAGTGTAGTTATGGTGAACTTGTTAAGGATGCTTGTGTGATTGCATGCGTGTATTGCTTATACTTGATACAAACATAGATGTGTTTTACTCCACTCAAATATGTGAGCTGAATGAGAACGTGGACATAAAAGACTTATGCCTTGTTGATGTGATCATAAAGATGGGGATTAGAAGACATTCTAATGATTATAGTCTTAGTCATTCTTATTTGGTTGAATTTGTGCTTAAGAGATACAATCAATGTGATTGTAAATCTACTTGTAATCAACACAATCCATCTTGTAGACTCAAGAAGGATAAGGGTGATAGACTATCAGAACTTTAATACTCAAGGTATATAGGAATTCTGATGAATTTAATGAACTATAAGGGTCCAGACATTTCCTATAGTTTGAGTAAGTTAAGTAGGTATACTTGTAATCCAGAGCAGGAGCATTTGGATGCACTTAGTAGAGTATTACGCTACCTAAAGTACTCTATGACCTTTAGTTAATATACGAAAGGTATCATGCTTTCCTTAATGGATTTTGTGATGCTGATAGGTGTAAAATACACCGTATTTACTATCTAGTAGTTTATGCTTTCTTTGCTATTTTCTTGTAAATTATGTATTTTACGCTTGTTTTGAGTTTTATAGCTACTATGGAGTCGCACGGAGGAAAAGAAGGAGAAAACACCCAATTTGAGCCAAAAGGGCAAAAAGGTCATTATACGAGCGATTGATATATGGAGCCCATTGAGGTTAAGGGGCATATCTATTTTGAGGATTATTAAAGACAGACTAGCTGTGGTTAAGGGGCTACATGGGCTAGCCCTTATCAAAAGTAACATCTTGTTAAGGGCACCATCTGGGGTGGCTCTTATTTGGGGTGCAACTAGTCGTCCCATTTAAGGCTTTAGCTAGGTCGAAGAAATCATTTCTTCTTCTTCCTCAATCATTCTACATCTGGGAAAGCCGCATTTCTTTGTAATAAATGCGATTGAAACCAAGAGCAGTTGGAAAATTGATGAATCGTGGTAGTGGATCGAGTTAGTTGCCAACGCGATTTGAAATAGAAGAATGAAGAAAGGGTTAATGTGTATGAAGTGGTGTGAGGTGATTGAGATTTGAAGACCCGATGCTGTTGATTGTTGAATAATGAGATGGGGTCTAGGAATGGATCGATGTTGATGAAGCTGAAACGGAATCGGATGAATTAATGGGTATGTGTTGGTAGTGGAAATTGAGGCGAAAATCGATGATTCCGGATCGAAGAAGATGATGAAAGTTGTCGTCGGTCTCGAGAGGTGGTGAGATGGGTGTTGAGTGCGGATGAAGAGATGCAATGGAGGAGAAAGAGAATGGGTTCGATTTGATCATGGGATTGATCTTGTTGGTCGCAGTAATCGGTTCAAGCACGGTGATGGTTAGGCGATTTGAAACGATTCATAAGCGAGAGAGCGGGAATGAGAAGAGGTTTCTTGAGACGAGCAAAGAGGAAGATACATGTGGTATTAGTGGTCTCTGGTGAAGAGTGAAAGAATGGGGATGTGAAGCTGCAGCTTGGATTGAAATCGATCTTTGTTGTTGAAATCGAGGAGTGAGTTGAGTTACTGACGTGTTGGTGGTCGAGATGGATGCGGGGTTTGTGTATAAGTTGTTGGTGTTGCGGGGAAAGAATGGAAGAGCGAGCTTCAATAGATGTATGTTAGGGATTGTGAATGAGACAGGGAATGAAGAGCGAAAATGGCACAGAAATTATGGCGGAAGTCCTGTAATGAACAGAACTCGGCCAATTCCCCTAGGCGAGTCAAATCGGTGCTGGTGATGGCCGATCGAGCGAGTTCGAAGAGCCGTCAGGCCAATCGGCCAGTTAGACCCGATGCTTGCTGACTAGAAGCTGACTTTCCTCCCCTTGACCTGATTGACTAACAGTGACTGACGGATTGACTATTTGACCGTTAGTCCTAACGGAGGACTGACGGAATATTCCGTCGAATATTCTCTTGACGGAGAAATTTCCAGGCGACCGTGGTGAGGTTTTCCGGTCGGATTCCGGCCACAATCCCAGTTTTTCGGCGAGCTAAAAATTCCAGAATTTTCTATGGACTTCTCTCATGGGTGTGAAGACTTGGGCTAGGAATTGGATGGAGAATTGGACTCAAATTTGGAAAGAGAAGATGAAGAGTTGAGAAAAGCTTGGATTTGGAAATTGAATTGCAAAGAAAAAGTTCTATTCCTTAGAAGATTTGGAGAATATTGAAGCCTATAAATAGAGAAGTTTTCTACAACTTCTATACATCTTTCTCTACATCTTTTTACACACATCTCTACACACAAAATTCTATTCTTTTCTTATTCTTTGTGTGAACTCTTTAACATGAGTAGTTAATTTATTGATTGAGGATGAATTCCTAGTTCTTAATATGATTTGAGTTTTTGTTTTTAATTCTATCTTGAAGTTTTTCACATGATTATCGTTTGTTTTTACTAATAGGAATGATCTTAATGACATTCATGATTGATTGATAGATTGTTTAGAATGCATGCTAAATTGGTTTGTTAGTTTAATCTAATGCTAGTGAAAGTTAGGAGATAAGTAATCGTTTCTTGACTCTTTACATAAGTAGCAAACACGAGACCTTGCGGAGGGATTCCGTGGAGCAATTGTGTGTAGAAACAACGCTAGAAAGTGGACCAAGCGAAATCCGAGTTTAACTACTAGTACTAAACCTAAATTCATAAATCTTAATGCATTCAGGGAATTACATCTTGTAAGCGAACCTCGGGGTGGTTCTTTTGAATAGAATCGATAACTAAGCGGACTGTTACTCGGTGAAATTAGGGATTTTGGGGCTAGCTAAGCGGACCTGCTATCATACGGTTGGTGATAATCGTGACTAATAACATGTGGATGAGAAACATAACTTGATTCATTGTTTCGTAACGAAGAAGGATTCCTTGATCTTGTCTCTCATATTGCTTTCAACTTTATCTTTTAATTGCTTTGTTTATTTTCTTTTGTTTTTTTACACCCCCCTTTTGTGACAATTTTTTACAACTAGAATCTCGTGCTCCTTGTGGGATCGACCTTGACTACCCTATATTACTTGTTAATTAGGTAGTAAAGTATTAATTAATTTGATTACACCTACGACACGCATCAAATTTTGGCGCCTTCTTTGGGAGCAGCGGATGATTTTAGTTGTTTTTATTTTTCTTTTTGCTTTATTTTTGCTTTGTTGGATTCTATTCCGTATCTAACTTGGTTTTTTTGAATCTTATTTCGAGTGCCGGTTTTCCATGTACGGTGGACAAGAGCAAGCATATTACAACAATCAATACGGTTTTCAACCTCAACATTATGACAACTTCCAACCATCCTTAGGATACAATCAAAACCAATCTTTTGGCTATGATCAAATTCCTACAGAACCTTATGGATATTCTAATACATATCAACAACCTTATGACGGGTATGTAAGTGGACAATCACAAGGATGGGAGGATAGTTTTGTTTATGATCGAAATTCTCTAGTTTTGCGAGATAAGATTTTCTGCCATGATTGGGGATCTTCAACAAAAGTTTCAAGAATCACATCGAGAAATTCAAAGGAATTCGGAGAAAATATACGAACAAATTAACCAACCTTTGGAGACTTTTGATGACGCTAGTGTAGATTACTCGAGCCTTGATCTTAATAATGATCAATCACCTATTCAAAAGGAAGAGCTTGAGAAAGATGCATTTATTGCTTGGAAAAAAAATTTCTTAGGGAAAGATGGGAGGCGCGGAAGTGTATGAACGTTGCAACGATGAGGAAGTTATTCCAACTCCGGATCATAATAACGATCCTTCACCTATTCAAAAGGAGGAGTTTGGATATCACTTACCTATTGTTGTAAACGAAGTAACACCCTCACAAGAAGATCTTATAATTTATACCGAGGAAGATTATATGAGGAAGAATGGCCCGATTCCGATGATGAGAATGTTGAAGAGATGATGCTAGAGGATGAAACCACATTCATTGATTTTTGGAAGACCCAATTGAACTTGCTAATGATTTTAATGATGCCGAGACTTTGGTTAAGGTAGAAAACGACGAAGAATGGTTGCAAGGTTTAATAGAGGACCACGATATACAAGAGGTAAGTATTTCACTTGAATTTTTTAAGGATGAAGAGGATTCTATAATACAAGAAATTGTGAAAGGTTTGTCTAACCCTTTACCTATTGATTCTTCTCCTTCACCTCTTATTGGTTTGAATGTATGTGCTTCAAAAGTATTTTTGGATGATTTTGTTTCTAAATATCCACCATTGGAAACACTTGATGCTAACACTATGCAGGTTTGCCAAGAGGAATACATGGAAGTTCCCAAATCCTATGTTCTTTATACACTTCCAAGTGTGGACGAGAATAAGTATGGGGGAAATTTCTATCGAGCGATAATTTCACTATTGTTTTCTTGTGCTAATATTTGTATGGAGTTATTGTTTTCAAAACAGGTATTATGGGTGGATCCTCAAATTTTCCGATTGTTGGTATATGGGGAATGAATCATGCAAGAGCTAAGTCGGGCCGTCGACTTTAAAACAAGCGCTTAATGGGAGGCAACCCATAGGTTTTGTATTTCTTATCTTTTTGCTTTTTGTTATTTCTTTTTCTTGTTCCTTATCATGTTAAAATTTCCCACCTTGACTTTACTAGGAGGATTCAATTACATTGAGGACAATGTAAGGTTTAAGTGTGGGGGAGTGGTTAAGCATGTTTTTAAAACAAAAATTACAAAAAAAAATTGAAAAATTTTTTTTAAAAAAAAAAAGAAAAAGTTTTTTCTTAAAAACCTCCAACTTTTAAAGATTTTAGAGTCACTAGCATACTTCTAGGTATGTTTACATAGAATTTTGACCGACATAATTGAACTTGGAAATGTTAGAGAACTACATTGGATTCTTGTTTGTTAGAGTGTTAAATAATGGATTTAATCATGCGGTGATGCGAATTTGGTGCGGGGAGAAGTGCATTATTAGAGTTCTTGATCAATCATTAGTGGAGACTACCCGTATTCATATCATGTGAGGCACCGACCCGAAATTTTTCCATCTACTAAAGAGCTTTCTTTTGAGTGTGTGTCACCGTACGTTAATTACGGGTAGAATGGTGAGCTACCCAACCACCCACCAATAGAAGCACTACTCTTTGATCTCTTGAGTGCTAATTTTGTCAATCATAAGGGTGACGTCCATGGATGAAAGCTTCCTTCTTGTAGTTCGATTTGCAGTTAGCACCATTCTCTCTCTCGACAACAACGGATCCATAGAAACACATTCATCATCAACAAGGAGCGACATCAAAATTTACAAGGAAAGTTGGAAAAGTTTAAGGTTTACAAGCAACGGAACGAGAAAAAGAGCAAATTTGATATTCAAGTAAAGCAACATACAAATGAGCGGATTTTACATATATGTTGAGGACTTACAATACAATGAGGTAATTTTATATCCAAGTATGAAGACTTATTCATGAAAGCGAAGAAAAGTAAAAGGTGAAAATTTTTGAAGTTTATGATTACGAGGCGATACAAGTTGTGAAGAATCAAGCGGTAAAATACTTCTTCCACGGCCATGGTTTATTTTGTATTTAATTTCTCTTGTATTGAAAAAAAAAAAAAAAAAAAAAAAAAAAAAAAAAAAAAAAAAAAAAAAAAAAAAGAAAAAAGAGAAAAACAAGAGAAATATTTGTCTTGTTAATAAGCCGTGGGGAGGAAAATCTATAAGGAAGTTTCAAGCGACAAGGATTTTTAAGGTAAAAAGAGTTACAAATTGCTAAGGATTTATGAAATTCAAGGGTTTATCATCAATAGTTGAAACCGAAGACGAAGACGAAGAAGATCAAGACGAGGAGCGGAAGACGTTTCTATTGGATGCCGTGAGAGTGGTGTTATCATAATTGGCGATCGGATGTGAAGGTGAGTAAGTAATCTCATCCTCGATAAAAATGGTTGATTTCCTTTCGTAGAGATCGTCCGAAAAATGGTTTTTCAAAATATTAAAAGATGTGGGTTTTTCAAAATTTCGGAAGTTATCCTTCCCACCTTTCAACGTGTTGCAGGAATTCTCTCTTCATTCCTACCTGCACACATGTGAGAACCATAAAAAAGCCATCTTTTTGAGTGCAATTATCATAAAATCTCTTTTCGGTGAGGCAGAAGTCGAGGCGAAATGCTTATTGATCGTTTCTCAAACACGCATTCTCTCATTATGGGATGGTTATTTCTCACTCAACAATTAAGAACGAGAATATGTTCTTTAGTATTTCTAACTTCTTATTACTAGCATCACGAAACTCTATGTCCTCATAACTTTTTGGATGCTTGTGGCGCTTGAACGCTTTGAAGTTGTGAGTTTTTAGTTTGATTTGCTCGAGGACTAGTAAAGTCTAAGTGTGGGGGAATTTGATAGGTGTAAAATACACCGTATTTACTATCTAGTAGTTTATGCTTTCTTTGCTATTTTTCTTGTAAATTATGTATTTTACGCTTGTTTTGAGTTTATAGCTACTATGGAGTCGCACGGAGGAAAAGAAGGAGAAAACACCCAATTTGAGCCAAAAGGGCAAAAAGGTCATTGTACAGGCGATTGATATATGGAGCCCGATTGAGGTTAAGGGCATCTCTATTTTGAGGATTATTAAAGACAGACTAGCTGTGGTTAAGGGGCTGCCAACTGGCTAGCCCTTATCAAAAGTAACATCTTGTTAAGGGCACCATCTGGGGTGGCTCTTATTTGGGGTGCAACTAGTCGTCCCATTTAAGGCTTTAGCTAGGTCGAAGAAATCATTTCTTCTTCTTCCTCAATCATTCTACATCTGGGAAAGCAGCGCAGCTGCTGTAATAAATTCGATTGAAACCAAGAAACAGTTGGAAAATTGATGAATCGTGGTAGTGGATCGAGTTAGTTGCCAACGTGATCGAAATAGAAGAATGAAGAAAGGGTTAATGTGTATGAAGTGAGTGAGAGGTGATTGAGATTTGAAGACCACGATCTTGTTGATTGTTGAATAATGAGATGGGTCCGGGAATGGATCGATGTTGATGAAAGGCGAAATGGGGAATCGGATGAATTAATGGGTATGTGTTGGTAGTGGAAATTGAATGAAAATCGATGATTCCGGATCGAAGAAGATGATGAAAGTTGTCGTCGGTCTCGAGAGGTGGTGAGATGGGTGTTGAGTGCGAGATGAAGAGATGCAATGGAGGAGAAAGAGAATGGGTTCGATTTGATCATGGGATTGATGCTTGTTGGTCGCCGTAATCGGTTCAAGCACGGTGATGGTTAGGCTGATTTCGGGGCGGTTCATAGCGAGAGAGCGAGAATTGAGAAGAGGGTTTCTTTGAGACGAAAAAGAGGAAGATACGGGTGGTATTAGTGGTCTCTGCGGTGAAGAGTGAAAGAATGGGGATGTGAAGCTGCAGGCGGATTGAAATCGATCTTTGCATTGTTGAAATCGGAGAGAGTGAGTTGAGTTACGAAACGTGTTGGTGGTCCGAGATGGATGCGGGGTTTGTGTATAAGTTACACATGTTGCGGGGAAGAATGGAAGAACGAGCTTCAACGGATGTATGTTAGGGATTGTGAATGAGACAGGGAATGGAGCTGAAAATGGCACGAAATTATGGCGGGAAGTCCTGCACTGGAACAGAACTCGGCCAAATTTCCCCTCCAGGCGAGTCAAATCGATGCGGTGATGACCGATCCGAGAACGAGTTCGAAGAGCCGATCAGACCCAGCGAATCGGCCAGTTAGACCAGAAGCAGCTGACTAGAAGGCGACTTTCCTCCCCTTGACTGATTGACTAACGATGGATCGACGGATTGACTATTTGACCGTTAGTCCTAACGGAGGATCGACGGAATATTCCGTCGAATATTCTCTTGACGGAGAAATTTCCAGTGACCAGGCGGTGAGGTTTTCCGGTCGGATTCCGCCACAATCCCGGTTTTCGGCGAGCTAAAAATTCCAGAATTTTCTATGGACTTCTCTCATGGGTGTGAAGACTTGGGCTAGGAATTGGATGGAGAATTGGACTCAAATTTGGAAAGAGAAGATGAAGAGTTGAGAAAGCTTGGATTTGGAAATTGAATTGCAAAAGAAAAAGGATTCTATTCCTTAGAAGATTTGGAGAATATTGAAGCCTATAAATAGAGAAGTTTTCTACAACTTCTATACATCTTTCTCTACATCTTTTTACACACATCTCTACACACACAATTCTATTCTTTTCTTATTCTTTGTGTGAACTCTTTAACATGAGTAGTTAATTTATTGATTGAGGATGAATTCCTAGTTCTTAATATGATTTGAGTTTTTGTTTTTAATTCTATCTTGAAGTTTTTCACATGATTATCGTTTGTTTTTACTAATAGGAATGATCTTAATGACATTCATGATTGATTGATAGATTGTTTAGAATGCATGCTAAATTGATTTGTTAGTTTAATCTAATGCTAGTGAAAGTTAGGAGATAAGTAATCGTTTCTTGACTCTTTACATAAGTAGCAAACACGAGACCTTGCGGAGGGATTCCGTGGAGCAATTGTGTGTAGAAACAACGCTAGAAAGTGGACCAAGCGAACCGAGTTTAACTACTAGTACTAAACCTAAATTCATAAATCTTAATGCATTCGGGGATTTACATATTGTAAGCGAAACTCAGGGTGGTTCTTTTGAATAGAATCGATAACTAAGCGGACACGTTACTCGGTGAAATTAGGGATTTTGGGGCTAGCTAGCGGACACTGCTTTATCCTACGGTTGGTGATAATCTGTGACTAATAACATGTGGATGAGAAACATAACTTGATTCATTGTTTCGTAACGAAGAAGGATTCCTTGATCTTGTCTCTCATATTGCTTTCAACTTTATCTTTTAATTGCTTTGTTTATTTTGTTTTGTTTTTTTACACCCCCTTTTGTGACAATTTTTACAACTAGAATCTCGTGCTCCTCGTGGGATCGACCTTGACTACCCTATATTACTTGTTAATTAGGTAGTAAAGTATTAATTAATTTGATTGCACCTACGACACGCATCGGATGCAAACTGGATAGCTGACTCGAGAGGAGTCTACGACTATGAGTGGATGTATTTTCACTCTAGCATGAGGGTTTGTTTTGGAAGATTTCCAAACAGACATATATTTCTCAATTCATTATGAAATCTGAGAGTATTGCTTTAGATAAAGCATGAGAGGGGGCCGAGCGCCTAAGATACTTTTTAGAAGATATTCTTCTCTAGCATAGTCCTGTGCCAGCTATATCTATACACTGTGTTAGCCTAGATATAATAGCTAAAGATAAAAACTAACTAATCTCAATCGGCATTATTTCCATTGATTGGATAGAATATCGCGTAACCTTCGACGAAAGGTTTGTCCAAAGAGATAGTTAATAATGCATCGAGGGGGATGGGGCTTAGGCTCATTAAATAAACTTTCCATGAAGGATACTCAACCTTGGTGACTGGAGATCCCAAGATCAAGGTTTTGAATGAGACAATTAATTTGTGGCGGGTCAAGGTAAACACTATTAGAGAATTTCATTCTCTGCCTTTTCCCTATGATGTAGACGTGATAGTGTGACTGCATGTGAAGGATGACTTTTAACTAAGTCTTAATGAGTTCTATAGTTTCAATTTGAGATTGAAGTGGGGTGTAGCAGTAAACACTCTTGAGGGAACTCACCTATCTCAATGTGGAAGTGGGTCGCTTCTTATGAGAATAGAGTTGATTCTCTAGAGCATTCTGATAAACGGGATTTGTCCAGGGCCAAAAAGGACACAACGGCACAACTTGATAGCACCTAGAGAGATATCACCCGTGGTTATTATCGCGGATTACACCAAACGATGGCAGTTCAAGACATCGCTTTCACTATCCATCAAGTAGTTCCGGCAATTTCTCACTAAGCAAAGGTTCAAGACCTTATGGACACCTCTTGCCTAAGTGGTATTTCTCGCTTTTTGTTTTCTGATTTTTATCGGTATTTCATTCATGTGGGGGATTATTGTAGAAAATGATTTTTATTTGTTGGTTTTATAGTCTTGGTGGGAATGGAACTTAGGACCTTTAAGTCTCTAAGGTTACTTGCTCATTTTCTTATGGGGGAATGAAATATGACCTTTAGTCCCATATAGGGTGTACTAAAGAGGAACAATGAAATATGACCTTTACTTGCTCATTTTCCTTCCACTATTTAACTATTTCATGATGGATAGTTAGACAAACAATGTGGGTGGAACGAGTGGGGCAAAATATATTTGTTTTCACTAAGGCTTGGGCTTATGGCTCGGGCTCGTGCTTACGCCATGGACGTATGTCAACCAACACTAAAATTACTATTGAATTATTTCCTAAATGAATTTAAACTGAAATTAATTTTGTCTTGAATGTGGGGGGCGTGTGACATGGGAGATTTTATTTTCTTGCCAAACATATTTCATAACGTTTTTATGTGCATAAATGACGACATTATTTCTTACCGTTTTTTGACTATTTTATGACTGATTTCACCTCTCTCATTTCTATCTATATAAAAGGAACTAGAATTCTTCATTCCAAATTGTGTCCAGAAGAAGCTACTATTCTTCTTCTTTTCGTCTTTCTCCCTTTGTGTGATTTTAAATTCCATGCCATTGTTGTTGAGTTCGTAAGAGTGGGCAAGTATTATAGTGCTTATAGTATTTTCAACGGGAAGTTTTATCCTGGATACGACTTCACCACGGGGTATAGGCATCACTCATTTTCAGGCATACCGGTGAACTATCGTGTTAAGGATAGCGTGTTGAACACGTTACTTTGTCCTCTGTTTGTTGTTTCCCATTAAGTGTTTATTTAATCTTTTTCAGAATTTGTTTCTAACATCATTCTTTTAGTATTTTATTGTTGCAGTACCAACAAATTCTAGGAAATTAATCTACCCAGGAGACACAAAGTGTGTTTATACCATGACTAGGAACTGACTCTCTCTTTCAGGGATCTTCTTTTGTCATGGCAGTACCAAAAACTAGTCTACAATTACAGTCACCCATTTCTGAGAAACAGTAGGGGATCTTGCTAAACAGTTTATTTCAGTCGACATAATTTGCCAAATTAAATTTTGTTTCAAAGTTCAATGCTTCCTAGAAATGAATATTCTTATGGTAATAATAGCAGACAAAAAGATTTCTCATTTTCTAATAAAACAATAATAAACTTAACTCCTATAAGAAAGAATTATGAGACTTTGCAATTTATCAGAAGGATAATCATACATCAGGGTAGCACATCTGAATAAAAACCCAAATAATATGGTTTTCTCATTTCAGTATATCTGGTGCACTACTTCATAGGTTTCCTAATTTTAATTACAGAATCTCAGAGCTTCCATAAGGTGATATCAGGCCAAAAACGAAGAGGGTACAAGAAAATGAAAACGAAACCTTGTTTAGCAACACAGTTTGCATACAGCTATCCACCAAATGACATTTGCACATTTAAGTTCTTGGGCAATACCTAGAAATCACCAAATAGGATAGAAATTAAAAATTTATGAAAAAAACCATAAATTCTGTTTAACAGATGATACCCTTACTGATTAGTAGGGAAAAATAATTATACTGTATAGCACGAGGACTAGAGTTCCTTCTAAGAAAACACTGAGTTAAATCTAATTAAGAAACGAGGATCAGATTGTTTGTATTGCATTCACAAAAAAATCGAAAAACTAGTAACTCAGCGAAGATTACCAGTCTAGAAGCAGATGTTTTAGGTTTCGCATCCTCCTGGGGCTACTTCAAACACAAAATTGGTCAAAAAGACCAAAATCAACAATTCCTGGGTGAAAAAGAATTCCTGGGTGAAAAAGACACTTAGGTTTTGATACTGTTTAAATAGCCAAAAATTAAAAAGATAATGTTTAAATGGACAAAAATTTAAAAATAGGCAGGATGTAACCAGTTTCATCCTGTCCATTTTCAAATATTTTTTCTTATTTTTATTTTACACAAGATGCATCCAGTTTCATCCTTGCTATTTTTAAAGTATAAGCCAGGATAAATCCAAATTCATCCTTGCTATTTTTTTTTTGGCTATTTCACCCGTACTTTTTTTTTACTTGTCCATTTGAACCGTGTTTTAATTTTTTTTGGACAAATGACCCATTTTCTCTACTTCAAAAGCATACTCAGGCCTTCTGGTCTCCTGAATTTCAACTGACTCCATTACATTTGTATCTTCTTCGCCTAATTCTTTCAACGGTTGAAGTCTTCATGTCGTAAATGTTGAGAGTTAGTAGATGCTCATCTTGAGCTTGGCAACTCCGAAAAAACCTTAAGGAAAATCGCGAAAACATAAGAAAAATAATATAAAATATATTCCCTTGGGGTCCCTCTAAAATATAGAAAAATCCCTTTCCCATAGATTTTACAAAAGTAGTGAATTTAGTTATATAATGGAATAATACAACTTAAAAAGATGAACCCCGATGTGGGACTAATAAGTTTTTTTTTTTTTTTTGATGGGACTAATAAGTTTTTGATTCACAAAAGAAAACAATAAATTATAATTTTTATTAAAAATTTAAAAATTATATTTTATTAATCGTTTTCCAACAGAAGAAGGATAAAAAATACAACCAAGACACTTTGAAACTATGTTTATATGGTTGGTCAAATGGCTCTCAGCATAATCAGTTGCACCCTAGTCCACCATAGACTATAATATAACTTGCATATGCCAATTCAGCGACTCCATCCGTTGTACACATCACTTCACTACATCACTTCACAAATTCAACTCTTGCAGATATAGGCGGCCATCATGTTCGTGGTAGATCATAAAAACTGTTGTGCTTTTAAGAACAGCAGTAACGGGTCAATAATTCGTCGCATGTATAATCAATAATGTCGCATGTATAATTAAGTATGACTTGTTCTCACATGCAAGTGTCAATAATGATCATCCGTTAAAGTGATCATTCTGCAGAAACGGGAGGATATTTAAACGTCTGAATACATTAAGAATCGATCCACAAATACAGCAAATACTGAATTCACATTCTAAACCATCATCCAAGCTTAGTTAGTAGTTTATGTTGGGATTTGAAAGCATATCGATTCTATAAAGCTGCAACAACCATCTCAAAAGGCTTTTTATGTTCAGAAACTTAATACACATTCTGTTCCAAAACACAGATCACCAAAAAGTAAAAAAACCTGTACCAAAAGTTAACGGTCAGGTTAAAAAACAAGAGGAATTAATATCCGGGCCACATTATGTTAACTGGGCCTGTGAATTAAATAAGAGAGGGCCGTGAAGACAAGACCCGAATAGAGTACCATTACCATATATATATTTATAATCCCACATTGGAAAAATTAAATAAGCTAAATCGGTTTATAAGGAATGTGTCCGGAGTACCTATTGCCAATGCCAAGGTGTTGGTAATAAGGGTGAGGAGAAGCTCAGTCCATCGACGAGTTGGGATTAGCCCGTAATCTCCAAAACCCCCATTGGCTTTTTTATCTTATCTGATCAATCAAACCACCACTTTCTTTCCTTTTTAGTCAGCATTCCATGTGGCTAGGTCGGACGCCCTTATTGAGTACTAAAAGAACATGGAGCTGACATGAAAAAGAGGAATTAACAGCGGAGACATGGATGAAAAAAGCAGATTCAACGCATGTTTGAATCTGAGGAACCACGAAAGACAAATTCTCTTTCAAGTTATGGAAGTATAACATACTCTCTACAGAATCCAGAAAGACAGAAGTGTTTTTTGGAATTCATGGGTCAAAGTTAGTTTGAGATTAACGTACTTCTTCATATTTAATCTTCAGATTGACCCACTGCAAGGCTATGGTCATAACCTACACTTCTACTATGATGCCTTGTGGATCAAAAGCGAAAGCAGTCAACTATTTTTGTACCGGTAGATACTTTTATTTAACCTTATCCCCTTAAAGCTTTACATCTTTTTGTTTCTTCTTCATAATTTCTTTTTCATAAATTTTGAAGGTTGTATGTTGGAGATGGCAAAGAAGTAAACTTTGACGATGCCCAAGGAACGGTTTGCAACATACAGTAATTGCATCAAATACCTTGGACCAGTAGTAAGTCTCTTTAAAATTCATACTTTCTTCTTATTCATAACTCTAAGTGGGAACAAAAAAAGTTAGCTTAAGAAGTTTCTTTCAGCACATAAGACTTCGATCGTCATGCTTTGCAGGTAGTATTTCAGGGACCTTTCCAATTAAAGGTCCTTCAACGATCAAAGCCGTCTATAGTGTCTATCCAACAGCGTTTTCTTTGGGTGTTTACTACCAAATTTCGCCTTGTCCCTCTTAATTACCTCCTCCTATTAATTACAAGTGTGACAGGCAAAGGTCAAGGAATACGTTTTTAGAAACTCTATGCTGGTCAGTTGTTATTTTTTCTCCTTCTTAATGAAATTCTACTATTTATTTCTTTTTTCTAGCTATGAAAAAATACCTAAAAAACAAACCAGCAATGGTCGGAGAGGCCCGAGTTGAATCAAATATGAAAAATGTAAACTCTAAAAGGAATGTAATTGCAAAAAAACCAAACCAGCAATGGTTGGAGAGGCCCGAGTTCAATCAAATATGAAATTTGTTTGTTTGTTTTGGCTGATAGCCCATGTAGGACTATAAGGTGGGCATCCAAGCCATCAATGGTTGGCGGTCTATATTGAAACCTAATATAATATATGGAAGATCCATGAAATCCCTTTTTCCATTACGGGACTATTCGTTTGCGAAGGAGATGAATCAGATGATATATTATTATATTGCTACGTCATTCAGCACAAGCACACCACTTCTTCATCATGCAAATTATACTACTCGTCTTTGAAAAATAATTTTATTGCGCTCATCCCTAAGAAGGCGGGTGTGGAAGAAGTAAAAGACTTTCGGCCTATTAGTCTTATTGGGAGTGTGTACAAAATCATTTCAAAGGTTTTGGCGGAGCGTTTAAAGGTATACCTTCCTACTCTAATCTCAACAACTCAATCTAGTTTCATTAAAGGAAGACAAATTCTTGATGGAGTATTGATAGCAAACGAATGTGTGGATTCTAGACTTCGTCAAAAATTACCGGGGTTGGTTTGTAAGCTTGATTTCGAAAAGGCGTTTGATAATGTGAATTGGAATTTTTTAAATGAAGTTTTGTTCAAGATGGGGTTTGGTGGTGTTTGGAGGGTTTGGATTAGAAATTGTTTAACATTCTCAAAGTTCTCGGTTCTTGTCAACGGATCGTCTTTTGGTTACTTCGGTAGTGAAAAGGGACTCCGTCAAGGAGACACCCTTTCTCCTTTTCTCTTTATTATTGTTGGTGAAGTTTTAAGTTGTATGTTGAACAAAGCACAAGAACAAGATCAAATCTCGGGTTTTTTCGTCAAGGAAGGGGGAACAAAAATAAATTACTTACAATTTGCCGATGATACAATCATTTTTTTTGATGCTAAGAGAGAACAAGTTGATGCCCTTCGTTACCTTCTTCTTTGTTTTGAGTTAACTTCGGGTTTGAAGATAAATTTCTCCAAAAGTAGCTTATTTGGAGTCGTGGTCGATGAGGAAGTTGAAAATTATGCTAACATGCTTGGATGCAAGTATGCGAGTTTACCTAGCATATATCTTGGCCTACCTTTGGGAGATAAGGTAGGAGGCACCCAAAAATGGGAAAAAACACTTGAAATTTGTGGAAAAAAAGTTATTTCTTGGAATGGAAAAACAATAACAAGAGGAGGTAAGTTAACTCTCATCAAAAGCATTTTAGCTAGCTTACCCATTTATTATCTCTCTATTTTTCTTGCTCCTTGCTCCATAACTAAGAAAATTGATAGAATTGTGAGAAATTTCTTATGGGATGATAAAAATAGGAAAAGAATTCACAATATTGGTTGGAAATTGTCTTCAAAACCAAAAGAAAAAGGTGGTCTTGGTATAAGAAGAGCTAAGCAAGTGAACTCGGATTTGCTAAAAAAATGGTGGTGGCGCTTTGGCGTAGAGAAAGAAGTGTTTTGGAGGAAGATCATAATTGAAAAATTTGGTGAAACATTTACCGGTTGGGAAACCCTCCAATCCAAAGGATCGAAAGGCGGTAGCTTGTGGTTTAATATCTATAAAGATCTTGATTTCAATAGAAATATTAGATTCAAGATTGGAGCGGGTAAGGAAACCAAATTTTGGGAAGATTCTTGGCTTTGTGAAGGAAGATTGTGCGATATGTTTCCTTTGGCTTATGAAGCTTCAAGGACCAAGGAGTTTGTGGTGGCTAGTATGTATGAAGTTAGGGAAGATGGTGTAAGGTGGGCATTTATGTCTAGGCAAAGATACTCTCAATCCATTACAAGTGAAGTGTTATCTATATCAAACCTTGTCTCTTTCATCTCTATTCAAGAAGGGGTTACGGATACCCGAATTTGGGTTGGTAGTGATCATGGTCAATATACGGTTAAGGATGGAAGTAAAAACGACGACGATCAAGGTGAGCCGGATTATTCAATCAATGTTGTATGGAGTAATGAGTACCCTCAAAAAATCAATTTTTTTCTTTGGCTTCTCTCTCATGATCGGGTAATGACGGCGGATAAACTTTTAAGAAGAGGTATGGATGTCTCTAGTGTTTGTCGTTTTTGTGAGGAAGACGATGAATCGAGTTCGGACTTGTTTTATGGTTGTTGGAGAACCCGGAGAATATGGGATTACTTCGTTGAAAGGTGCCACTTTGGATGGTCATACGACCCTAATATCATTGTATCTATCAAGACTTGGAAGTTTAATTGGGGAGACGAAAGACTTAGCCGCATATGGAATAACATCCGGGTTGCAATTTGGTGGTGTATATGGAAAGAGCGAAATGCAAGAACCTTCGATAACAAAAAGAAAACTTTGGCAAGCCTCATTAGAGATATCAAATTACAAGCGTTCTTTTGGGCCAAATCAAATACAAAAATGCTAGGGCTTACGGCAAATATTGTGATTTCTTTATGGGATTCATTATACCGGCCTCCATAATTTGTGTTTTTTTATTTGGATAGCCGAATCCCCTTTTGGTTCCCCTTTTTTGTTCGGTTGTAATCATTGGGTTAAGGCACCCCTCTTAAGAGCTTCTCCAATGGAATGTATGTGAAGACAAATGTCTAAGTCCACATAGGATAAACATTCATTTTCCCTAAAATTCTTCTCCAACCCCAATTTCTTAAACCAATGTGTCCTTTTTCAATGAAATTTCTATTTGACCGATCAAAAAAATATATATATACAAACAATGGAAGAAGAATCCTGCTAGGAAAAGAGAAAATTTCTTGTTACAGAATTTTGGTATGTTGAACAAAGTCGTGTAATTCTAGTTGGGTAGGAACTCGGAAATTAATTTTCTTTATACTATTATTAACCACTACTGCTAGTGAGTAGTGAGATGAGAACTCTTCGAGGGGGCTTGGCTATTATATTAGTGTTAGCCGAGGTAAATAATTTTTGTTAACAACATAAGTTTTTAGAACAATGAAATCTTTTGCTTAATAATAAAACAAGAGTTAAAAACATTCTTATTTTCAGAAATAGTATAAAATACAAGGAATCATCGTGCAGTATAATTCAGTCCAGTAATTCTGTATTAATGAATTAAATTACATAAAAAAGAATGTTTGTTTCTTTAAGCTATACAATATATGAACAACACCAAATTCTTTATTACTAAATTGAATTACAAGAAACAGAATTTAAACCAAGCTCACTTTTGAGGTCAGACCGGCAAAGTGGACATGTAACTTTGGAAATAAACCAGGTACCAATACAATGAGGATGGTACACATGCTTGCACGGTAATAATATCAGTTTATCTTTATCCCCAAACTCGGTTAAACAAATAGTACACTCTTTCTCTTCTGTTCCTGCATGATTCGTCTTCTGAAAATTTGAATAGACCAGTACCGGTAACAATTGCAAGGCAGCAGCTGATTGATTGAGTCCTTCGGCTGTGGCAGCAGCGGCCGCAGCAGCAGCATCATTATTACGTCTCTTATTACGTCGGTCATCAATGTAAAAGAAGACTGTGACGAGCACAAACACAATAACAGCAGAATACATAACGTCGTATTTAAGTGTACTAGTTTTTTCGTTATTCTTGTGAACCAGATCACCGTCGCTTCGTGCGAAGCTGTATGGTGGTGTTAATACTAGGACCAGGAGTAGTACTAAGTTGATGCTCTTTGTGAACATCATGATGATTTTCTTCTTCTTCTTCTTCTTCTTGGATTTTCTTGGATTTTTTTATGTGATTCTCTTGGATCTTTAGGGAAACTGAAAGAGAGTTGATGCTTGACAGAGGTGGAGATATGATGTGCTCATGAGGCTATATATAGGAAAGTCGTGCAATCTTAGTTCGGTAGGAACTCGGAAATTCTCTTTAGGCAACTAACAAAGTTTTGCTAGCCTTCCTGAATCCGTGCCTAGTTTTAACAGCATAGCTTTTGAGAACAATGAATTCTCTAGCTTAATATATAGCAAAAGAGTTAAATACGTTCTTATTTAAACAAGTAGTGAGATGCACGTTGGTAATACTTTTTTTTTTTTTTTTTTTTTTACTTTGCAAATAATTTGATGGTACTTTGACACATGTATTTTTTTATTCGAAATTAATCGTTGTTTGTGCACTTTTGAATCAATCGATTTTATTAACAGATCTTTACATTGCTTAATACGACTTGTAATTTTTTTCCTGAAAGACGATTACTAAATTTAGCATACCATATTTCAAACATTGCTTAATACAACTTGTAAGTAAAATGTGATTTCATACGGAGCTTTTCTTCTCCTTCTCCTTCTTACCCATAATAAATTAAACACAACCTAAAAACCTTGAACCCTGCAAAATAACAGTATAGTGATGCTTAGGTGATTCTTTGAGCAGAATTGATGTTTTGAAACTTTGGAGTATATCGAAAAGGAATGAAAGCATGATCTGTAAAAGGTTAAATATAATCCTGCCGCAGAAAAAAGATAAAAATGTTTATATGCCTTTCAGCATAATTAGTTGCATCCTTCTCCACCATAGACTATAATAGAACTTGCATTTGCCAATTCACTCACTCCATCCATTGTACACATCACTTCACTACATTTCCTTTTCTGCTACTTCTTCTTTTCGACCGCACATATATAATTTAGATGTTGTTTAAACTTCAAATGCTGAAACACAAGTTCAACTCTTGAAGATATAATATATAGCACAAACCATAAACATATTGTTGGAAAAACTGGGTTGCAATAGAAGATGAAAAACACAGAAAGAGATTTTGTTGTACTCAAAAGCTTTCAAGGCTCATACGATTTCTTTTAGACAATTATTTCTACCCTCCCAATAATTTGGCGATTACAACAGGTATGTGAAATAATGCCTTCAGGATACAATGAAAGCCCTACAACGGAAATTGAATTCAAGGTTTGTACCCCTTGATTCAATCAAGAACACATGTGAACAAAAACTTCGATGATGCTTTAGAAAAGAGAGAAAACAGAAAAGGTTTTTTCGATGATGTTTTTCAACGATTTATGGGAGAAGCCATTTATAGGGATTTTCACATCTCTTCACGAAACGATGAGTCTCTTCATCATCAGACATCAATGGCGTCTGTTGGATTATTTCACATACCTGGGGGGCTACGCCCCCCAGGACCCCCCTTGGATAGCATTGTTGAAAATATTCCAACATTCTCCCCCTATTTTCAAAAACCATAAAACAAAATTAAAAAACTTTTAAATCAGAGTGACTGCATCACCGAAGTGACTGCCTACGTACCCGAGTGGGATCAAGCCAACGTAGTTCAAGCAAAATTGAGACTAAGCATCATCGTTGAAATCAACACATAAATGATAGGTATCTTTTGGATTTGAACCTTCACTAGGTGTAAGAAACTCAAAGCCTTATCGAGATTCTATGGTGAAACCAGTCTTGAACCAAGTATCCCTTATGATAAAACCGGAGTCTCCACACATATTGATTTCATAAATCATGTGTTTTGTAGCCAAGCACGTTAATGGCCATGTGCTTATATCCTTGATTCATGAGTCTTCTTTAGAGAACGGTCTTCTTCTCTTAGGAAACTACCGATTTCCATACTCATATAGGTAAGTCTCGAAGGTGTTTCTGCGATACACCTTTTACTAATCACGAGACTCATTAAGGATTTACATCCATCCTATTTTCTTGCGAGAACCCAAAGCACTAATTAGAAATGGGAAGTTTTATATTAGTGCTCCATAATCTACATCCATAACTTGTTGGTACCACATTGAACCTTGTTTATCTTTTTCAAAACATAGGTTGGGTTTAGCTATGGGAGATCAAACTTCTTTCACAGACCTTAGTCCCATTTCTTTACTTTTTATTGAAACCACCGAACTTGGTAGACTCTTCGTAAATGGGTCTGCCAAATTCCTCTTTGATTCAATAAAGTTAACCGTAACCACTCCCCTCTTGAGTAGTTGCCTAACCATTTGATGTCTAAGACTTGCATGTCTTGACTTTCCATTATAAGTCTTATTTGAGACATTATAGATGGTAGCTTGACTATCACAATTAATCAAGACCGCCGGAGTTGGCTTCTTCCAAAATGGAATTTCCATAAGTAGGTTCTAAGCCATTCTTCCTCCTTACATGCATCCGTTAAGGCTATTAATTCTGACAACATTGTTGAATCAGAAATACAAGTCTGCTTCTTGGAACTCCAAGACACAGCAGCACCCCCTAATGTAAAGATCCATCCAGACGTTGATTTGGACTTGGCCTCTACATCGTTCCAGTTAGCATCGCTGTACCCTTCCAGTGCAGCGGGATAGCCTTGGTAATGCAAGCCAAAATTTATTGTACCTTTCAAGTAAGCCATAACTCTTGAAACTGCTTTCCAGTGTTCATATCTGGATTACTTGAGAAATGACATAACACCCCCATGGCTTGGGCTATGTCCGGTCTTGTGCAATGCATAGCATACATAAGACTTCCAATGACACCGGAATACTCAAGTTGTGCATGAGTACGTCCTGTTCTTCTTTAACTTGATAGTATGGTCTAAAGGAGTAGGTCTTTGGATTGTCATCAAAGTGACCATACTTCTTGAAAATTTCTCAATATAATGAGATTGGGTTAAAGCCAACTCAATTCCCTTTCTTAGGATCTTAATTCCCAAGATTACATCACCTCTCTAAATCCTTCATATCAAAGTTAGAGCTAAGAAACTTCTTTGTTTCTTCCACAACGAGATATGTCGGATCCAAAAATAAGCATATCATCAACATACAAACAGATAGGGCTGTCAATGGATACCGATTAGCCGACATCCGATACCGATAATCCGTTAGCCGTTACTGCTACCATCCGACATAGCGGTAAACGGATATCCGATACCGATAAGATAACGGATAATCCCTTCTTAACGTAACAGTAGTGGAACCATGTATTTCCGTTAGGTTTACTTTCGTTATCCGGAAACGTGCGTACTGCACGTGTAAATTCTTATACCCAGGGTTATTACGTTTGGTTTATCTCATTCTCACTTCAGTTTTATCGACACAAAGAGAAAAAGAGAGAAAACTAGATCTGTTGAATCAATCATCGTCTTCTCTGCCTTAGAAATCATCATCTTCTCTCATTTAGAAATCTGTGGAGTGCGATTAGAAACTAGGGTTTTCTTCTTCAATTTCCTTTGAGTTTAATTTCAATCTTCAAAACTCAATTTTGAATTTAGAGTTTCAAATTAGGGTTCACAATTTGATTTGTGAAATTAATCATGTCCCAAAGCGAAAGAGGAGCATCAAACCATGTTGGGTCTTCCAGAATCTCTCTTTTTCGGTTGCATCACATTTACACATTGCTTGTTGCATCCAACCAAGTTCAAGGTTCTCGGAATTAATTCAACACCTACTACATTACACCCGCAATTCGTCTGAGAAGAAGAAGAAGAAGATGTAGAAGTAGATGAAGACCCCGATTATAGGCAAGAGAAGAAAAAGCTGCGCTCGGTAAGGTCGATGTATGGGTTGATTTTGAAAGGTCGGTTGGAAAAAAGAAAGTAAAAGGTGGGAAGGAGGTTGGGATACTAATAGCTGAATGCAAACATTGTCACAAGAGAATACACCGTGCTCCCGGTAACCAAGGAACCAGTACGCTTGCATTACCATGCCAAAATTTGCAAAGAAAAGCACGAGAATAAGAAAGGACAAGGAAGATTACTTAAACAAAGCAGTAATGCTCAAACCAAGTTAGCCAATTGGAAGTATGATGTTGTTGTTACTAGGACACTAGTTGCCAAAATGATTGCTAAACATGGTTATCCAATCACTATAGTTGAGCATCCTTATTTTAGAGAGTTTGTTAAGTCTCGAATCCTACCGCTAAGCTTTACACTAGGAATACGGTTAGGAAGACATCATGAGACTAACAACTGAGTTCAAACTGCAATTACAAGAACAATTTGAGAATATTACATCTAAATGTAGTTTAACAACGGATATGTGGTCATGTAAGCATACAAAGGATGGTTATTGTTGTGTGACACTTGCATTACATAGATGAGGATTGGAAACGATTAAGAAAACACTAGCATATACTTTAGTGCCATCACCACACTCGGAGAAGTTCTAGCATCTGTAGTGAAATCGGTGTGTCTAGATTGGAACATAGACAATAAGCTTTTTTTATATGGCTGCCGACAATGCTAGCTCCAACAATGTTATGATGGAACATCTCAAGAAATGGCTTGATAGCAAAAGACTGTTTAGTTCTTAATGGGGATATGTTCCAAATGAGGTGTAGTAATCATGTATTGCACTTGATTGTTGGGTAGGGAATGAGAGTAGTTGCTCCATTTATAGATGCAGTTAGAGAGTGTGTAAAATATGTCAAGTCAAGTCAAGCTAGAAAAGAGAGATTTGAATGTGCAATGGCCCAAGTTAAGCTTCCTGCTTCAAGGTCTGTGGGTTTAGATGTGGATACCAGGTGGAACTCCACCTTTAAGATGCTAAAGGATGCTATTTTTTTGAGACAAGCTTTTGTTAGGCTATCTGAATTGGATAATGACTTCAAGATACTACCATCTTCTAAGGAGTGGCAACAAGGAATACATATATGTGAATGTTTGGAATTGTTTGATGTCATTTCAACCAAATTTCTTTGGGATTAAGTATCCGACAAAGAAAATTTGTATTATAATGGGGTGCAAGAAGTTAATAGATGCATTAAGATATGGGAATCAAGTGAGCATGAGTATATCAGAGACATGGCCAAGAATATGAGGATGAAATTTGATAGCTACTAGAAAGAAAGTAACACTTTGATGGGAATTGGAGTTGTTCTAGATCCTAGGTATAAGGCTAGATGGGTGGAGTTTGTTATGAAGAGAGTATATGGTGTCCAACACTATCAAAGTCACTATAACACATTTGAGCTTGCACTCAATGCTCTTTACTTGTGCTTATGAAACAAACACCACAATTCCAGTTATTATGATAGTGGAATGAGTTCAGCTTGGAATGGAGATCTCTGCGACTACAACATCATCACTTGAATTTGGTTATGATGATTTTATTATGGAAAACAATGTCTTTGAGGTTCGGAAGTCGAGAATTAGAGACTTACTTAGCGAGAACCGCTTCTTCCTAAAGGCACAAACCATTGAAGAAATGAGGTTTGATATCTTAAGTTGGTGGAAGAATCATGCTCCAAAGTACCCAACTCTCTCAAGGATTGCAAGAGATGTTTTGGCGGTTCCGGTGACAAGTGTAGCTTGAGAATCTATGTTTAGTATTGGTGGCGGGGTTCTCACATCTCACGGGAGTTCATTAGCTCCGGATCTTGTTGAAGCATTGCTTTGTTTGGGTGATTGGCTGCCAGATCTCACTCTCAGTGACAGTGAAAGTTGTGTTACGGGTAAGATCCTATAACAACATATTTGCGGAGGATAGTTGTCTTACATATTAATCTTTTATTTTCAATTTATTAGCTTATTGCACTTGCCAATGGCATTGCCGACTTAAAATGTCTAACACTTTTGATTTTCCTTTCAAAATGCGAAGTTCAGGACTAAGGAGTAAGGTGGAATGCATTTGCAGATGCAGTTGGCACTTGGCAGTGGAGAATATGGAGATGGAGGAGGAATGCATTTGCAGTTGTTGAAGCAAATGGAGATGTTTTTTTTTTTTTTTTGCAAAAAACATGGTTTTTTCTTTTGCTAGGAACATCTGAATATTCTGAACTTGTTTTCTTGTGTGGCATGAACATCTGTATGTCTTTTTTTTGGTGTGGCATGGATTTAGAAGCTGTTTTCTTGGATTTAGAAGTTGTTATGTGTACTTGTTACTCGTGTTTTTAGCTTTGTTTTGTGGTTGTCCTGTGACATACCGGATGGTAGCGGAAAAATATCCGTTATCCGGTAAGTCCAACGTAACGGCAACGTTCTTGATTTTCTATTTCCGTCGGAAATTAACGGATAACGGATATCCGCTAACTTTAAATGGCAACGGCAGCGGCAGAGCCTATTTCCGTTACGTTAGCATCCATTGACAGCCCTACAAACAGAGAATTATGCATCCAGAACTATCATTCTTACTATAGATACATTTATCCGCATCATTCACCACAAAACCATATGACAAAACCACTTTGTCAAACTTCTCATGCCATTGCATGGGAGCTTGCTTCAAGCCATAAAGAGATTTTACTAACTTGCAAACCTTCTTTTCTTGGCCTCGCAATATGAAACCTTCAAAGGTTCCATATATATTTCTTCTTCCAAATCTCCATTTAGGAAGGCGGTTTTGACATCCATTTGATGAATAATTAACTTGTGAATAGAAGCAAGTGCTATTAAACAACGAATAGATGAGATGCGAGAAACAGGAGCATATGTATCAAAGTAATCAATTCCATGTATTTTCTTATAACCCTTAGCAACTAATCTGGCTTTGAACTTATCAATGGAACCATCGGCATTCATCTTTCTCTTGAAAATCCATTTACATCCAATAGGCTTTACGCCCGGAGGTAAATCACAATATATCCAAGTACCGTTGGTCAAAAGAGAATTCTTTTCATCATTGATAGACTCTTTCCAAAAACTAACATATTTGGAACTCATAGCCTCGGCATAAGTTTTAGGGTCATCATCAACATGCATAACATATTTGGTAACACTAAGAATTCTATTCTTATTACCTTCTACAAGATATGTTATAAAGTCCGGACCAAAATTTTTCTCTATTCTTGCTCTCTTACTCCTTCTAGGTTCGATATCTTCTATGGGTTCAAGTATCCTCCATGTCTCGAGTAGGAACGAGAATGATCATCATTCTCATTAGTCTCTTGATTCTAGACTAGGTAACAATGTTTTCTCCATGGGTTGCATTTGAGAACTGCTTCTATTTAAGTTCTCAAAGAATTCCACATCTCTGATTCTATAATCTCAAAAGTGTCAAGGATTAAAAATCTGTAGGTGATACTATTAAGAGAGTATCCCACAAAAGCACATTTATAAGCCCTGTTTCCCAGTTTTGGTCTTTTAGGATCGGGCTTTCGAACATATGCTAAGCAACCCCAGGACTTTAAGTCTCTTCAAGTTTGGTTTCCTCTTAAACCACAATTCATAAGGAGAAACATTCTTCTTTTTCAAAGGAACTCTATTCAAAATATAACATGCGAGACAACATAGCTTCACTCCACAAAGAATTAGGCAAACTAGAACTTATAAGCATGCAATTAACCATATCAATCAAAGTTCTATTTTTCCTTTCAGCCATACTATTTTGTTGAGGTGTATAAGGTGCAGTAAATTGATGAATTAAACCATGCTCTTGACAAAAGAATTTAAATTCATTAGTAAAATATTCACCACCACGATCAGAACGTAAAATCTTAATTTTCAGTCCTAATTGTGTCTCTACTTCTTCTTTGTATATTTTGAACATGTCAAAAACATCATCCTTAGATTTCATCAAATATGTATAAGCATATCTAGTACTATCCTCTATAAAAGTGACATAATACTTATTTCCACCACGAGTGGCAGAACCATGCAAATCACCCACATCACTGTACTAATTCAAGTAAGGAAGAATTTCGTACTACGGACTTATGGGAAATTCTAGTTATCTTTGCTTGCACACATATTTCACATTTTGAAGCATGATCAAAATTGCAATCGAAATCAAACCTAATCGTTTCATGTTTCTAAGAGAACCATAATTCACATGACCAAACCTAGCATGCCATAAATTAACAGAGTCAACAATATAAGCGAGAACCATTATTTATTAAATTAAGCTTAATCATCCCATTACAAGCATATCCTTGTCCAACAAACACACCATTTTTGGACAATACAAACTTATTAGACTCATAGGTCGTCTTGAATCCAAACCTTCATAACAAGGTCGCCGGAAACAAGGTTCTTTACAATGTCAGGGACATGTAACACATTAGTAAGAGTAACAATCTTTCCCGAAGTAAACGAGAGTTCAACAGTGCCTTTCCCAATGACTTTCCTGTGTTGACCGTTTACGGAGACAACTTCTTTTCCTTCTCTACTCACCGGTTCGTATGTCTTGTAAAGATTTCTATCCTTACAGATATGGACGGTTGCACCATTGTCGTACCACCATCCACCCCTGGTTTCAAGAATGACATTGGCGGCTTACACCACAATCACAAGTTTGTCATCGACCATATTTGCCTCCTTTTTCGGTTCTCTTTGTTGTTTCTTTTTGAGACAGCAGTCCACGAGCAAAATGGCGGGTTTGTCACGGAAGTAGCAATTTCCCTTCTTCTTACTCTTCTTGTTGGGATGATGCTTCTTAAACTGAGTATCATTCTTAGGTTTCAAGGAATTCGGTGTCTCTCGCTATTCACCTTAGAATGGTTTTCGGGATCACGGACTATCCTTAAGTTCTCGTTTACGAGTCTTCTTCTATTCGAAGATGACGCCGTAGTGCCTCTAAATCTTAGTCAGTCTCAGCATGCTTAAGTTTCTTCTTATAACCATTCCAAGAAGGGGGGATACGAGAAATAATAACCCCGACAACAAACGCAGAAGGAAGATCAATTCCAGCATCCTTAAGATGATTAACAATGAGTAAAATTTCACTGACCTGGGCAATGATTGACTTACTTGTCAGCCATCTTAAAATCCATGAAGTTGCAAGTCGAGAATTTCTTGTTGCTTGCTTGAAATCTTGTATTTGTTGTCAAGTGCAGTCCATAATTCCTTTGCGGTCGCAATACTCCGATGTGCATTGTAAACGGGAGTTTCGGGGCATTCAAAATATGACCACGGCACATGAAATCATCTTCCTGTCGCTTCTTTCGTTTGGTAATCAAATCGGGAGTATCTTTGTCGACGGTGCGGGGAATCGCCTCCAATCCATCTTCAAGTATGTACCACAACTTGATGGTGATCGATAAAAACTTCACGTCTCTTGCCAACGAGTAAAATTATCACCATCAAAACGTTCCAGTCGAGTCAGGGTTTGGTTCATCACTTGCAGGGATTGTGCAGTAGCATTCGAAGTTGAAGATTCACCCTCCATTGCCAGAAACTAATTGTCTAAAACTGTTGGAAAAACTGGGTTGCAATAGAAGATGAAAAACACAGAAAGAGATTTTGTTGTACTCAAAAGCTTTCAAGGCTCATACGATTTCTTTTAGACAATTATTTCTACCCTCCCAATAATTTGGCGATTACAACAGGTATGTGAAATAATGCCTTCAGGATACAATGAAAGCCCTACAACGGAAATTGAATTCAAGGTTTGTACCCCTTGATTCAATCAAGAACACATGTGAACAAAAAACTTCTGATGATGCTTTAGAAAAGAGAGAAAACAGAAAAGGTTTTTCGATGATGTTTTTCAACGAGTTATGGGAGAAGCCATTTATAGGGGTTTTCACATCTCTTCACGAAACGATGAGTCTCTTCATCATCAGACATCAATGGCGTCTGTTGGATTTGAATATTCTGGATACGTTTGTAACGGTCGAAACAGTTACCCTGAACCAAAAATTCTTTATATTCCAACACAGGACCCCCAGGACCCCCCTTGGATAGCGTTGTTGAAAATATTCCAACACATATATACATAATGATTTTATATCAAGAAGTCATTCGCTTGTTGCATATTTATTATTGATTGTACACCAACGTATGCCGTTAATGAAGTATATATGTTAGTGGTCAGCGGAGGCGAGCATCATGTTCGTGGTAGATCATAGAAAGTGTTGTGCTTAAGAACAGCAGTAACGTGTCAATAATGTCACATGTATAAAGAAGTATGACTTGTTCGCTTCGACACTCACCTGCCAGTGTCCCAACTTTTTAGCAGAAACGGGAGGATCTTTAAACGTCTGAATATCAGAAGGTTATTAAGAAGAAATCCACATATACTGAATCCACATGCTAACCATCATCCAAGCTTAGTTAGTAGTTTATGTTCGGATTTGAAAGCATACCGATCGATTCTATAAAGCAAAAATCATCTCAGAAGGTTTTTTATGTTCATAAACTTAATACACATTCTTTTCCAAAACAGAAACAAGAAAGATCACCAAAAATCCACAAAGTTTGAGATTCCGATTCAATCCTCTCCACTGTTACATAAAAAGTTAAAAAAAAAAAAAAACCTGTACCAAAAGTTAACGGTCAGGTTAAAAAACAAGAGGAATTAATATCCGGGCCACATTATGTTAACTGGGCCTGTGAATTAAATAAGAGAGGGCCGTGAAGACAAGACCTGAATAGAGTACCATTGATTAATTACCATATTTAATAATCCCACATTGGAAAAAATAAATAAGCTAAATCGGTTTATAAGGAATTCGTACCTGGGTACCTATTGCCAATGCCAAGGAGTTGGTATTAAGGGTGAGGAGAAGCTCAGTCCATCGACGAGTTGGGATTAGCCCGTAATCTCCAAAACCCCCATTGGCTTTTTTGTCCAAGCAGATTCAACGCATGTTTGAATCTGAGGAACTGACCACTTCTCTAAAGGATTTTCGACTTTTTTATCTGCAACACCATTTCTGCAACAATTATAATTTGTAGTTTTACTCATGCGTGTGAACTATGCAGGCTGGTTTTGCAGGAGATGATGCACCAACTGTAGTTATACCTAGCATAATAGGACGTCCGAAAAACAAACACGCAATGAGAAACTATGGGAGCACACTTTCGAGAAAGAACTCAGGGTGCTCGTTGACCAACACGCTGTACTCCTTACAGAAGCACCATTGAATCCCAAAATTAATCGATAGAAAATGATGGAGATCATGTTTGAAGCGTTTGACTTTCCAGCCATCTACATTGCAATACAAGCTGTGCTTTCCATGTATGCCAGTGGCCGAACCACAGGTAAGCTGTGCCTTACCTTCTTCCAAGTTGCACTTTACTTTTATATTTGGCCTGCAACAGGTTCTCCGTCTGACATGTCAGTCGATGCCTACATGCATGTGCAAAGGTATTGTGATGGACTCTGGAGAAGGTGTGTCACATGTCGTGCCAATTTATGAAGGATATGCCCTTCCACACGCCATCGAACGACTCGACTTAGCAGGAAAGCACCTAACAGACAGCCTTACGATGATCCTAACAGAAGATGTACGAGTTGCCAGACGGGCAGATCATAACAATAGGAGCAGGAAGATTCCGATGTCCTGAAGTTATGTTTGATCCTAGCAAGATAGGGATGGAATCTGGGGGAATTCATCAAATTGTTCACAAATCGATTAATAAATGTGATATGGATATCAGAAGAGATGTGTATGCAAATGTGGTGCTCAGTGGAGGAAACACTTTGATACCTGGGTTGGCTGAACGATTGGCGAAAGAACTATGTACCTTATCACCATCTGCAGTTAGAGTGAGAGTGGTTGCTCCTCCTGAAAGGAAATACAGCGTATGGATCGGACGCTCAATCTTGGCTTCGCTAGGCCCCTTTGAACAGATGTGGATTACCAAAGACGAATATTTGGAGTCTGGCTCTTCTACTGTTCATATATGAAGTGTTTCTGACAACCTTTATTACTAAATTGAACAGAATGTTGTAAAGTAACCAAGAAATTCAAATGTAACGATGAAAAGACGAGATTTTAGAAGACTTCCATTGTAATCGACTATAATTACATAAACTGCTGAAGCACTGAAAGATGCTTACAGCTTTCTAATGTCAAAGTACTGACAGAATTACAATTTTTCTTTCCTTTCCATAAATGAAATGATCTTACAGAGAAAGAACCCATTTCCAATTATTAAGTAAGAACTATGGAACAGGTAAAAAATCGGTTACAATAATCAAAAGACACTAAAGCGCAGCAGGTCAGATAGCACCTGTATGTGATGCTAGATTGCTAGTTGTTGAGATTAATTGTCCACGTGTTTGTAAGACCCGCTGAGGCTACACGTGAGGGAGCGTGTTGAGATTATTAGTCTCACATGGTTGAGTTATTTAAGATCCTGCAGTTTATAATCTATTAGGGCCTCTCCACTCATTGCCAATTGGTTTTGAGTTGGATGCCCGTATTCTAATACTAGTACCAGGCAAAATTATCCCTACTCTCTTGTCCACTTCTAGGTCCGCATTTGATATCTCCAGATCCGTATCTTCCTCTTCCGCGTCGTAAACCCCCTTTGAAGGTGATTGTGGTGGCTTTATTAGCGTCAATGCATCCTCATCATCGAAGTCTTCAGCTCCCTCGTCAGAGTAGGCATACCTGTCAATAACAGATATGATAATTAAGAGTCGATGTTGAACCCCTGCTTGCATATTTGACTCGGCCGCTACAATTTCTTGTATCCTATGACAGACATTCGTGGAGCATACAGAGAAGTCCATTAAAAAACTTGGATCAGGGGATTCTTACCGCATTGAATTCTGAGAGGGAGCCCAGAGAGCACATATGACACAAAGAAGTGAAAATGATAGGACATGCCAGAAAGCAGGGATGATCCATCCACTCCGCCACTGCTCATTGTAAATGTCATTCGATTTAAAGTAAAGCTGCAAAAAGAATATTTCAATCTTATGTAATCTCTCAAGTGAAGAATTTTAAGAATAAAGCAAAGAACCATTCCAGGATCTGAAGCAAGAAGTAGTTAACAAATTTTACCTCGTAACAAATCCAAGCCACGGATACAATAACAGCAACAGCCAACGAGTTCGTGAATCTCCTGTAAATGTCCAACTTGGCTGTCATGATCAGATTTTAACAAACTACAAACGAAAAAAAAAAATGAAAAGAGAGACTGAGAGAGAGAGAGAGAGTGAGAAGGTGTACCTATTGGTTGATATAGCAGAGGAAGCTGATTTACTCATGGTAGTAGTAAACAGATGGGAGGTATTTGTCGAAATAACATGCCATAACCTCCTTTTCCAACTTGCAACCCTTGATGGTTATTTCTCGGAGAGAAGAAGCCCATAATCGTAAATCTGGTATAGATGCCAAATTACCGCATTCAGGGATCTCTACTGTCTCAAGGCGGGGGAAGGAATTATGAGGTGGCGGAGGTGCAAACCAAATTTTCCAATTTCCTGATGGTCAACTCAGTCAACGAGCGGAATAATGTTGTTGCTGCGGAACCTTTGCTTTCTTCTTCTTCATCTTGCCGCTGGTAATAAAACTCCACACTGAGATACTTGGTTGAATTCATTCCTTCTATCCTAAGAATCTGAAGGCACGGGAGTTGACCCAAGCATTACAAAAGTTGCAGTCGTAAAACCTTAGTTTCACCAGATTAGGAAGACAAGACGACCCGGGCCACATTATGTTAACTGGGCCTGTGAATTAAATAAGAGAGGGCCGTGAAGAGAAGACCCGAATAGAGTACCATTGATTAATTACCATATTTAATAATCCCACATTGGAAAAATTAAATAAGCTAAATCGGTTTATAAGGAATGTGTACCGGAGTACCTATTGCCAATGCCAAGGAGTTGGTATTAAGGGTGAGGAGAAGCTCAGTCCATCGACGGGTTGGGATTAGCCCGTAATCTCCAAAACCCCCATTGGCCTTTTTATCATGTATGTGGCTAGGTCGGACGGCCATACGCTGAACTCATAGAGATTTGGTTCCAGATTACCAAGTAAACAGTTCATTTGGAAATAACAAATTGACACGGAGTTTTGTCAGATTCTGCTTTATAGTATAAAATTACAAATTGTTGAAGTTCTCAATGTTTGCAGGCAAGTCAAGTATGCTTGGCTGGCTGCAATGTAGCAACGGCAAAATCCTTTTTCTTAATAGTGGTAATTTGTGGGCTATGAAACCTACACTATTAACCTGTTATAGTTCTTGGACCTCTGCATTTTCCTTTTCTCATTAGTTGTTAATTGTTTTTGTTTGTAGAGAAAACAAAAACAAGGAATTGATTTAAAGTAGAGAAAACAAATGAATGATTATTAAAGATTGGTAGGTCTATTTATGCTTCAATGAGTGGTTCTGTGACATTGAAGTTGGGATGTGCATATGTAGATTCTGGCAATCTCTAAATGAAACACCATGGCTTATATAAGGATCCCAGTTAACCTAATAAATCCGCAGTGTTTTTTCATGCAGGTGCACAGAGAGATAGGTAAATTTGTTGATGGTGGCTGTCATTTAATTGTGCTTACAGAACAGGATCTGGTGCTTAGCCCCTGCTGTTGGGAGATATTATGAAGTTGGAACATTTACAAAAAGAAAAAAAGAAATATTGTGCGTGAAGAAGTTCTTACTTCTTTTGGCATCTTAGGTAAATAAAAAAAAAAAAAGTGTAAATAAATGATATGTTCTGTGAGTTTTAGAACGCAACGGCACTCGCATCGCGCGTGCGTCTTTGCTAGTCTGCATAATAATAACAGTACAGTGAAGTTCAGGTGATTCTTTGAGCAGAATTGATTTATTGAAACTTTGGAGCATATCAAATGGAACAAAAGCACGATGTCTAAAAGGGCAAGAATGTAAGCATCAAAATCCAACAATCGAACCCCGCCATAGAAGAAAAAAGAAAATACAACCAAAAAACTTTGCAATTATGTTCATATGGTTTATCAAGGGAGTAGTACCTTGGAAGCTCTTGTCCTTGCCCATGCCCATAGTGAAACGATGGAGAGAAATCCAAATTAGATCAGTATAAAAAATACTAAAATACAAAATAGTAGATTAGGAAATAGTGATAACTATTCCTTACCAGAGCACCTCCACCACAACTGCAAGCTTTCTAAAGTTTTACCGTAGCAGCACAAAGTTCATAGACAAATCTTGGAGCAACCAGCGAGTTTTCCTCTTTGCACTTCGCAGCAGTGGAATATTATATATTGGCACCATCAAGAACCAGGATTTCATATGAAAGTGTAGTTTTAAGCTTTAATTTGTCAGTTTCCATGTTTTTCAAGCTCAATGACTCTTCATGGATCACATTATCAGATTCGCTTCAAAGCAGTATGTGCAGATTTCAAATTTTCAACATTTTTGTTGCAGGGTTTGATAAAGATGGAATACGAATTCTTCTCGAGGATCTTTAGGAAGAGCAAAATACCTTTAGATATTGCAAATGCTAAACCTCATGGACTAATTATCTGTCTAGTTAATCATCACTGCTGTAACAGCAGCATAAAGCAAGGTGCTACCAATACTGCAACCTTAACATCAAAAATTCAGGATGATTAACTAGACAGATTATAAATATAAAAGAAACACAATCTATGTTGTGGAGGATAAAACTTGAAAGTTGTTAGTTTTTATTCACTCATTCAGTAATTCACAGTAAATTTCAGTATGAACTTAAGACATCCATTTATATCAGATGAACTAAGAAGTATAGTATGGAATTGGGGTTTTAGTACGAACTTAGGACATCCATACATATCATACGAATTAACATGCGACGACTATTTTAGACTTGCAAATATATTTCCAGTCCTATCAAAAGGTCATGGACTTTGTGGGGATCGATGACAAAGTTGGAACTAGAACAGGAGCAGTTTTAAGTTTCCAGCACTAGAATGGTCTAATATACTTACACCAACCTGTTCTAAGTTCCAGTCATCGCTATCCACATTGACCAAAATTAAAATTTCGCTAGCAATCTGCACAGTAACTTGTTAACATAAAATTTGTAGGCGTAACAGTCTATCATTAAATAATGTCTAGTCACAAATAAAATGCAATGCAGAGATTCAACAAAGCAATATAGCTTAGCCCAAAATAAAAAACACAGAATGTCAATAACATTTAGATTCACAAACTCGATGGAATATGTCTAGCCAATAAATAATGATCATTTGCAATTTACTGTCTAGCCAATAAAGAGCACCATTGGCAAAGATACCAGCTTCATGCTGATGAAGGATATTGAATTCAAAATTGAACTTCCCAAGGTTTCTCCAACCATTTCCACTGCCTAGAGTGTAGATGTAGACTTCTACAATTCCGGTCTTGGACACACATATTCCCACAACTTTGTAGTGATTGGCTGAAGAAACATAACCAAATCCGATGGAATATGTGTTGATTTCAGGAAGGATAACATATTCTCTTGTGATAGGGTTACAAATCAAAACAGATGATGGGTAGGAGAAGATGTCAACAAGACAGATCAACCCATTACAGGAACCAACAAACCTAAATTTCTTAATTGGAATAGTTAAATTGATTCTTCTAATTGTCTTAATGGATGTATTTGATTCATCATGATTCTCATCGTATTCAAAATACCAAAAAATGCTCTTAATAAACGTCAATGCAAGAAAACCCAACTTACCTGAAGTAGAATCAGAAGGATGGTTGAGATGGTGCAAGTGCATCTTGGAGAATAATGGATGATGTGAAATAATACCTCTCCAATTTGTGCACACTAACTTGGAATCAAGAACTGATTCGGTAGGTAAGCGAGTTAGTATGTCCAACGTTATCCCTTCAGGGAGGATCTTGAAGTAATCCATGAACTGATTAATGAAAATCTTCTTAGAGTGATGGAAAATTGGGGTTTTCAGGGCTCTCTGGAAATTGGAAAGAGTAAAGCAGGGAAATTGAAAAACGAAAAAGTGATTTGTCGGTCGGATAATATAAAGAGTAAACACACACATTTTGTGTTTTGGCAGCCACCAGACCATATCTGACATACTAAAATTTGTAGGCGTAACAGTCTAAAATTAGCATTTTAATGTGGTTGATTCGGCAGATTTGTTAACTTATGCAGTGTTTTGAGATGAAAACTGAGGTAATACAGCCACCTGTTATCAAGTCAGTAATATTGAACAACAATAGAGAGTGACCATTGAAAGATCACTTGCAACTTTCTAATGGTGAGCTACCAAGTCTCCATTTTTTGAACATTGATGATCTTGTTCTACATTTGGTGGTAGATGGCTCCTCCTCCTGAAAACACTAAAAACAGCAATCTGAGAGGCAAACCCTGGTTCCGCATCACCTATCCCACCAACTCCGCAGTGAATTTGAAGCTATATTTCTGTCCAGTGCCTAGGTTGGAATCCCAACAGTAAAACTGCTCTCTGAGTCTATTCAAATTTATGGTCATGGTTGCTGAATTTGCAGGGAAGAGACGCGCGAGTCTGCTTCATCATGCGGCAATTAGAAGAATACTTCTGTAGTATTATTGGGTTGTATTTGTAATTTGGAGTTGGGAAGATCAAAATTGAAGGACGGAAAGTACTCAACATAATGTTGCCAAACGCACACGCTTCATTCTGCTGCACATGTTAATTACATTGTGTCAAATATAAATATGGAATTATAACCATATCATTTCTTCGAAAGTGTGTTCCGCAACCAAGAAAAGTGTTTCTTAAGATTAGGAGAACCTAGATGCTGAATACATGAACCAGTGTGGCATTCTAATATGACAGGGAGTACTGATGATGCAGCAAATGTGAAGCTGGTGGGAAAAAAAATTCTCACTAGATTTTCTATTCACTGTAGAACCAACTTCGCTGAGGTTTAAAATTTATTAGGAAGCAAAGAAATAAAGCATCAAATACCTCGATGAATACATCCTAGTGTCAAAACCATCATATAGCAGAGTAGACTTGATGCTTTATATAGGTGAATATTGGTCATCCACTGCAATTAGTTTAGAGTCAATCTTGGATTTGATGATAATTTCCTTGAGGAGAAATATTCCTCTTGGCTAGAATATATATAAAACCATAATAATATCTTTTGTGTTTAATCTCCTAAAGCTTAATAAGATAAGAGGATAATATAAAGTCAATTAGTCAAGAACCTGTCATTACAAACACAGTTACGGAGCGATTAATTGAAAAATCTAGTAAAGAAATAGTATGTTAACAGAAAATCATCTATCAAATGTAGATTCGTTATATTTATGTGGGGGTGAGGTGCTTTCCACTACCAAAACCACAAAATGTTTCTGCTGTGACATCAACGTAATATTCTCGGAAGAAATATTAAGAGAGCGGCTGAACAAGATTCTCGAGAGAGCAAGGTACGCATATGGCTTCAACAAAAATGCTTTCTGCTGTAGGAGAGTATGGAGTCTGCTTCCGAATTCAAAGCTTTCCCTCATCAGTAGCTACTGAACCAGATAATGTAGCATCCCTCATGATACGTGGGATACTTAACAAGTGATCAGTTTCCACTTTCTCATTGATCACATGAAGCAACAATGGACGCAGGAACCAAATCCCGGAAATGACCCTCTCTTTTTAAATGCAGCTCGTAAGTGGGCAGTCAGCGGATGAGAAGATAGAAAATTTACCACATAGACAGATTTTTCATTCAATTCCACGTGTCCTAAGTATGTTTATCAGATGTATTTGTGTGTTTCAGTCAAAGGTCTCCAACACTTGTGACAAGAAATAGGTCAATACCAAACAGAGGACAAATAAGTAGGAAACCTCTGCTTATTTCAACTCCTAGATGCCAAGGAGTACTACCCAGTATAAGGAACATTGTTTCCTTGTTGGGAAGGTTTGTTTTCTCTACAAATTGCGCTATAGCTTATCACTAGAAAGAGACACAAAGTGTGTTTATACCATGACTAGGAACTGACTCTCTCTTTCAGGGATCTTCTTTTGTCATGGCAGTACCAAAAACTGGTCTACAATTACAATCACCCATTTCTGAGAAACAGTAGGGGATCTTGCTAAACATTCATTGGTATTTATTTCAGTCGACACAATTTGCCAAATTAAGTTGTGTTGCGAAGTTCATTGGTTCCTATAAGAAAGAATTAGGAAAGAATTAAGTTGTATTTATTTAAACTGTGTTGTTTATCTTTATTTTTTTCCATGTTATTCTCTGTAATATTTATGCCTCCTCGGCATCCAGTTATCAATTTTAACCCCCCTATTTCAAAAAAAATAAGAAAGAATTAGGAGACTTTGCAATTTATCAGAAGGATAATCATACATCAGGGTAGCACATCTGATTAGAAACCCAATTTAATTACAGAATCTCAGAGCTTCCATAAGGTGATATCAGGCCAAAAAAGAAGAGAGTACAAGAAAATGAAAACGAAACCTTGTTTAGCAACACAGTTTGCATACAGCTATCCACCAAATGACATTTGCACATTTAAGTTCCTGGGCAATACCTAGAAATCACAAAACAGGATAGAAATTAAAAATTTATGAAAAAAACCATAAATTCTGTTCAACAGATGATACCCTTACTGGTAGTAGGGAAAAATAATTATACTGTATAGCAGGAGGACTAGAGTTCCTTCTAAGAAAACACTGAGTTAAATCTTTTTAAGAAACGAGAATCAGATTGTTTGTATTGCATTCACACAAAAATTTAAAAGCAGATGTTTTAGGTTTCGCATCCTCCTGGGGCTACTTCAAAAGCATACTTAGGCCTACTTAATAAATTATGAGTATCGAGGGATCATGGATCAAAGAGAAATCGTGACATGAGACAGAAATTTAACGTGGTTCGGTCAACTCGACCTACGTCCACGGACATAACCCCAAAGGGTGAAATATTATTGATCTCCGTTGTCGATTGTCTTTGGGATTATTTTACAATTACAATGACACTCTTTATTTATAGAGTGAATATTAAATAATTAAGATATTATCTTATTCTTGAGAATATATCTTAATTAACTATAACATATTCTAATTAACTAGAATATAGAACATATAGGAAATTAATTAGATACTTCCCTATATAGAAAATTAATTAGATACTTCCCTATATAGAAAACTAGCTAAATTACACAAGATATTCTATGCATGTAAACTTAGATCGATCTCCGTCAATCTTCTCAGGATCTTGCTTGATCTCCGTCGATCTTGTAGTTGCTTGAGTCTTGATTACTTCATTTTGACCTCTGACGTATAGCTTGAGTCTTGGTCACTTCATCTTGAGCTTGACCACCTCGATATATTCTAACATCCCCCCGCAAGTTGGACACGGAGAGAATCAAAGTGTTCAACTTGAATAATGACTTAACGAACACAACTTGTCAATAAATTCTTTGATATCTTGATCACACGTACAATATATCATCTTGTAGTTAGATCTTCGAATGACAATAGATCAGTTGTTTGTCATTAGCAGCGGTAGTACAATAATGACGACATTCAGACAAATACGATAAAATCAGCATCAACTATAATGGTGATGCGAAAACAATGACAATATCTTTGATAAAATGAAAGTATTACATTTATATGGAGACTATGCATGGTTATTGAGATGGAATCACAAATGATGTGAAACATGAACAATGCACCCACCATAGATTATAAGGGTCAATTAAATTGACGTGAATCACGGAATAAAAAATATATCCATGTAACATGATGATAAAAGGAAATATATGTACGTTATTTCCGTAGATCTGAAAATATTTCCAGTTAAATAGATTACCAGAAATGGTAAGATATTCTCAGAAATATAAATTATTTCCGGAATTAAATTCTCAACGAAAAAGATTATATTTGCTAACAGCAAAATGTATATGATGAATATATCATAGAATTTATGAAAGATATATCCAGCATGATAAAATAATTCTCTGAAAATATTGGGATTATTTTCAGAAGTATAGAACATATAGGAGATATTTATGGATATAAATTGATTACCACAAATATCTGCAATTTCCAAAAGGATAAATATATTGGAAATGAAATTGAGGATTCTCCTAAAAATGGAACATAAGCTATTTCAAAATTGAAATATCTCTGAGAATATTATATAATTTATTTTATACTCCCTCCGTCCATTTTTAAGAGTCCGCTCTGACTTTGTCAAGATATTAATGAAATCCTATAAAATGTCATGACTATCCCTTGACTAGCCTATTTAATATTACGTTATTACCAAAATTAAAATTATTAGTGTTAAAAATTCTAATTTGGATAATATTATTGTTTTAGGAAATATTGTAAAGAAATAAAAGCAAACTTATACTCCAAAATTTAAGATTTTTTTATTTCCTCCATTTGATTTTGGTTTCACGCACTAAAACTTTGGAGCCTTTGAAATTTTTATTTGAGAGGGAAAAAAATTGAAATTGTAGATTATTTCCTCTTTAGATATACTCTACCATGAATTTGAGATTTTGTCATAAATTTTTTTGATTCTTTGCCATGTAAGAATAAATAGAAGTATTAGGAATTTTATAACTACCCATAAATGTTTTTATTTAAAAAAGGAATGGAAATTAATATAAAAATATTGAATGGATTTTTTCCTATTATATGATGATGATATATATGATTTTGAATTAAGTTTATATTAAAAATGATTTTATAATTATAAAAAAGAAAGTGTATATTCGATAGTTTAAGGGAAAAGTATGTCTATAAACGAGAGCGGACATAAAAATGGACGGACCAAAGTAGAAATTAGGACAGAGATAAAAATGGACAGAGGAGTAATTGATATGACTGCATCAAAAATGATACAAAATCGTAGTCACATACAACAAACCTTGTTAAAGTTGTGATGCAATTATGCAAAATTTGCAAATGAAACTTTACCAATGGAACTTGATATTTTCGTTGACTAATAATATTATCACCTTCTTTAGAAGGTTCCTTCCCATGTGATTATGGAAAGTAAATTTATTGTTACAAAAGAACAATAATTTTTACCTAGTGATGATAAAATAATAATCTTGCATACAACGTTTCTGTTGTGAGAAGTGGGAACAACAAGGTTCTTTTCACAGGTAGACTACAAGAATAACTGATTCATGCTGATATAGAAATCAGTTCATCACACTTTTAATGTGCAAGAGTATATAAAACGTAGTCATAAACTACAAATTGATCCAACAAGATCCAAAAAGATGATTGAAATCTCATCTTATATCATCATGCTTTATATGAGCATGAGTAAGCATATGTAGCAATAAATTATAAAAAAAAATTAATTCAAAGAAAGTCCAATTAGAAGTATTGTCACTCCTTTGCGAATCAAATTTCAAGAACTAGTCAAGAAATTGTAAAAGAACTTTAACAACTAACCATATTGTATCAAATCGATACAATGATGAATAATTTCAAAAAGAAATATTGAGCCATTTTAACAATGGAAAGTCAATGAAAATCGAAACAATTTTGGAAGAAAATATTAATTTCGATTAAGATGAGCCTGAATAACTCATACATAGATGAAGAAAAATGAACATAGAGAATCGGATATGAAAAAAATCCGATGAAAGTTGAAATCAGTGAAAATTATAAATTCACCTGCATACTTTTGAAGAAGTGATAAAAAGTGTTCTTGTAGAAGTATATTTGATCATCTACGTCACTTCAACCAAAACAATTGCTAGAATAGCAATGAACAACATTTTATGAGTAACGACATCAACCATGAAATCAAAAGAAAATAAAAACACCGATTAATGTGAAAAACAAAATTTGATTTTTGAAGCGGAAGCAACTTGAGCGGATCTCCCCGCTCTGATACCATAATAAATTATGAGTATCGAGGGATCATGGATCAAAGAGAAATCGTGACATGAGACAGAGATTTAACGTGGTTCGGTCAACTCGACCTACGTCCACGGACAAAACCCCGAAGGGTGAAATATTATTGATCTCCAGACTGATTGTAATGGGATAATTTTACAATAACAATGACACTCTTTATTTATAGAGTGAATATTAAATAATTAAGATATTATCTTATTCTTGAGAATATATCTTAATTAACTATAACATATTCTAATTAACTAGAATATAGAACATATAGGAAATTAATTAGATACTTCCCTATATAGAAAACTAGCTAAATTACACAAGATATTATATTCATGTAAACTTAGCTCGATCTCCGTCAATCTTCTGTACTGCTTGATCTCCGTCGATCTTGTAGTTGCTTGAGTCTTGATTACTTCATTTTGACCTCTGACGTATAGATTGAGTCTTGGTCACTTCATCTTGATCGTTTACTTCATCTTGAGCTTGACCACCTCGATATATTCTAACACTACTGGACCACTGGTCTCCTGAATTTCACCTGACTCTATTACATTTGTATCTTCTTCGCCTAATTCTTTCAACGAAACTAAGGTGTTCTGATGAGGAGTTACTCGACAAAGCCAACTATCAAACTTCACAAGCCTTTTCGAGGTTGAAGTCTTCATGTCGTAAATGTTGAGATAATAGTAACCGCCATAAGTTAAACACAACCACTCTTCATAATGGGACACAATTTGCTTTTGTCAATTCTAAACTCTTTACTGCAAACCAATGACTGATGTTCCTCTTCCCCTTTCAGTCATATGTCATTAAATTTGTCTCCTTCAACTTCCAGACTAATTGCAAAAGACAAAACCCCATTCAAAACCCCTATCTTAGTATCACACCAATCACAGTAGTTTATGTTCGGATTTGAAAGCATATTGATTCTATAAAGCAACAATCATCTAAGAAGGTTTTTTATGTTCAGAAACTTAATACACATGCTTTTACAAAACACAAAAAATGAAAAGATCACCAAAAAGTAAAAAAAAAGAAAACTGTACAAAGTTAACGGTCAGGTTAAAAATCAAGAGGAATTAATATCCGGGCCACATTATGTTAACTGGGCCTGTGAATTAAATAAGAGAGGGCCGTGAAGACAAGACCCGAATAGAGTACCATTGATTAATTACCATATTTAATAATCCCACATTGGAAAAAATAAATAAGCTAAATCGGTGTATAAGGAATGTGTACCAGGGTACCTATTGCCAATGCCAAGGAGTTGGTAATAAGGGTGAGGAGAAGCTCAGTCCATCGACGGGTTGGGATTAGCCCGTAATCTCCAAAACCCCCATTGGCTTTTTTATCTTATCTGATCAATCAAACCACCACTTTCTTTCCTTTTTAGGTCAGCATTCCCTGTGGCTAGGTCGGACGCCCTTATTTAGTACTAAAAGAACATGGAGCTGACATGAAAAACAGGAATTAAGAACGGAGACAAGAATGAACCACGAAAGCGCTTCCAAGGAATTAATTAACTTGAATTCGTCACAACTTTCATTTTCAGATGCTGACCACTTCTCTAAAGGATTTTCGACTTGTTCAACAAAACTTGTCAGCCACAAACCGACTTTTAAAGAAAAACATACTAGAGACTATAAAAGCAACAAAAATTACAGAATCAAACTAAATTACACTAATGTAATTAAAAGGGGAAACAAATTTGCTGAAAAGTAAAATCCTAATGCAATTGAGGATAAATGCGAGTGGAGGAGTCGATTTCACTGGCCCATTCGCGTAATTAGGTTTTGTTCTTGCTACTGCTGCTATGCAAAAAGTAATCGGGGAGTTGTGATACAATTCTAAACTCATGGTTCCATGGGAGAAGTTGTTATGCTGCATGTTGTGAGATATATTTCGCCTTGGTGGCTACTTGGGATAGGTTAGTATAACCCTAGTATTCTGGTCCTTTTTGTAGTCCTCCTCTTCAGGGCTTTAAACCCTCTCTACGGCGTTTGGCGCGGTCAACTCCACGCTCCATTCTTTACTTCTCCCTCGTATCCACCGACGCCACAACAAACCTCTCTCTTTTGCTTTAACTAGGAAACCCTAATAAGAAATCGTCTTTTCTCTCGATAAGAATTAAAAGGGTTTTCATGGATTATTTCAACAGTCTCCCCGAAGAGATAACTTTAGACATATTAACTCGCTTACCAACTGAATCTGTTCTTAATCGCAAAATAGTGTGCACAAATTGGAGAAATCTTGTTTCTGGTCATCCATCATTCTCCAAGATGCACTTATATCATCTCAATCATCCTTTTGATTCTGCTAAGGATGATTCTAGTAACAGGGGTTAGTCGTGGGAGAGTTCGAGAGATTTTAATGTATTTAAATCCCTAGGGATTTAGAGGGAGTGTATGAGAGTCTAGACAATTTGGGGGAGTTTAACCCTAACTCCCCAGAAATCTCTTGTTTTTTGAGAGATTTGATCCAAGCACAAAAACATCATCAAACTCCCTCAAACTCCCCCAAACTCCCCCAAATTATAAACTCCCTATAACTCTAGTGTTTTATGACTAACAGGGAGTTTAAGAGATTCTAATTAAATCTCTCACCACTAACAGGGGAGTTTAAGGGATTTTGAGGTAGTTTTAGAAACTCCCTAGAAATCTCTCACCACTAACAGAGATTTTAAAAGATTTTGACAAACTCCCCCACGACTAACAGGGGATTTGTCAACTCTATTGAAATACACTGAAATCTCCCACGACTAACACCCTGTAAGTTGGGTTTTATTTCTTTTAATGTTGGTGGAAAATTTCTCTATTATGAATATGATGAGAATCATGAGGCAACAACAAAGCCCATTCAGAGAATTAGAAGGATGAGTGTTTCCTTTCCATTTAGGTTTCCTAGATTTATTGGTTCATGTAATGGGTTAATATGTCTTGCTCAAGATGTATCTATTAGTATTTGTAACCCTATGACTAGAGAGTATGTTATACTTCCATTGATAGATTATCCTTGTGCCAGGTGGATAAATGGATTTGGGTATGTTTCTTCAACCAATGAATACAAAGTTGTAGGAATAGATGTGTCGAAGACTCAAATAGAAGTCTACATCTACAGTCTAGGCAGTGGCAGCGGATGGAGAAACCTTGGAAAATTCAATTTTGAATTCAATCCCCTTAAAGATGGTATCCATGCCAATGGAGCTCTTTATTGGCTAGACATTAATTTAAAAATGATCAACCGCTTGGATTTGGAGGAGGAGCGGTTTTCTGAACATATTTCCCCACCTTCGTTTCCACCACATTGTTGGTATGATACTAGGATAGGGGTTTTGGATGGGTTTGTGTATCTTGCTGTATATATATGGAGAACTAATGACATTTGGCTATTGAAAAAGAAGAATCAGAATCATGACATGAAAGAGGGAGAGGAACATCAGTCATTGTTTTGGACTAAAGAATTTAGCATTGACATGAGCATACTGTTTGCTGTTATGAAGAGTGATTGTGTTTTAACTTATTATGGTCACTGTCTCAACATTTACAACACAAAAACTTCAACGTCGAAAAGGCTTGTGGAGTTTAAGTATAGCCTTCGTGAAGTCTCCCTTCATCAGAACACCTTAGTTTCTCTGAAAGAATTAGGGGAAGAAGATACAAAAATAATGGAGTCAATTGAAATTGAGGAGACCACAAGCCATGAATATTCTTTCGAGTAGGTTTAGGAGGATGGTGAACCCTGAACCATATAAACTGGTAATCTTCGTTGAGCTTTTAGAAGTATCATTCTACAGACGTTGTGTTCATTTTGAGAATTGGATAAAAATTAACCTTTGTATGAACCCATCGTAGCTGTGTTCTTTATTTTGGATTAAGCTATGAAAAAAATGTGATGTATAGTTTGTGACTTATTTCTTAACAAGTGCGTGTTTTTGCAGTAGTAGGGAATACTTGTTTCTTAACACTATGTGATAGATAATTTTAGGATCCATATTTGCTTCTGACTGCTGACCGTGTTTTTATGCAATCATTTGTTGACATTTAGGTAACACAAGCAGTAGCTATTGCCGGTTATCTCCTTGTTTTTAGTTCAGAATGGAGAATGTAGAGTTCTACTGGATATCATGCTTAGCTGTAAAAATCATTTCCTCCCCCCAAAACTTACAGGACCATACCTGATAGGAAAAGAATTTAATTCTGCATCCTCGTCTGGTTTATGGTGCTCAGCGTAATGGGTTGCAGCGTAAATCAGTGTAGCTGTTTTTCCACAACCAAAGACTACTTTTCTTCGTAGGTTCTGAGAGAAACAGAAGAAGCATCTCCAATTGTTTGTGAAGCCACAAATCTCTCTGTCTCAATATTTTTGGTATGGATTTAGAGAAAAGAAAGAGTCTAAGGTGATAAAAGAAGCTAGCACAAGATTCTTAAGTTTGTATGCTATACAAAATTGAAATGGAGAATCTCAAGAAAACAACGAGTACACAAACTAGAGGTAACATAAGAACCATCCATTAATTCTGGGAAGCCTAAGAAATGGGAGATGCCCAAGTGCTGCTAGCTGTTTAATTTTATCGCAAAAACTTATCCTCAAGAGAACCCTACCATGGTTCAATGACCTCCCCACAACATAAGACTTCAACATTTGGGCGAGTTGGATAATATATCTATGGAAAGCGTACAACTTTCAAATTTGACTGTCTCCAACTCAACGACATACCACTGACTACATAGGCATCCGCAGTAATGTGTGATCTTATTTAACATTCTTTTTTTCAAATTTGAATTCCACATGAAATGGATGAGTGACTTTTCGAGTGTATCATGATAGCCTTGGAGCATTTGTTCGATGATGTTGTATTGGATTTGTTCCGTTCTTGTGGTTATCAGAATTATATTACGTACCCTTGCTGATACTCTGGTACTCCTATTAATATTGCCTTTTTGTGTTGTGAAGTCTAGCTTTTTTGTCATGCACGTTGACATATGTGTACTATTTGGTGGATGTAGATAACATTGGATTCTGGTGGAGTTGTCTTTTTTGGGTTATTTATTAGTCCGAAGACTCATCAATCATTCCAGGAAGAGATTGCTGCTGTTACCAAATTACCGTGGTCAAGGATGGCCACACCGTAGCGGTTTGGTTATGAAGTTGCAAAATGGAAGGGAGTTGGAACACCACAAGCGTATATTTACAATTCCATTCTTGAGCTTAATATGTGTGTGTTGTTTCTGCAGTTATGTTCATGGATATCCTCTAGTTGATAAAATTGGAACTCAGTTGAAATTTTCAGACTTGAGCACATTCTTGAGTGGATAGCCTTGATACCGATTCTGCAACTACAGAGGAGTCATCTTTATTGCTTGGAGCATCTTCATTGGTGGAGCTCTAGCTGCTAATCTCCAGGGACTTTCAGATGAATAACAAGCCTGAAACTGCCAAGAAAACACATTGAGATCTCCAGGGAGTGTGGATAGTGCCATGACAATGGAAGTTGGACACTGATTGTTGAGCAGAGTAGAAGGTCCGACTAAGAAGCAGTCTCAATTTCTGTTAGATGACAACACTATTCTTATAATCTTTGGAAACACTTTTGTTGGTTGTCGAACACACTCTTGAAAAAATGAGATGGTTATAGACTTATAGTTATATCTTATATATCACACAACATAACGTAATTAACATGTGCAGGTGATTGAGCATATGCAGGAGAATGAAGCCTGTGCGTTTGGCAACAGTGTGTTGAATACTTTCCATCCTAAAATTTTAATCTGATCGTCTCAACTCCAAGTTACGAATACAACCCAATATTACAGAAGTATTCTGCTACTTTCCGAGAAGATGAAGCAGCAGATGAGAAAAAGTCGTCTCTTCCCAATATAGTGCAATCAAAAGTTGTGATAGAGACTGTTTTTGACAACGACAGATTTTACATGTCATCAATATGGTGCAGGGCTCTTCCAACTCTTTCCCTGCTGGAAGAATTAAGTGTGCTGCCTTCCAAAAAAACATACTGATGGAAGGTGTGGACTTTATATTGCCACCCGATATTTGTTTTCTTATTACTCAACGGCCTATGCTCCTCCTGGTTAGGGTAGATGTCGGTGTCTAAAATTTTGATTAAGACTACATTCCTTTCAGTTTGATTAGGTCTTAGAATTGTATCGTTCACCTCTATTTCCCCCCTCTACGGCGTCGGTCACAGCCAACTCATGACTCATCTCTTCTGCTCTACTCTATTCCACAGCCCTAATTTTTCCCATCGTCTTTTGTTAAACCCTAACAAGAACTAAACGGGTTTTCATGGATTATTTCAACAATCTCCCCGAAGAGATGACATTACACATATTAACTCGCTTACCTGTTGAATCTGTTCTCGATTGCAAATTAGTGTGCACAAACTGGAGAAGTATTGTTTCTCATCATCCATCATTCTCCAAGATGCACTTACATCATCTCAATCATCCTTCTGCTGCTAATGATGATTCTAGTAAGTTGGGTTTTATTGCTTTTACTGTTGGTGGAAAATTTCACTATGAATATGATGAGAATCATGAGCCAACAACAATGCCCAATCAGAGAATTAGAAAGATGAATTTTACCTCTCCATTAATGTATCCTAGATTTATTGGTTCCTGTAATGGGTTAATATGTCTTGCTCAAGATGTATCCATTAGTATTTGTAACCCTATGACTAGAGAGTATGTTATACTTCCATTGATAGATTTTGGTTGTGCCAGGTGGATAAATGGATTTGGGTATGTTTCTTCAACCAATAAATACAAAGTTGTAGGAATAGATGTGTCGAAGGCTCAAATAGAAGTCTACATCTACACTCTAGGCAGTGGCAGTGGATGGAGAAACCTTGGAAAATTCAATTTTGAATCCCATTCCCTTAATTGGTATGAAGATGGAATCTATGCCAATGGATCTCTTTATTGGCTAGACATTAAATTAAAAATGATCATCCCCTTCAATTTGGAGGAGCAGCGGTTTTCTGAACATATTTCACCACCTTCGTTGCAACCACACTGTTGGTATGATAGGATAGGGGTTTTGGATGGGTTTTTGTATCTTTCTGTGTATATACGGAGTACTAAATACATATGGCTATTGAAAAAGAAGAATCAGAATCATGACATGCAAGAGGGAGAGGAACATCAGTCATTGGTTTGGACTAAAGAGTTTAGCATTGACATGAGCAAACTGTTTGCTGTTACAAAGAGTGATTGTGTTTTAACTTACTATAGTAACTATCTCAACATTTACAACACAAAAACTTCAACCTTGAAAAGGCTTGCGGAGTTTCAGTATTGTCTTCGTGAAGTATCTCCTCACAGGAACACCTTCGTTTCGTTGAAACAATTAGGGGAAGAAGGTACAAAAACATTGGAGTCAGTGGACATTGAGGAGACCAGAAGCCGCGGTTATTCTTTGGAGCAGCTTTAGGAGGATGGTGAGCCTGGAAACATATAAACTGGTAATAATATTTATATCATTCTACAGACGTTGAGTTTCATTTTGAGACTGGATAACAATTAACCTTCGTGTGAACGGTGAACCTTACATAATTGGTCCAATAGCTGTGTTTTTTATTTTGGGTTAAGCTATATTTCTTTGTTAATTGTGCATTTTGTTAATGATTAGACATTTATTCGATGGAAGAGTGTGATGTATATGTTACTGACTTAGTTCGTGTTCAGATGGAGTCAAATAAAGTATATGTAGGCAAAATCAAGGAAATGGGTGTTTTTGCAGTAGTAGGGAATACTTAACACTGTGTGATAGATACCTTTAAGGATCCATACTTACTTCTGACTGCTGACCTTGTTTTGATGCAATCATACGTCAACAATTAGGTAAGTCAATCAGGGTTATCTCCTTGTTTTTAGTTGTGAATGGAGTATAGAGTTATACTGGAACTCATGCTTAGTAGTAAAAATCATTGTCCTCTCCCAACAGTACCTGATAGGAACAGAATTTACTTCTGCAAGCTCGTCAGATTTATATGTAAATTGGTGCTCAGCGTAATGGCAGCGTGAATCTGTGTAGCTGTTTTTCCAGAACCAAAGCCTTTTCTTGGTAGGGGCTGAGAGATACAGAAGTTTAACCCTTCCTACTAGGCCAGCTAGTAATTTTTTCATAGTTAGATTTTGAATTTAGATAACAAGTTACACTTGTGAGAACCTAAATGCCAACATTGTCATAGTAATTTATTGCAACTACTGTTATCATTGACAATGTTACAGATGAACAGTAAGATTTTATGGGAGTTGCTTCCATTTGCTTATTATGTTTGGGGAGTGTGGAAACCGAGAAATAAATGTATATTTCTACTTGTGTGAATGCAATACAAACAATCTGATCCCTTAGAAGGGACGTTAGTCCTCCTGTTATACAGTATAATTATTTTTACCTACTAAGCAACAAGGGTATATCATTTGACTGAAACAGGCATTTCAGAAAAGCCAAAGTTTTTTTCTTCATACATTTTAAACAAGGTTTCATTTTCTTTTTCTTGTTTCTCTCTTCTTCTTTTTGGCCTGATATCACCTTATGGAAGCTCTGAGATTCTGCAGTTAAAATTAGGAAACGTGTCCAGTAATGGACCAGACATACTAAAAGGAGAAAACCACATTATTCAGATGTGCTAAGCTGATGTATCCTTCTGATAAATTGCAATTATTCAGATGTGCTAAGCTGATGTATCCTTCTGATAAATTGCAAAGTCTCTGAATTCTAATTTCTTATAGGAATCAAATTTATTTTTATGTATATTAGAAAATGAGAAATCTTCTTGTATGTGATTGTTACCATATGAGTATTCTTTTCTAGGAAGCAATGAACTTTAGGACACAACTTAAATTGGAAGATTGCACTAACTGAAATAAATAACAACAAACAAGCCAAATGAATGTTTAGAAGACCCTATAGTGTTTCTCAGAAATGGGTGATTGTAAATGTAGATCATTTTTACTACTGCCATGATAAAAGAGGACCCCTGAAAGAGAGTGTCAGTTACTATCCATGGTACGAACACACTCTGTGTCTCCTAGGTAGATTATTAGATTACCAGAATTCCTAATTTCCCATCACTTAATTCAGTTTTCAAAATTTTGGGACTGGAGTATTATGTTTTTAGTTCCCTTCTTCCTCAGGTTTGACAACTTCAGCATCGTTATTTCAGCAGATTTTTGTTTTTCTCATTTCAGTACTCAATGGAAGTGTTTGTTTCAGGAATTCTTAAGTGGTTGTTTTCTGTTACCCTGCCCTGCAGAAAAGATCAGTTGTCTGTCTTTCACCTGTTGATATTGTTTCTAAAACCCAATTTTATTTCATTTATCCTGTTACATTCTCTTTATCTAGACTCTAGTTATAAGCTATAGCCAAAGTGTTTAAGAAGCAAACCTTTCCGTTAATGTTCCTTGTATAGGGTAGTACTCCTTGGCATCCAAGAGTTGAAATAAGTGGAGGTTTCCTACTTGTTTGTCCACCATTCGGTACGAACCTCTTATAGCTTCTACATTTTGTCACAACTGTTGAAGACATTTGACTGAAACAGCCGAATACACCAGGGAGGCTCGATTTTCTTATCATAAACATAAATAGGACAGATGGAATTGAATGAAAAATCTCTCTACTTTTTGCTGCAGAAGAAAATTACATAGCAACCATTTTCATATGCATTTATTTACCAAGAATAATACAGTTGTGCAGTGCTCGAGTGCCCCAAAATTCTTGCGGACATTGTCTAGGCTCCTTGTCAGGCAATTGAAAAATGTTTGTGTTTCTGCATATTTTCTAGGGAATCTATATTCTATAATTGATATTTGCAGTTTATCCATTGCTTTTGCTGTCCAAGCCTGAAATAAGCAGTTAGGCTTGCCATCTGAAAAAGAGGGGAGTTAGTTATTTAGTTAGCAAATCTTGAGGTCTATAATTGATTTATCGTCTTAAATTTTAGACTTGGATGTCTCTGTTGAAAATTTGTTTTTCATGTCAAATTCTTGGCATACAAAGTTAAAACAATGGTTGGTTCAAATATGACAAAGTTTATTCTTGTCTGTGTCTCTATTTTATTTTTCAGTCTTCTGTAGTTTCACGAGTATAATCATGTTAATTCTTCAAATATTACATCAAACCAATTCTACTACTTGATAGAGATGATGATGGAGCAGATGAGAATGTTGTTTTCTTTTTCCTGACAAATCTTATCTCTCTTTTCACAAATTTGTCTGGACACTGGGACAGTTTAATTGTTGGAGCAGGCCTTGCTGACCTCCTCTCTAAGCAACATTCATAAGTATGCATGAAACCTCAAACATCAATCACCTATAGTCTAGTCAGAAGTACAACCAAGAAGTTCCATTCTCCAAATGTGGTATGGTGGCTGCTAAAATACAAAATCTGTGTGTGAATATAACAATCCATTCTTCTTCTTATATCCGACCTCACATATGGCTCGCTCTCTTTTATGTTTTTTTTTACATTTCCCTGCTTTAATCTTTCCAAATCCCTAAAACCCAATTTCCATCACTCTGAGAAAATTTTCATCAATCATTCATGGATTACTTCAAGATTCTTCCTGAAGGAATAACATTGGACATACTAACTCGCTTACCCGCAGAATCAGTGCTTGATTCCAAGTTAGTTTGCACAAATTGGAGAAATCTCGTTTCTTCTAATCCATTATTCTCCAAGATGCATTTATACCATCTCAACCATCCTTCTGATTCTGCTGCTGCTGCTGCTGATTCGGGTAAGTTAAAGGGTTTTATTGCTTTAACTGTGAATAATCATTTTCACTATTTTGAGAAACAAGATGAGTCAACAGCAGTACCAATTCAGAGAATTAGAAGACTTAATTTCACCCCTCCATTTAAGTATTTTAGGTTTATTGGTTCCTGTAATGGCTTGATCTGTCTTGTTGACATGTTTTCATACTCAGCTGTTTGGATTTGTAACCCTATCACCAGAGAATATCTTAGGCTTCCACAAAGTTCCATATTTTCCATCGGATTTGGTTATGTTTCTTCAACCAATCAATACAAAGTTGTAGGAATTCATAAGTTGATGAACCATATACAGGTTCACATCTACACTCTAGGCTCTGGCAATGGTTGGAGAAACCTTGGAAACTTCAATTTTGATCCCAGTAGTGAATGGAGACAACCAACCTTTCTAGATGGTGCTCTTTATTGGATAAACAGTAAAATAGAAATGATCATCACCTTCGATTTGGCTGAGGAACAGTTTTGTGAGCATATTTCACCACCTCCTTTGCCACCGTACAGGTACTGGTTTCATACTAGGTTAGGGGTTTTAGATGGGTTTTTGTTTTTCGGTATTAATCATTTTGTTGAAAGCATCATGACTAGTGACATATGGCTATTGGAAAAGAATACGGGAGAGGAACATCAGTCTCTGGGTTGGAGTAAACAGTTTAGGATTATTGACATAGGCCAATTGTTTGCCGTTTCAAAGACTGATCGTGTTTTAACTTACGGTAATAAAAATCTCAGCATTTATGACACAAGAACTTCAACCTCGAAAACACTTGTGAAGTTTAAGAGTTTGTTTCTTCAAGTATCCCCTCACCAGAACACCTTAGTTTCGTTGAAAGAATTAGGGGAAGCAGATACAAATGTAATGGCGTCAGTTGAAATTGAAGAGACCAGAAGCCGTGATTATTCTTTCAAGCAACTCCAGAAGGATGCGAATCCTGAAAACATATAAACTGGTAATCTTCATTGAATTTTGGATGTAATATTCGTATCATTCTACAGACTTAATGAGTAAGCTTTGTGTGAACTTAAATGTTATTGACATTGTCTCTATATAATTAGCCCAACTTTAGCTTTGTATCTGTGTTTTTTTTGGGGGGGCTAAGCTACATTGAAATTGCTTTGTTGAGTCTGCATTGCATACTGACTAGACATTATTTAATGACATATGGCTATTGAAAAAGAAGAGTTATAATCATGGCATGAAAGAGGGAGAGGGATATCAGTCATTGGTTTGGAGTAAAAAATTTGGCATTGACGATTGCGAGTTTCCCGTTACAAATAGTAGTTGTGTTTTAACTTTTAGTTATTATTACTATCTCAGCATTTATGACACAAAAACTTTAACCTCGAAACGGCTTGTGAAGTTTAACAGTGCTGTTCTTTAAGTATCCCTTCACCGGAACACCTTCGTTTCCTTGAAAGAATTAGGCGAAGAAGATAGAAAAGTAATGGAGTTTGTTGAAATTGAGGAGACAAGAAGGCGTGATTATTCTTTCGAGCAGCTCCAGGAAGATGGCGAACCCTGAAAACATATAAACTGGTAATATTTGTTGAGTTCTTGGAAGTAATTTGCATATCGTTCTACAAATGTTGAGTTTCTTTTTGAAATTGGATAACAAGGAACCTTTATGTGAAATGTTATTGACTTTGTCTTTACATTATCGGTCCAATAGCTGTGTTTTCTGTTAACTGTGCCTTTTTTTATACATTAGTGACTTTTTTCGTGTACACATGGAGTCGAATAAGTTATCCTGGCCAAATCAAGGCAATGGGTGTTTTTCCAGTAGTACACTATGTGATGAATAATTTTATGGATTCATATCTATGCTTTTTCATATTGTCGTCTAGTGTTATTATGTTGCTGCTGTTAATTTTGTAGTTACAAGTGTGATTTTGCAGAAAGTTGTAGTTTGAATAGGATACTGCTATGTTAATTTCTCTGTGATATACGATTCCATTCTGTTGTTTTGTCTTCAAATCATGCTGTTTTTCCATTTTAGAAATGCTAATCTCCATGAGAAGGATCAGTTAGCGAGCTACCTTACAGACTGCTATTGTAATTTTATTTTTGGTCAATGTGGCTACTGATGACTAGAACTTAAGACCATTCTATTTCTGTAAATTTAATGCCGCATGTTTCTTTCTCCTAGTTCTAACTTTATCTTCACCACAAAGACCATGACCTTTTGAGAATGCTGCAGATATTTGTTTCAAGTCTAAAATTTCTGTGGCTCATCAATTTGTATGGAATTCATAATGAACTTGTTCCTTGTACAAATGTTGTATTTTGGTTATCTAGCAGCTACAATTCTATATATAATCTGCTAAAAAGTAGCCTAAATTTTGATAAAATTGATAAAAATGTTTCATGAAAAGATTATAGCATTTATATGGACCTTGTTTTATTCTGATCTTACAGTGGTAATCATTGATTAGACACTTAATTAGTTGATACAGTACATATAGACTGCTCTTAGAGTAAAGATCATTGAGTAGTATAATCTTAGCAAAACTGTTTTGAAACCTGGTGACAGAACTGTTCTGAGGCCCGATGGATTTCATAATGTGATCAATGAAGAGTCAGTGTGCTTTAAAACATGGAAACTGATCAATTGAAGCTCAAAACTGCACTTCATATGAAATCCTGGTTTTTGATGGTGCAAATTTAGGAAATTAGCGAAGAGAAAAAATAGCTTATTGCACCAAAAGGTCCCAAACTGATAATTCCCATTGTAGAGCCCACAATAATTTTATTTTTCTGCAAGACCTGTCAGTGAACTTTATGCTTCTCCATCTGCAGTAAGGCTTTAGAAAGTTGGTATGAGTTACCAGACTCAGAGAAATCGTGCAGATTGTGGTGCAGTCGTAATGTAGGAGCTTTGGTAAGCATCAGTGTCTACTGTTTCATGATGGAAACGGGCAAAGACAAGGTCTGCCAAGGTACTCCTCACGTGACTAACCATACATAGTTAAGGAGTTCTATACTGATATTTTGCGACCAATTTTGGTCATAGAGGTACCCTATTGAACTCTTTTGATTGTATTTTCTCTTTCTTTCTGTGGCGGGCATTGTTGTTCAAAAGATCAGTGTACTCTTATTATGCAGGTCATATTACACCATTCTAGTCTTGGAAATTCAATGCCGCATGACTCTTTCTCTTAGTTCCTCCCCGTAAAGCCCACGAAGTTTTGGGAATACTCCGGAAGTTTTCTTCATTTCTAAAATTGTTGTGGCTTGTCAGTTTTCCTGATACACATTAATGTCCTAAGTGTGTGCTAAAGCCAACTTCTGACTGCTAAATGTATTCTGATGCAATCATAAGTCGACATTTAGGAAACATAAATAGCAGCTGTGCCGATTTTCTCTTTGTTTTTAGTTCAGAATGAAATAGAGTTATACTGGATCATACGACTAGGTCTTCTACACTTACTACGACTAGGTCTTTTTTTTTTTTAATATGAATTTAGTTGCAATTTTATGGGTTTGAAATGAAATGAGTTGATGGGGGTCATACTAGTGTTGGTTTAATGAGTTATTAGCGGTAATGGAGAATCAGTAGTAGTAATGTTTGTTGTTTGTGCAAACAAGGTGTTGTGTCTAATGCTCACTTATTCTTAACTTGCTCTTTCACAATTCAATCTGGAGATATTTCTGCCTCGAGTCCGGGAGATCTTTCAATTACACCGGCACCACCTAGGACATTACTAAGAATTTGTCAACAACTTGTTCATCTCTTCGTGGTAGAGAGGTGTGGATTCGCTTATATGCTGCTATCTTTTGGGTCACTTGGCTGGAACGTAACAACCGTACTTTCAACTAGGTATAAGTACTTTCAATTCTAAGGACATCATTAATGACATCATTAATGACATTATCTGTATGTTTAGATCACAAGATGCACCTTCAGCTACCACAGGCTTATTTACATTTGTCATTGAAGCATATATTGTCAAAAGACTCACTTGGACTGCGTTTCTTGTTTTGTTTTTTCGCATGATTTCCTTTGTGTATATGCCTAAGCAAATTGTAAGACAATTCCATGGGAGCATTCGCTAAAGAAACCCCTAATAGTTATGAACAGTTTTGAAATGGTGATCTAGAGAATCTGTATCCTTTCTTAGTAACACTTATATATCCCAAATGACGAGAGAGCCCTTTTGCTGCAGTCTGTACTGTTAGAAAGTTGTAGCTATAGATTAAGTGAAACTATGGGTGAATGCCTGAATGGTATAAATTGATTTAGGGTATGTATTGGGTTCAAATCATCTCATTATTCCACTCAATCTCCATGAAATGTCTCCGTTGTTAATTCCTCTTTTTCATGTCAGCTAAGTGGTGGTTTGATCAGATAAAAAAGATTACGAGCTAATCCCAACTAAATCGATGGACTGAGCTTCTCCTCACCCTTATTACCAACTCCTTGGCATTGGCAATATGTACTGAGGTGCACATTCCTTATAAACCGATTCTACTTATTTGAGTTTTCCAATGTGGGATTATTAAGGTTTTTCCTATTTCCTATCCCAGTTTTTCCTATTTCCCATCCCCTTTGCAATTTCTAAAATTAATTCAGAATTCAATTCAGCTTTTTCCTATGTACCATCCATAAAAGTCAAACCGATTTTGACTACGATTGTTACCATTTCTATTTGTCTTCCTCTTGGTTCATCCCTTTTTTTTATTAAACAAAAAAAAAAAAAGAAAAAAAAAATGAAGTTAGAAACCCTACGTTAGATTCAAATCAAATACTGTAACACACCTATTGTTATTTTGTTCATAATCTGCTAATTGGTGATGAATTGGTAAATCATTATTGTTGAACACTTGGGTACTGTTTGATTACTGAAAAGACATCTCAACCCTAATTCCATTACAGCAGGTATCTACCAAGAGATATGCTAATCAAATCACATAGTTAATAGTATACAGTAGGTTTACATGAAGTTCCCATAAAAAATAGAAACAAATGATCAAGCTGGTAGTGGACGATGGTGATGAGATGCAAACATGATTTACTTCCTAGGGTATTTTTATTTTATTTGGTTGTAGAATGATTTTATTAGTGGGTGTAAATAAGAAGTCAAAGAGATGGTATATATGATTTATGAAAATTAAATGAGTGGTACTTAGGATAATTAGGGATAGGAATTAAGATGGATTGGAAATAGGAAAAGTGGGGATGGGAAATAGGGATAACCATTATTAAATATATGGTAATTAATCAATTTTAATTGTTACCCTATTCGTGCCTTGTCTTCACGGCCCTCTCTTATTTGATTCACAGGCCCAGTTAACATAATGTGGCCCGGATATTAATTCCTCTTGTTTTTTATTTGGTACAGTTTTTATTTACTTTTTGGTGATCTTTTCATTTTTGTGTTTTGGAAAAGAATGAAGTTTCTGAACATAAAAAGCCTTCTGAGATGATTGCTGCTTTATAGAATCGGTATGCTTTCAAATCCGAACATAAACTACTAACTGAGCTTGGATGATGGTTTAGAATGTGAATTCAGTTTTTGCTGTATTTGTGCATTGATTCTTAATGTATTCAGACGTTTAAATATCCTCCCGTATCTGCAGAATGATCACTTTAACGGATGAACTTACTGCTAATAAGTTGGGACACTTGCATGTGAGTGTCGAAGCGAACAAGTCATACTTAATTATACATGTGACACTATTGACCCGTTACTGCTGTTCTTAAGCACAACACTTTTTATGATCTACCACGAACATGATGGCTGCCTATATCTGCAAGAGTTGAACTTGTGAATTGATGTAGTGAAGTGATGTGTACAATGGATGGAGTCGGTGAATTGGCAAATGCAAGTTATATTATATAGTCTACGGGGGACAAGGGTGCAACTAATTAATTATGCTGAGAGGCATTTGACCAACCATATAAACATAGTATTTTTTTGCCTTTTCGATATACTCCAAAGTTTCAAAACATCACTTCTGCTCAAAGAATCACCTAAGCATCACTATACTGTTATTTTGCAGGGTTCAAGGTTTTGAGGTTGTGTTTAATTTATTATGGGGTAAGAAGGAGAAGGAGAAGAAAAGCTCCGTATGAAATCACATTTTACTTACAAGTCGTATTAAGCAATGTAAAGATCTGTTATGTTTGAAATATGGCATGCTAAATTTATGACCAATCATACTAAGCGCGCACTCAGCCATTGATGCTTTGAAGTTGGGGTCTGTAAGTGCTTTGGGTTTGATTAAATATATTTTTCTTCCTGCGTACCTGAGTTGTTCAATTGAATTTTGCAGAGTTAGCCTTACTGGGATATTACATTATTGAACATTTGTTAAGAATCAAGTAGTGAAAACAAATCATTATAACATTTTTTATTTTGGTATCTGCCATTTGAGTTTTTGGTTTTGGCACAATCCCGAGGAGGGTGGAGAAGAATGGAAACTAGTTGATGATTTGGTTTCATTTTCCAATTGAAGGATCGCCCTCCCTATCTCCACAAGTTCGTTAGTTTTTTTCAATTTATTATGGAAGGGTTTTGGCTCGGCTATGTAATAAATTATGAGTATCGAGGGATCATGGATCAAAGAGAAATGAAATCAGACAGAGATTTTAACGTGGTTCAATCAATTCGACCAACATCCACAAGCAACCTCGTAGGGTGAATAATATTGATCTCCAGACTAATTATGCTGGGATAGTTTTACACTTACATGATAACTCTTATTTATAGAGTGGGTAAACCCAAGAGATAACACAAAATATCATTTGACTAGGTAATATCTATAAAATTGACTCCACAATTATCTAGGATATCTTTGACTGTATCTTCACTCCTGCACAAACTGCACGGCCACTTATTTTGGTCTTCACGGTTACCTTGATATCTTGTATATGAAGGATATATTCTAACACCCCCCCTCAAGTTGAGCACGGAAATATTTTGGAGTGTTCAACTTGAACTGTTGTTGTAGAAGATAGTTGCAAACAGTCCATGTTATCTTCTTCTCTTCAATTGTACTGTCTTCACACTTTTGATCATAATCAGAGAAATCAAAGTACCTCACTGACGAATAGAAGCAAATCGTCAGTGGTCACCAACGAATCTTCAATGAAATCTTCTTGACAACTCATAAGCAGTAGCAATATTTTGAAAACATTGAACATGGCATTGAAATGCCAAGGATTACGGAATTAAAGGAATATCCGCAAAATATAAAGATGATAATGAGAATTTTCGGAATAAAAATATTTACCCAAAAATAGAACATGAGATCCTAAAAATATGGTTTAGGAATTAATGGTTTAATTGTCCAATGATGGAAACAATGTGAAAATTATAAAAAATAATCTTCAAAATAGGAAAGATTGATGACACAGTTGCACAATGTGCAAAAGAAAATTGAACTGTGACTGTGAGAACCTGAATACCCCTTCCGTTAGGTATTGATAACAATTGTAGAGGGACAAAACATGTATGATTGTCTTGGAGCCAAAACACAATTTATTAACATGATGGATGGAAATCACAAAAGACTGAGTCTGCATAATACATCTTTAACGGAAAGTTTAAGAAGATGCAGTGAACCAAAAGGTGAAAATCAATTAAGACCCATACTACCATGAAAACTTTAAGGTGTATAGTATTGATATTAGGAGAAACGTTTTGCCGTGAACAATGGAAAAATATTGATAGAATATCATATTCTATGTAACGACATGACATATGGAAACACAAAACCATAGAAAACAAGGTTAACTTATGATGTGATAAGATATTGAAAGGCGTACTCATGGTTTATCTAAGCTGCGACGATAGCTGAAAAACCCTAAGAATATTATGCCTAAAACCCTAAGAATATTATGCCTTAATGAGAACATGATCCTTTCACTGGTGAAGAGAAAGAAAAATCAAGAATTAATTTGATGAAGGATATGATATCCGATTATACTTGAGATTGGTGGGATGAAAAGAAATCCACCAAGTATAGCATTTCCAAACTTAAGAAGAAAGACTGCTTTGTCAACAGGACCACAATATTTCATTGAATAATAACCACTGCAATGGTTATAGTACAAACCATCGTGGATCTATGGTGGAAGAAAAGTAAGTTCAACGTGTTAGCTTGCGAAGAACACCTAAAATATTAGCTGTGAGTTTCACAGTTTGAAACTTATGTTTTCCAAAAACATAAAATAAGAGAGAATATTATTCTAACAAAATATGATGTTACCAAATATGAAAAGGGATACATTTTTAGAATGATATCCGGAAATAAAAGATGGATATCTAGGATAGAGATGGAAATAGGGAAAAACTTTCCAAAATAAATGAATTGATTACCAGAGTTTGGCAAGAATATCAAAAATGGAGATATCTTCCGAAATATTATGATTAAGTTTGACATTCTCAACTAACATATGATTATTGAGAATGGAGAAATATGGCAATCAATAGTTTCTAAAAAAATGAACATCCCGCGGATATATATCGAGAAGAAAAAGATTCGCAAGAATCTTGCAGACGGAAATGTAAACATCGTCTGGGAGTAGGATTATGCCGAATGAACATGGCACAAAAAACTAGTTAGAACTACAGGTGGATAGCAAAGAGCGTTTTCGCCAATGAAAACTGGTTTCGAAGAAAACCGATTATGAATGGATTGTGATGAATAAATCCCTAACAGATGGGACATGAAAAGGGAAGAAACCAAGTGTTCAAGTTGCTAACAAACTGCCTCCTTGGAAATAGTGAACCCATTGATAATCAAAAGATTTTGACAATCGATTTATTAAAATCCAGATCTTTATGAATACTCTCAGAAACCCTTAATGGGAATTATAGAAAGACCTGAATATAACAGAATATGAAGGAAAAAAAAAATTGATTAGCAAAGATTTTGAGATAAAACCCATCCCATCATGAACGGATTTGAGCACATGGAAGACCATGTGGAATCATATGAATTTGTTTTGTTACTTGTAGTTCAAACAAATGACGACATACTTTCGCAAAAGCAAAATATATCGGAATTAAAAAGATTGTACAAGATATTCAAAAATGGAAATATCTTGAGATATCGTATCCATATACGATTAATGAGATAATTAATGGGGATTATCCGTCTCATAAGGATATGAATCCAAAAATGGAAAATATGGAGATTTTCGGTGAATCCAAAAATGGAAAAGAATTTGCGGTTAGCTCATGCTGAACCGATTTTGATTTGATGCAGAAACCATTATTTTGATGTGAACATAAAATTTGTAGGTCTTGGTGAAGCAAAACCACAATGATATAAGCTAGTTTGACCGATAAACAAGACATGAATAGAGAGACAAGCAAATGGATATATTTGATCATGCACGGAATATTACACACGGCTTCGCTGTTGATTTTTTGAGAACAGAAAGACATGTGCAAGAGCATCTTTGATGAAAATTGATAAAGATGCTGGACAAATTAGAAACAATGACAAAAATCGATTTGCTTGGGTAAACCCAAATTTTGATACTCCCTGGAAATGGAAGATCCGAACGTCCAAATTATATTTGGAGAATAGAAAGACATAAAGAACCAAGAACCCACGAATTTTATATGCAAAAGACGTGAATATATCACGTGAAAAACATAACATGTCTTTACTGTTTGATGATTTAAGAACAAAAAGAAACCGAGAAGAAATGAAAGAAAGACACAGATCCTCTTCCAAAATTTGATACCCAATTATGATAACAGGGGAAAATAAATTTGTGTAAATCCTGTAACTTAATATACTAACCCTAAGAAATCCGGGTAGTAGAGAAAATATAGAGCACCATATAAACATCAAACTCAAATTAAAAGGATGCTTAGATGCGAAAAACAAAAGATCTTAATTTTATAGCGAAGCGATTCGAGCGGATCTCCCCGCTCTGATACCATAATAAATTATGAGTATCGAGGGATCATGGATCAAAGAGAAATGAAATCAGACAGAGATTTTAACGTGGTTCGATCAACTCGATCTACGTCCACAAGCAACCCCGTAGGGTGAATAATATTGATCTCCAAACTGATTATCTGGGATGGTTTTACACTTACATGATAACTCTTATTTATAGAGTGGGTAAACCCAAGAGATAACACAAAATATCATTTGATTAGGTAATATCTATAAAATTGATTCCACAATTATCTAGGATATCTTTGACTGTATCTTCACTCGTGCACAAACTGCACGCCACTTATTTTGGTCTTCATGGTTACCTTGATATCTTGTATATGAAGGATATATTCTAACACTATGTGTTATATTTGTTCTGCGAAACTGTGAAAATGCTGTCATCTCAAAACAAAAAAAAAGATGTTGTGATTTACAGTAATGGAAAATTTTAGAAATGCTCTTCAAAAAATCATACATACTGACATCATAAATTTATATAAATCATTGTGAACTGTTCAAAAAATACTTGAAATGTTCACCCTAACAGAGAAACACTGAACAGGGCCTCGTGCGCATGGCATGCACCCTAGCTAGACCTTATGATCAACACGACTGGTTGGAATATTCATTAGGTGATACGGAACCAGGGTTATTAGTTCCTCTATTTTCATGTCAGCTCTATGTGTGGTTTTGGTAGTGAAAACGACCTTGCTCCCCACATAAATATGACGAGTCTGCATATTGTTGTTACTGCATCTAGTTTTTTGTTTTCAGTCTTGTGTAGTTTCATGAATACAATCATGTGAACATAACTTAAGTCTATCATATTCAGTACTGGCATTTCTGAATGTTCTTGGAGTACTGACAAATCCTATCTCTCTTTTCTGAAGACTCTGTCTTGGAGTACTCAAATCAATTTGTTGTGGGTACAAGAGACGTTGGAGGACCGAAAGGAGCAGGCATTTTTTTTGCCCTCCTCTTTCAAAGCAACGGGTTGAGTATTCAGTGAAACACATCAATGAGTCATGTGCTGCAACATTGGTATATTTTTCATACCATTGATACTTTGTAAAATTATCCCAATCTCATATCTATTTATTTAGGTTCCGTATTTCTTTTAGAGTTTTGGTACTATAGGTGCAAATAATCAACAGGGACAGGTGGAACCGTCCTGGACAAGGGCGCACCAAGAAAAGCAAGCACTGAAAGCTAATCAATCATCTCTACTGATCCAAAAGAAAAGAGGAATGGAGACAAACTGAGAGGGTAGTTAATGCAGCCGAATGAGTTGGTGAAGATATGAGAAGCCTGGTCAAAGTGGGACTCGGCCAGGGAATCTAGCGGCGGCGCTCGATCATCTCCACCAAACGAATGACATCGGGTGATGACACCACTCGCTAGATGACTCGACTTCCGTTAAAGGGAAGATCGACCGAAGCATCAAAAGTCGTCCTGTTAAGAACATCCAGAAGCTACACCAGCCCAACACTCTGTAATATCGATGTATCACCACCGTAACTATAAAATGTGAGACGTGGGTAGAGAGGTAAAGGCAAGCAATTGATAAGTAAGTGAGAGGAGAGATAGAGTATTTGTTGAGAGAATTTCATCCTTGTAAACTTGTGTGAAGTAATAAGATCATCCTTTCACCCGTGGACGTAGGTAATCATGTCGAACCACGTACATCTTGTGTTCTTCTATGTCTTTGCTTGATTTACTTTGCATACGTTTGAAATCCTTTGGATGTGGTAGTAGGGTTTTCTACATCTACATTCTAGCGCCCAACTAAGGGGACCGTGTAACATCTTCGGACACCTTGAAATCGGGTTACCAAAAGAGAGAATCCAAGCTCCTAAGTCACCTTGCGTGTTAGTTGAAGCTAAGGGAGAAACTCTTTTGGTTAAGAGTGTTGATAGGAAAAGTTTGTGAGATGTTCTTGTCTTTGTTTTCTTAGAAAACCTTGTTGAGTTTTGACGCAGGTTTTTTTATTAGTATTAACTGGCTCGGTTTCGCTTGGAGTTGAGTCACAAGATTAAATCATCAAACTTAGGTTGTTTTCCTAAGTCGTCTAAGCGGGTTATAAGAAGATCAATAAGCTCCCGATATAACATCTTTTGATGTTGGTAGAAACTAAGAATGAAATTCCACCCCTTCTTTGACCTTTTTTTTCTCATCTCTTTAATGGTTAAAATCGCGTGGGTTGCTAGATTTGTTGTTCAAGTTCATCTTTGTGGTCAAAAGCTTCAATGTTGTTACCTTTGTTTTTATACTTACTTGAGTTCCACGAAAAGCTCATTTAAATTTAGTTTAAAAGGAAAACTTGTTTAGTTAATTCATCGTCTTAACCCCATCAAACAAGAACAACGGAGATCTCTTACCTTATGAATAAGGGATTAGGTCGAGTAAGTTTGACTAATTATGTAAAGGTAAATGTTTCCGTTGGAGTAAAGCTTTTCCGGGTCAAAGGTCTCCTTGTCGCCGATATAAGGTAAAACGTAATAACACCTCAAAAGCTCCCGAATGGATCATCTTTGATGACCTAGAAACTAAGTTGAAACGTTTACTTCGTTGTTTGGATCTTCTTAGTTAGCTAAAACAAACTATGACAGGTGGTGGAGGCAAGACTAACTTGAAGTCATCGAGTTCGATTTTCTAAACTACGACGGAAGGAGTTTTAGTGGGCGCTTCATTATTAAGCCTCATCTTGATCCTACGCTAAAAGCCTCACAAGATCGTGTGAGATCCTCGGCACAACAACTCGGTAGAAGGTTATCGTATCATCAAATATAGTCAAGAAAGAAATCTTCCGACCTAACATACGGATGATTAATGACTTCTAGCACTTGGAATGTTAGGACAAATAATGATTAATGCGTATAAAAAGTACCGAAAGCGATGTGTTGAGACAACTTTTCAAAATTATCCTCTTGTCACAAACCTACTTGATTGATGAGATCAACACGCTAGCATAAATGGAATTGTACCGGGAAACTTTTTCCACCTTTACACAAGAGGAACTCGTTGTAATTCATCCTTAAACTTTTCGAAACAGCAAGTAAGTGTTGTGTACTTTCTTGACGTAGGTAGGGACGGGCGGGCGAGCCGAGGGAACAAGGGCGTCATCAAGGTGATGGCGAGTACCTCCAGATTTGTAGTATCCTGTGGAACCGAGCCATAGTGGGATCCAGTACAAGAAGGACTGACGGATTCCCGACACGAAAGATCATTTGAAAATAACTGGGCGATACTCGCACTAGGCAAAGGCATGGCTACCGTTGACGAGGTAGTCGATCTAGGCCGAGACGATGATCTCCCATCTAGGATACTGAGGATCAACCCAAGCCAGATAATGCATGGGGACATGGTGGACGGAAGAACCGCATCAGATACTGAGGGAAGAGGAGGAAGTGCATACGATGCGGAGGAACGTAGGCGAAAAGACAACCGATAGAGTACCATCGTGAACTAGAACGAGAAGGGAAAGGCTTAGGCGAGTGCGCTTAGGAAGGGGCGACCTCGACCGAGATATCCCTTGGCGGCCGATCATCCCATAGCTCCAACCGCCTCTGTCCCCACGGCAAGACCTCCAACCGCACCCCCACCCCCCACCCCAATATAGCAGAAACCAAGTAAACGTCCACTCTAGCCACGGAGTACCGACCCAATGTTACTTGCTATCTTGGCAAGCCAAAGAAGGAAAGAAGACCTTATGAGAGAGCTCAGAGAAGGAACCTCCTTAAAACATGAAAATTACCGACTCCGCAACAGAGAGCGGTCAAGAGGGTTGTCGAGCCGAGGCGCTTCTAGCAATCACACCCAGTCAAGGAACACTCCAACCCCACCCCAAAGCCGAGAACGCATGCCCGACCCTAACCGATCAGAGGGGAGCGAGGCCCACTCGAGGATTCTTCGACCGAGGAAGAGGCGACCAACGAGGGTACGAATGCGACAACCAAACAAAAGATCGAGCAACTTGAGCAGATGGTCAAGAAACTGACAGGAAACAGCGAGGACGATAAGTTGGCAGAAGTAATTAGCGAAGCACAAAAGACACCGTTTACCAAGGAATTGGATCAGACTCCTTTCTCCCCCAAATGTACATTGTCGATCTTCCCATCCGTGGTTTGACGGCACGGGCGATGACCGAGATCATATCGAATTGTACAGCATGTCCTTTGCTACAATAGAAGAATTACGATGTGGTGATGTGCAAATTCTTCCCAGCAAGTTTGGAGGGTGAGGTAAAGAACTGGTTTTACACCCTGCCCGATGAACTTGGAAATTATCAGCCTTGGTGGTAACCTTCCTCGAAACTTACATGCATAATAGTATAGCTCTGTTTTCCGAGTTAATAAGCTCTTTACGCTTGCACGAAGATTCGTGGAATCGCCGCGCCTCTAACAAACACAAAACGGAGGAAGTTATGTACGACATCGAAAAGGTACCGGTCGATCAACAGATATTCGGGTTTGAAAATTCACTAGGGAAGTCAGATCCTATTTGTGTAGCAATGTACAACGAGAAGCCTAAAACGTTAAGGGAAATCAGGAATATGCAAGAACACTATATCGCCTTAGAGGAAATACAGGAATGAGCACAGGATAGAGGAATACAAGAAGCAAGCGCTACACTAGAGGCAACCCCACGAGAAGCTCCGCGATCCGAGAAAAGGCCGAGCACACAACATCATGGGAGAACATAGAAAATTTGGGTCGAGAAAGGAAAAATCCTCGCCACGAACCCGCATCTTACACTACACTAAATGCACCATTGAAAAAATATTCAAGGAAGTCTAAAAGAGGAACGATATCCGATACCCGAAGACTAGGTGAGTCCATTTGACGAAACAAGGAACCATCCCGAGTTTTTCCATTACCACTAGTTAAAATGGGCTATTCGACCAATGATTGTCGAGAGGTAAAAGATATCGTTCAAAGACTTTGATTCGAGAGATGAGATACTTGCGACATTTCGTCAAAACATCGTCGATACAAAACTCGACCGACGCACCCAAAGGTACCGAGATAAGAATCAATCGCGGGGTACCTGGATGGGCTTGCAACACCATCTCGCACTCGCAACTCGGGGTTTGATCTAGGAACCAAAGATCACTAAGGATCCACAAAAGAGATCAAAGTGAAAAGAAATATTCAGTGTGGCCAAAACTCGCCCATGAAATCTTGGATGATGCGGCCGATCACTTTCTCAAATAAGGACGTCCCGTTGAATGGTTAAGCACATGGGTATCCCCTAGTGATAACCCTACTCATCAAGAATGGGGTGTTCGAAGGATATTGATGGACGCCGCGTCAAGATGACAGTCCCTGCTTTTACGACACCTTCAAAAAGAATGAAGCTGTCGATGACATCCTAATCCAGTGAGCCTATCGAATCTATGGCTTTAACGTACAGTGATAGTACCAAAAGGAGAAGTCACCCTCGCAGTCTCGGACGGAAGGGTTCCTAGACACACTCACCACCTTCGTGTGGTCGACGTTGTGTCGCCTATGAAGCGATCCTTGGTCGACCCCTATTGGCGGGAATCAAAGGGGCCGCCTAGGCCTACCACCAAAGATTGCGGTTTCCCATCCTATTGAGGGTAGTGGAGGTATTAAAGACCCCGAGCTGCGACACAATGCGCATAAATCGACATCCAGCAGAATGAAGAAAGACGATCGAGGAAACGTTAGGAAAAGAACAAAGCTAAGGAAATAAAAGCGGGGGAGGAGCTAGAAAAGGTGATACCACAAGCCATTACCACCTACGAAGCTGACAAGGAGGATATCTTATAGCAATCAAAGGAGCCGACAATAGTCAACGAGCCAAAGCCTAATTTCTCGGCCTTAGAACCCACCCGGTCAAGTTAACTTATGCACCGAGGAAGATCTAAAATGGTGAAATTGGGTCTGTTAACGGATGAACATACACAGAGTTGATAACTCTCTTGAAAGAACACATGGACGTATTCGCCCGGCAAATGCACGATCCGGAAGGAATTGACCAAGAAGTCCAAGCCACACCACTTGAGAATAGACCCCAAGGTCAAGCCGATCCGACAAAAGATGAGAAGAATTGCACCCGATATGGAAGGAATGAAACTGTCCTGCCAAGGGCGCACCCAAGAAAATCAAGCACTATAAGCACTTTGAATCATCTCATCGGGGATCCGCGAGAAAAGAGAAATGGAGATAGCTCGAGAGGTCGACATAAAGGAGAAAAGTTCTGATGTGATGCTCATCGGGTTCGAGGTAGTTAATGCACCGACATGATTAGTGAAGATATAAGAGAAGATCTGGCCAAAGGGACTCGGCCAGGAATCTAAAGGGCGACGCGATCATCTCCACCAAACGAACGACATCTGGTGATGACACCACTCGGCTAGATGACTCGATTTAGCAAAAGGGAAGATCGACCAGCATCAGCAAGTCGTCCGAGAAGAACATCCAGAAGCTACACCAGTCCCAACACCGTAATATCGATGTATCACCACCAGAACTATAAATAGAGATCGTAGAGAGGTAAAGGCAAGTAATTGATAAGTAAGTGAGAGGAGAGATAGAGTATTGTGAGCATTTCATCCTTGTAAACTTGTGTGAAGTAATAAGATCATCCTTTCACCCCGTGGACGTAGGTAATTATGCCGAACCACGTACATCTTGTGTTCTTCTATGTCTTTGTCGATTTACTTCTTGGCATACGCTGAAACCTTTGGATGTAGTAGTATGGTTTTCTACATCTACAGTGCACAATGAAAATTTTCTTTTTATTTCACGGGTTGATTTTAGCAGATCAAGTGATCTATTTGATTATCCAATGTAGCCCTTGAAAAAAATCTTTGGTACTAGGATATTTCTCGTAAAAGCCTTACCCGTCTTGAATGGTGTGAACTCCTAACGAGTTATTTGATTTCACATTTGAAAGGTGGTTTTCAGATAACGGATTATTTCTTTTACTAGATTTTTCAAGAATCTCTTTGTAACTTTGTCAGTGATGACAGGTTTATCACTCTAAACTAAGTGCTGCCACTATATCACATCAAGTTCGCTCCGCTATATGATTCCATCACCACTTCTGACACTAGGCTGTATGTATTCGATATGGGTACTAGCTCAGAGGTATTTGTTTTATTTATTTTCTATGTACCTGATAAATTTTCAACCTTAGCGAAGTTGGTTCTAGAAAGAATGTAGAAAATCTAGTTAGAGTTCTTTTCCCCCACTCTACTATTGGGCTTCACATTTGATGCATCACCTCGCCTCTAGAATATTAGAATGCTACTCACGGTTTATGTATTGGACATCTTGGTTCTTATTATATTTAGAAGTACTTTTCTTTTCTTTATGAACACACTCTCAAAGAAATGAGATTGTTTTATAGTTCCATCTTTATATTTCACAACACAATAATTAACATGTGCAGTGATTGAGCACATGCAGAGAATGAATAATGTGCATTTGGAAACATTGGAGTGCTTTCGTCCTTAAATTTTGATCTGATTGTCTCAACTCAAAAATTAAGAATACGACCCAACATTACGAAGTATACTTGTTTGATGATGAAGTACTTCTCTTCCTGCAAGTTCGCAACCATGACCATGAATTTGAGTGGACTTAGAGAGTAGTTTAATCAAGGCTTCCAACTAGGCACTCGGCACAATTATAGCTTCAAATTCATTGCATGAGTTGGTGGGATAGGTGATGTGGAAACTGTGGTTTGCCTCTCGATTGGTGTTTTCGGAGGAAGAGCCATATCTACCACCAAATCTAGAACAAGATCATCAATGCTCAAAATGTAGACTTGGTAACTCACCATTAAGGGGTTGCAATTGATCTTCAATGGTTACTCTTCTCTTGTCTAACAATACTGGGACTTGATAACTTACAAGGAATCAAATTACTCAAAAGAATTGAAAAATTACCTTTTAAAATGAAAATTACTCGAGGTGGATGTATTACATTTTCCGGTTTTAACACACCGCATAAATTAACAAATCATGAGTGCCATCCCTTAAATCAAGCTAATGATGGTCTACCACTATGTCCCATGCTGAGATACGGTGCAGTGGCTTCCTAAATACAAAATGTGTGTGCCAAGATAATAATTTCTTCTCTTATCCGACCGACAAATCTCTTTTTCTTCCTTTTCAATTTCCATGCTTTAGTCTTTCCAATTTCCATCACTCTAAGAAGATTTTCATTAATCAGTTCATGGATTACTTCAAAATTCTTCCCGAAAGGATAACGTTGGACATACTAACTCGCTTACCCATGGAATCGGTTCTTGATTCCAAATAAGTATGCACAAATTGGAGACGTTTTGTTTCACATCATCCATTATTATATAAGATGCACTTATACCATCTCAACAATCCTTCTAATTCTACTTCAGGTGTAGAGGTTAAATATCGCATGATAATTATGTGAAGTAACTTGAGCCACGTGAGCGAACCTCATCGCTCATGGCATATCTCAAATGACGAAACCAATGACGCTGAAGGTCACGGTAAAGTATGGAAGCTGTAATGGGGGTTAAGGAATACGATGTGAAGACTCAATATATGGGTGCGAAGACATCGCACGCGATCCAAAATAGGGGGTTTGTTAGCTTTCTCCACTATGTAAAATTCCTATATATAAGACCAACCACCCTTGTGTTGAGAGAGATCTTATTTGGAGAGTTGAGATAGAAATTTAGGAGAGAGAAAGTTATTTGCTTCCCAAGTTAGGGTTTTATCTTCTTTGTATTGATTTCTATACTTAATAATAATCTCTTTAAGTGTTCTTTCACAATGATTTCATGATTTACTATATAGATTGTTTAAGGGGTGTAGTAGTAGGATTTTCCACTACTATATTTTGGTGCTAGAATACAGCTCGGGAATGGATCACACCCAAGCCAGAAAATTTTAAGTTGAGTTTCTTTTAAGAAGGGTTTCTTATTGTTCTATTTTTAAAAGATTTTAATCATTTTGTGAAAATAAAACATGGGGATCACCCATTAAAACCACAGATTTTCAATTAGAAAAGAAGTTCGTAAATAAGCTTTGAAAAGCAAAGTTTACAAGATCCAAAAGATTTCCATAGAGATAGTGAGAGAAGTTACCTACATAGATTTCAAGTTGAGGTTGTCTCGGGGATGTAAAAGAAAGAAGAACCAGCTTGATGCGATACGAAGAGCGAGCAAGCATGCATACAATACACTTGAGCGAGTAGATCCACGGGAATAAGAAAGAATACCTGGGAGCAAAAGAAGGAGTAAACGCTCATCTGAGTGCAATATGATAACAAAGTCAGGTATAGATATTATGGATTTCAGTGCATGACTCACATGACAAATCCACAAGCGTGATTACGAAGGAAGGAAGATCCATTTCGGTTAAAAAAAGATATCACCCTTGTACGAATGGCAAAAAAAAAGAAGATCATGTTTGAAGCAAGATAACACACCACATAAAACGGGGCGAACTGGATCCATTGGTAGTATCGCGCGAAGAATGATAAAGGATTTAAGGTGCAAAAACTCAGAGGAATGGGAGATCGAAAAAACTTCGATAGATACCAGGAGCTCAACCGACATCTTGTTTTATCACACGTTCAACGAGATGGGATACAACGACACGGATTTACTACCAACTATATATAAAATACATGGTTCCAAAAAATCTATAACAAAACCAAAAGGTGAGGTAATTATAAGTATGCCGCTAGGAGAAATAGAGGTGAAGGTAACACTATGTGTGGTGGATGTGGAATCACCGTATAATATGATATTGGGAAGACCATGGATACAAGGGGGTCATTTATGGGTAAAAATCGTTTCCGCCGATTTTGGTAAATCTCGTAGGAGTGAGAAACGGTTCAAACCCTAAACAAATGTGCTGCACGTGAGCACTTTATAGATCTGGACAGATCCAGTACGTACAAGTCCGACCTAAACTAAGGAAATAAAGTTCCGAGACTTGCTTTGGTCCACAAAGTGAGGAGAAGGGTTGATTTGGGGAGGGAAACAAAGAAAGGTGTTGAGACTGCACACCTCCGGGAGAGTAAGTGTCTCGACTTGTATTCGTAGCGGGGAAGCTTCCTGTAAGCTTGCAAGAGATGAAAACTTTTTGGAGAGCTTGCAAAGTTGCCTTTTCGAGAGTGTAGTATTTTTCTCCCACCGAGACTTGTTGTCCGGGGTGGAAATAGGTAAGACCTATTTATACAAGTCGAGATTGAAACGACCACTGGCCTCATGAAGGAAGAGAGTAAAGGGTGAAATAATGGAGGAGGTGGTAACCGCAAGGTGTTTATGGGTGAAAACGTTTTCCACCCATTATTTCCTCATTTATTTGACCGTTTTATTCCTTTTCACGTTCAATGTGATGTGGGTACGCTGCAGTCAGGACTGCCAAACCAAAACCCTGGAAAGCATCCCCTTGTGTTGGATATCCAGTGTTGGTTGCACCTTGAGTGCAAGTGGCGCCGCTAGTGGCGTGTGGCATGTGCCATTGGCATGCGGAATGTCCTTGTTGCGGGTTGTACCTCGAGCGCAGGTGGCAATGCAGAGCTGCTAGTGGCGTGCGTGGTGTGCGGAATGCCCGCAGGTTGTACGTTGGGAGTGTAAGTGGCAATGCAGCTACTAGTGGCGTGTGTGGCATGTGCGGAATGTAATTGGTGGTAGGTTGCATGGTTTGCGAGTTAGGCTACCAAATGTGGGTTTTGGCATGTGCCAACGGCGCGTCGTCCAAGTTGGCACTAAGTTTCACGGCTTGCAAAGTTAGGCTGCCCAAGGCACAGGGGCACGTCTAGGTGATGAAGGCTACCAAATGAGCGTGTTGGCATGTGCCAATAGCATCGCGTGGCCGTTAAATGTACTTGGTAGGAAAAGCTACCAATGAGCGATCGGCATGTGCCAATGGCATGCGTGGCCAGATTGGGGCCGTGGCCTTGTGGAAAAGCTACCCGAGGCGTGTTGGCATGTGCCAATGGCATGCGTGGTGGGTCAGTAGGCTTGCAGCAGTAGGAAAAGCTACCAAATGAGCGTGTTGGCATGTGCCAATGGCACGCGTGGGCCGTTGGGTCGTGGCCTTGGTAGAAAAGTTTTTACCGGCGAGCGTGTTGGTATGTGCGAGGCGCGCGTGGGCGTTAGGGCCGTGGCCTTGGTAGGAAAAAGCTACCGGCGTGTTGGCATATGCCAATGGCATGCGTGGCTGTTGGGGCCGTGGCCTTGGAAAAAGTGCTACCGTGAGCGTGTTGGCATGTGCCGATGGCAAAGGCGTGGCCCCGTTGCCTGGGTAGAAAAAGCTACCGGCGGCGTGTTGGCATGTGCCAATGGCACGCCGTGGGTCGTTAGGGCCGTGACCTTGATAGGAAAAGCCACTACCGACGTGTTGGCATGTGCCAATGGCATGCGTGGGTCATAGGTCGTGGCCTTTGGTAGAAAAGCTACCGCTGACGTGGGGCATGTGCCAATGGCATGCGTGGGTCATAGCCGTGGGTCTTGGTAGAAAAGCTACCAACGAAGCGTGTTAGCATGTGCCAATGGCATGCGGGTCATAGCCGTTAGGGCCTTGGTAGGAAAAGCTACGATGACATATGTTGGCATGTGTACCAATGGCATGCGTGGTCAAGTAGGGCATGTTTCGAAGGAAAAAGCTACTGTGAGCGTGTTGGCGTGCTGTGCCGATGGCATGCGTGGTCATAGGGCCGTGACCTTGGTAAGAAAAGCTACTGGCCAGCGTGTTGGCATGTGCCATGGCATCGTGGCAATTTGGCCTAGGTTGCATGGTTTGTAAGCTAGGTCGCGGTATTTACTTTGGCATGTCGTGTATTGGACAAGGTGCCGTGTGTTTGGCTCACAAGCAATGGGGGCAGTGTAGCTGAACCAAGGCAAGCGGTGTCTTGCATGGCTAGCCTAGCGGGCTAGGTGTGGTCAGTATGATTTGCCGATGAGACGGAGGCGACTAGCATGGATGGCATGTCTGGTAGCGTTGGTATGGCGGCATGATTTGCCATTGGCATAGAGATGCGGCCAGTTCAGACTAGGGTGTGGTCGGCATAATTTACCATTGCACGTGAGGATGCGGCTAGCATGGTTGGCATGCTTTGGGCGTTATGGTATGGTCGGAATGATTTGCCATTGGCATAGAGATCTGCCTAGCTACGTTTTAGGTGTTGCATGATTTGCCATTGGCACGAGGCTGACTAGCATGTTTGGCATCTTGGTAGCGTTTGGTATGGTCACGCATGATTTGCCATTGGCATAGAGATGCAGCCAGCTAGCCTAGGTGTGTTCGGCATGATTTGCCTTTGCACGGAGGTGAATTAGGGTTTTGTTCACAGAAACCTAATTTGAAAAAAATACCCCCATTAATTATTGACTACGAGCATTAAATGTTCTAATAAATGTGTCACCTGGTGACATTAGGTTATTGGGGTTTTATGATTTTACCATTTGTTTAAAACCACCATCAACTTTAAGTCCCCATGCTTAGCTCCTAAGCAGAGCTTTGTTTGAGAAGTAAGCATAAGATGTTAATGAGACTATCAATGCAAATAAATGAAGAGAATTGAGAAGATTTGTCCGACCTTTTATAAATAGTATTTGATTCTTGGTTTCCGGCGCTTTGCACAACGGAGAGGGTCAGGCGCAATGGGAAGTCAAGCATCATTGAGAGATGTGAAGCTAGTGTGCATTGAGAAGTTGATGCGAATTAGGGAATCTAGCGTCTTGTAATGTGGGACCGGCGTAAGGTAGGGAAGTCATGCGTGCTAACGGCATGCCTTAGCGGTCATCGAAGTTGGCGTGAGTTGGGACGGTCTGACTTGTTGATCTTGGGGATTGGCGAATTAGCGGACCGGTGCAACTTAAACATTGGGGAAGTTGTTGCGAGTTGGGAAATTGAGCGTGCAGAATGGGGACCAAGGCGCAAGGTAAGGAAGAAAATGCATGGCATGACTTGGGCGGTCATTAGGGAAGTTAGCGTGAGTTGGGACCATAGGTAACTTAGCGGTACTAGGAGTTGGGCGAATTAGGCGAACTACACCAAATTACGGGATTAGAAAGCCAGAACGGTATATTACAAGCGGGTTGTAGCCTCATCGCTTTTACTCGGGGATTCTCTTGAGGCGGGTATTCCGAGTATACTACGATCCGCCTTCCTTGAAATAAGGCTTGAGACGACGAGATGCATGGAAAAGCGCCAAAGGCTATCTTCTCGATTTTTCTTGACTGATGTTTCCGCCCCGTCAAGGATTTAACTTGACAGTATCAGTTTCTCATGTGGATCCGTAACAAACGACCTTTGCACTAACTGCTGGGCTCTCGGGTGAATGTGATATACTCGATAGGTTGTCGAGTTTTGGACCTACCAAAATCGGGGGAGTTGACAAAAATCTTGCTTGATCTCGTCAAAGCCCATCGCATCCGGCTCCAACCAAAATTCATCAGCTTTTTTCAAAACATCAAAGAAAGGCTTGAATCGATCAAATATGATCGTGAGATGAAACGGTTTAAAGTCAAATAATCGGGCCCCCGCTAGTCGGACCTCCTTCTTCGTTCTTGGGGATGGCATTTCTTTGATGCTCCGATTTGTTGATTTGACTCGATTCCTCTGTGTGTCATCAAGTATCGAGGAACTTTCCGATGATAGCCCAAATGAACATTTTGGCTGGATTGAGTCAAATACGATATTGCCTTTAAGATATCGAATGCCTTTTGCGAGATCAAGAAAATGCGATTCTTTTGGCCGAGATTTCACTACCATATCATCGATGTACACTTCCATCGACTTCCCAATCGCATCCTTGAACATATGGTCTACCAAGTCTTTGGTAGGTTGCCCTCAAGTTTTTAGCCCAACGGCATTATAAGAGTAAAGAGACTCTCCCGCAACCATCGATGGAGGCAGTGATGCTCTTGATCGTCTCGAACAAAGGTATTTGGTTGTAGCAAAAACCCATCCATGAATGATGATACCTCCCGTATCCCGCAATTGCATCCACTAATCTCTTGCTTGTGAGCCATGCATGTAGGGATCACTCGGACAAGCTTTATTCAAATCAAGAAAATCGATACGGCATACCTAATTTTACCATTCTTCTTCGAATGTGGACGACATTTGACCATCTTGGATATTGCACCTGGTCGAATAAATCCGTTCAAATACTGACTTCTTCAAGAACTCCATCTTTTTTGCTTTGCGCCATATTTACGATTTTCTCGCGAACAGACGATGGAAATTCTCATCGATATTTAGCCTGTGGGTGCTACATCTGATCTATCCCTGCAAATCAAGAAACTCCATGCAAAAACATCGATTTTGCTCTTAGCAATGTAATCAAACCATCACGTTCCCGCGGGCAGGTCTGCCCTACGAACGTTGTTTTGTGCTCTCGTCTCCAACTGGACCTCTACTCAGTTTCTCAACCTGTGGGGGTTGACTAAGTCCCTCTCCCCTATATGATTAGGAGGGAGAGGGTTCTCAATTTCTATTTCTCGCTCGGCTAGCACAGATCTGGGGTTTCCACCGACTTCCACTTTTGTACTCATTCATTGCACCTCACGACACTTATGGGGCGGCCATCCGGTCGCCTCTAACTCATGACTCTTCAGATAATAAACTTGACATTGATGATTAGATGATGACCTGACCGATCTCATGCCCAATCTCGCCCTACAATCGCATTATAGGGTGCTCGGCAATCCAACAACAAGAAGGTGCCAAGAGACGGACTTGTCACCCCATCATGGATGGGTATCTTCACTTTCCAATCGCCTTGTAACTTCTCCCGGCTGAAACCAAGAATTGGATTTTCATCCTCCTCGATCAAGTCGTGAAGATTCATAGAGGAGTAAGCTCTAAAACAACACGCTCACTGAACTTCCCTCAGATTAACTAGAATCCGTTGTACCACAAACATGCCAATCCAAGCGGTTATAACGATAGCATCATTGTGGGGAGCATATACACCTATCATGTTCCATCGGAGAACTCGATCTTTGTGCATCCAAGTTCCCGAGTTCTCGCTCCATTACCGCCGACAAATCGATGTGATTTGTCAAGTACCACACTTTCAACCGCCCGAGCTTCCTCCCCGGTTTCATCTTCGATGCCCGGGTCAAGTCATTGAATGGATCTCAAGTGTGGGGACAAGAATCACATGTGCGTAATCACGTTGGTTGTGCCAAACCTGTCCAGCCCTTTCCCCAAAGTCCTTTTCACGTATCACAGCAGCCTTTCCTGTACGATCATTCGCCGACCTCGATCCAGAACGAGCCAGCTTCCGCCTTATGACCATGGTCCTTTATGAACTTGGCAAGATTTGCCTCATCACGCTTTATCTCGTGTTTCTGGCCGCAAAGGACGGGGGGGCTCAAATCTTGTGTATTTTCTCGATAGCTCGTGATACTTATGCTCAGCGGGCCGCCTTACATCGCGAAATTTCGATACCTGGCCTCCATGCCTTACCTTGATTTTTCCCCGCCCAACTTCCCGCGATCATTATGTCAGTCCGGCTCGAACTGCCTCTTGGATTTTTCTTACCACTTGATGATTGATGATTTGTGAACTCTTCTAGAGCTTTAGAATCAGTCCTCCACTCGGCGTACTTTCTACTCGATCATATAGTTTTCCAAAGTTTCGGTGGTCTATTGACCAAAGAACCGTATACACACACCTCTCCCGATCATGCTGGTAAGTTTGTTTGTAGGCCGCAATGACAACTTGGTCGCTGGCTCCATCCACGCCCGTCAACTCTGCTTGAAACGCCTAGTGAACCGGCCTCGACGCTTTCTCCTTCCGGGCCCTAAAAGGAACAAGAATGGCATCCTTTTCCTGGCCACGTTTGTTGTACTTATAGTTACAAGAAAATCATCGATCAGCTTATGGTAAGTCCCACATCGACTGCAATGAAGTCAAGCTGAACCATGTTATAGCCCTCCCGCTAAGGATTGCTAAACATTTTACACATCAACTTCGGCCGTGATCGCCACAAGGACATGGCAGTCTCATAGTGTAAAACGCGGCGATCTCGATCACCGGGCTTTCACTGACTGTGAATTTTGGAAACAAAAAGTTCATTGGCTACCCAATTTTCGATATTCGCTGAAAGGAGCTCCCGCCGCTCGATGAGCCTTTCCATCTTTTCCTGGATTGTTTTTCATCATTACCTCGATCATCTTGGCAAGACGAGCTCATTATCGCGCCTAGGTCGCCATCTCGAGAACCGCTCTCGCTCATAATCCCACTGGAATATGATTATCCGATCTCATTTTCTTTCTTCACTGGCAGAGTAGTCTCTCCGCCATGCCTCGCCTTGGGTCCCGAACGAGCATAGAATCGCCCCAAAATCACCCTCGTCCCGTTGGTCTCGAGTTCCATTCCGGCCATTCCCGAGCCGCTTTGAATGAGACGTAGTTCGGCCAAAGGCCTGAGTTGCAAACTGCTCGATTTCCTGCCGCCCGGTCAAGCCTGAGAATCTTCTCCAGCCCGAATTAAGGAGCCCCTGCTCGGCCGATCAAGATGGATCACATCTCCAAGTAGAGTCCGCACTTGTGCTTCAATCCGACTCCACATGCTACAAACAGATCGGACTCCTCCGACATTCAAAAAGACTGTGTGACTTCAGGCCGAGGCCGGTTTTCACGCTCTAATCTTAGCAGAGCATTCTCCTTCTAACCCGTCTAGCCGATTCAAGAGTTGCTCTTCCTCCCAGACCGGGAGCAATGGCAGCCACCATCACTTGCATCCCCGTCGATCGCGATTCCTCCTGGGGATGGGCTGCCGAACGCATGCCCTTCTTTTGCTCACGAACATCCGGGTTTTCCTATCGACGCCAATAACTTCGCTTCTCGATCATCCGCTGTTTTTTTCTTTTCTCCGATTCGCATTTGGAGTTTCATTACGAAACGATCTCGATCTCGGCCCACGCATCCAAATGATCTCAGAGCATGATATTGACCCCGTCTCTGCTTCCGCGGGCACAACAGTGCAGATTGAACTTCCACCCCGTGCCTCTCACTCACGTCTCCCGCGCTGGTCAGAATTGTCATAGAATCCGACCTTCGTGGCCTCGTCGAACTATTGCCATCTCTCGATTTTGCAAACCCGGGACAATCTTTCTCGAAACCCTTGGTCGGGCGCCACCGTTTGTAAGGTAAAATACTCCTACCCCAAACACACTTTGTAAAAATGGTGATTTTGCCGATAATTGATTCGTGGATTGGATCTTCGACTCAACGATGGAGGAAAGGGGGTACCCAAAACCCTCCGATGCTAAAGTCAAAGATTGATTTTTTCATAAGAGATTTTTGGCTAGAAGATTGCTTACCTTTTTGGCTGCGAAACTCCTCCATTTATATGTGCCAATTCTTACTTTAATTTTTGTGATTTTATATGTATATTGATTGGGCATAATCGCTCCTCGATGCCTCCTGAAAGAATAACCGCATTGACCGCCCCGCATGCATGTGATAACCGCCACGATGGCCGATGGCTTTGTAATCGAAATTTTCGTATGTTTGCTGGAATGTCTGTAGAAGCAAAGTTCACAGCTGAGGCGCAGGAATCCGCTAGACAAGGGTATCGGGGCGAATCATCCGAGGGCTACTAATTATGCCGCAACGTTCCACCAAACATAACCAAAATTCAAAAACTTAACTGCTCGATTAATCGACTGATTAACCGCTGACTAGTGACGATCATCGGCGCATTAATCGCGCCGATTGCCGCTACGGCTTGATGAATGCCGCCGCCGGCCGATGGCGGCGTACATGCCACGTCATCAATCTCCGCTGACGCGCTTAATCGCCACGCCATCATCTATGCCGACGTGGGCACTCGCCACGTCATCTCGCAGATACCGACGCGCTATCACTGTCTCGCCGACGTTGATCAATCGCCACGCCACCGCCTCACGACGTGGCACTCTGATCATTGCCGAGGCATGCACACGCCAAGCTATATATCGACGCATGCGCACGGGTCGATGCGGGCACCGCCACGCCATCTCATCTGCGCCGACGTATGCCGTCACCACGCCATCTCCCCGGCCGGGCCAGGGCACCTTTGCCATGCCTTCGACGTGGCACCTTTGCCATGCGCCGACGGGCACTGCTTACCGACGTGTCGCTACTGCGACGTGTCACCCCACGACGTGTCATGGGTTGCTGGAAAGCTTTGTTGTGAAACTTTTTAAATTTCACATGGGTTTGCAGAGCATGGGGTGTTTGAAGGCCTAGTTAGCCATACTTGGGTATATAAGGAAACACCTTAGGGCCCAATGAACACTCCTTAGCCACTAGCAAGGGCTTGGAGCCTTTATGCCCATTTATTTGTGTAGAATATTGCGGGTACAAACAACACAAATGTCAGTTTTGGCATATACAATGGCGCCAGACGCTGTCTAAGCGCCAGCCTGTTGCACGGCTTGCAAGTTAGGCTACCCACAAGGCATTAAAAGGCACTGGAACAGATGAATGAAGGCTACCAACAGCTTGTCGGCATGTGCCAATAGCATGCGTACGTTAGGGCCGTGGCCTTAATAGAAAAGCTACCAACGAAAGGCGGCATGTGCCAATGGCATGCGTGGGTCAGTTAGGGCTGGGCCTTGCAGGAAAGCTCAATGGCGTTGGCATGTGCCAATGGCATGCGCATTACAGCCTGTGGCCTTGGTAGAAAAAAAGCTACTGCCGAGCTGCGTGTTGGCATGTGCAATAGCACGCGCGGGTCATAGGGCCGTGGGCCTTGTAGAAAAGCTACCGAGCCGCGTGTTGGCATGTGCCAATGGCACGCTGGCCGTCAAGTAGTACGTACCTTGGTAGGAAAACTAACGGGCGAGCGTGCAGCAGCATGTGCCAATGGCATGCGTGGGTCAATAGAGCCGTGGCCTTGCAGAAAAAGCTACTGCCGAAAGAGCGTGCTGGCATGTGCCAACTGGCACGCTGGCGGTAGGGCCGTGCCCTTGGTAGGAAAAGCTACCAATGAAATGTTGGCATGTGCCAATGGCACGCTGGGGTCATAGGGCCGTGGCCCTCGTGGAAAAGCTACCAATGAAATGTGTTGGCATGTGCTAATGGCGCGCGGGCCGCGGGCCGTGGGCCTTGGTAGAAAAGGCACCAAATGGGCGGTTGGCATGTGCCAATGGCATGCGCGCCGTTAGGGCCATGGCCTTGCAGGAAAAGCTACCAACAGCGTGTTGGCATGTGCCAATGGCATGCGTGGTCATGCAGGGCTGGCCTTGGTAGGAAAAGCTACTAATGACGTATGTTACATGTGCCAATGGTATGCGTGGTCATAGGCTGCCGGCCTTGGTAGGAAAAAGCTACTGAAGAGCGTGTTGGCATGTGCCAATGGTATGCTGCGGGTCGTTAGGGCTGGCCTTGGTAGGAAAAGCTACCAAAGGACGATGTTGGCATGTGCCAATGGTATGCGGGTCGCTAGGGCCGTGTCCTTGGTGAGAAAAAGCTACTGGCAGAAAGGTTGGCATGTGCCAATGGCATGCGTGGCTAATTTGGCCTAGGGTTGCATGGTTTGCAAGCCTAGGTGCGGGTGCTACTTTGGCATGGCGCGGATAGGGCCAAGGTAAGGGTGTTTGGTTTATGTATGGAATAAAGGTAGATAGGACCAAGGCAGAGCGCCTGTTTGGTACATGCGCTGGCCAGCCTTGCCAGGTGTGGTCGGCATGATTTGCCATTGGTACTCGCGAGGTGGCTAGCATGGCTGGCATGTCTCTGCCGCTTGGTATGGCCGGCATGATTTGCCATTGGCATAGAGATGCGGCTAGCCTGGCCAGGTGTGGCTGGCATGATTTGCCATTGGCACGAGGTGCGGCTAGCATGGTCAGGTATGCTTCGCCACGCTTGGTATGGTCAGCGATTTGCCATTGGCATAGAGATGCGGCCAGCTCTGCTGGTGTGGTCAGGTATGATTTTCCATTGAACGGAGGTACGGCTAGCATGTTTGGCATGTCAGCCGCTTGGTATGGCTGGGTATGATTTACCATTGGCATCAGAGACGCGCTAGCTCTGCCAGGTTTGGCTGGCATGATTTGCCTGACACTGATGAACTTAGGTTTTCTTCACAGTAACCCTACTTAAAAATACCCCCTATTAATTAATGACTACAAGCATTAAATTTTCTAATAAATGTGTCACCGTGACATTAGGTTATTTGGGGTTTTTCTGATTTTTTACCCTTTGTTTAAAAACCACCATCAACAACGGCAGATAAAAGGAGTGGCATCAACCTTGCACCGATGTCTACGCTTCCAATGTCGAAATGGAATAGAGAGATTGTAGACGACTGTAAAGATCCAAGGCTCCGGCAATCATCTAGATGTGAGAAATTATAGGCAGAGCTAAAAAGACAAAAGATAATCGGGAGAAAGGCGAAGCAATCGAGAAAGGAAGAAGAATTCATGGTGTATATGATACGAGCGAAAGAAGGAATAGGCATACCAAGCGAAGTCCTGTATGAGGAAGGTGCACCAAATGAGAAAATAAAAGAACCATCCTCAAGTATGCGAACTTAAGGTAAACTATGTCACAGCAAATCCAACCAAAGAAGTAAACATAAGAACCGAAGAGGAGCCAAATATGATAAGGATCGCAGATGTGGATGGATGCAATAATAAGAAGATTAAACAACAAACCTTCCGTTTAAAATACAATGGATGTCTTCGCATGGGACATGGATGAAATGCCAGAATGGATCCTCGATATATTGCATGTAACAAGTTACACATTGCGGGACGTACACCGCTCAATCAAACAATAAGGAAAAATAGAAACCATATACCATCCGCAAATAGAGGCAGTAGTTATAAAAATGCTAGATATAAGAATAATTCGGACCAAATAAATACCCTTGAGGGATAGCAAACATGGTGGTGGTACCGAAAAGAACAAAGGAATAAGAATCTACATCGACTTCACCGACTTGAAATAAAGCATGTCCAAAAGATAGCTATCTCGCTACCGCATATACCATGTATGGTAGAGGCTTCCTGTGGATATAAAAAAGATTGTCACTTATGGACAGTATATAGGCTACAATCAAATTCCATTAGCAACAAGATTGGAACACACGATTAATCGCCCGATTGCCGTCGCTTCGCTTACACGGGTCACGGCATGTACGACGTAGCACATGCCACGCCATCAATCCTGACGACTTGAATCGCCACGCTATCATCTATGCCGACGCGCACCACGCTATCTCGCATACCGACGTGGGTATCACCGTCACGACGACCGACCGCCACGCTACCGTCACGACGCGGGCACGCGGCGGCCGACAGTAGCACTCGCCACGCCATCTCATCTCCGCACGCGATGCTCGCCACGCTATCTCCCCCCGGGCCGACGTGGGCACCTTGCCAAGGCCGACGTGGCACCTGCCACGACGTGTCGCTACCGTGACGTGTCACCTCGGCGACGTGTCAAGGGTTAAGTGGAAAGCTTTGTTGCGAAACTTTTTACCATGGGCTTGTACAGGTGGGTGTTTGTTAGGCCTAGTTAGCCATACTGGGTATATAAGGGAAACACCTTAGGCCCAATGAACACTCCTTAGCCACTAGCAAGGGCTTTGGAGGCCTAAGTTAGCCCATTTATTTGTGTAGAATATTAGGGGTACAAACAATACCACGCTGGGTTTTGGCATATGCCAATGACAGACAGACGCTAAATAGGCCTAAGTTGCACTCGCCTGCAAGTTAGGCTACCACAGGCATTAGTGGGCACCTGCTAGGGTGATGAAGGCTACCAATGAGCTTGTCGTGGGCATGTGCCAATAGCATGCGCACAAAGTAGGCAGGCCTTAATAGGAAAAAGCTACCAATGAGCGTGTGTGGCATGTGCCAATGGCATGCGTGGTCATAGGCTGGGCCTTGTAGGAAAAGCTACCAGCGAGCGGTCGGGCATGTGCCAATGGCATGCGTGGGTCAAGTAGGGTCATGGGCCTTGGTAGGAAAGGCTACAATGTAGCGTGTTGGCATGTGCCAATAGCACGCGTGGCCAGTTAGGGCCGTGGCCTTGGTAGGAAAAGCTACCAGCGAGCGTGTTGGCATGTGCCAATGGCACGCGTGGCCGTTAGGGCCGTGGCCTTGGTAGGAAAAGCTACCAGCGAGCGTGTTGGCATGTGCCAATGGCATGCGTGGTGCTAGAGCCGTGGCCTCGTAGAAGGGGCTACCAAATGAGCGTGTTGGCATGCCAATGGTAATACGCGTGGTCATAGGGCTGCACCACAGAAATGAATGAGCGCACGGCATGTAAAGCGAAACAGGCAGCCACATTTAGTGTCAGAATTGCGAAAAAGTCACTGCAACAGCAGCAAATAGCACACGGCGCACACGCGTGGTTTGGTCTCAGGGAAAGGTTGTCACGAGCGAATGGCATGTGCCAACAAACACAGTTACAGAAATGGTCTGAAGAGTGAAAAGCCGTCACGAGCTACAACGGCAAAGCAAACAGGGTCAGAACGCCGCGGTGGCTGCACACACCTCTGGGTAGAAAAGCTACCAATGACGTGATGTTGGCATGTAGGTAAAAGTCAGCCAAACACCTGAGGCTTGCGTCTGCAGTGAAGCTCATCAAACAGCTGGTTGGCATGTGCCACACAGGTCACATATCTGGTCGTAGGAAACAATGACAGACATGCTACACACGGTATGTGGTTTAAAGTCTAACTTATACAGGAAAATACCATTGAAGCAGTTATGACAAAAACAACACACAACACTCGCAGTCTAGGTTGTATGGTTTGCAAGCCTAGGTATGCAGCATTGCACAAATGACATGTCATATGGTATAAACAAATGTAGTTCTTTTACAAGAACAAACAGAGAGAATGGCATGAAAGTTTGGTATACAAAGCAGGTCTTTGGCAGGCCAGGCGGTCGCACGACTGCTACTGAACAGGCGTAAAGGTCAAGAAACAGCGCGCCACTGTCAAGTTGCACCGCATGAGACGGCTCAGCTGAAGGATTTTACCCTTTGTTTAAAAACCACCATCAACAACGGCATAAAAGGAGTGGCATCAACCTTGCACCGATGTCTACGCTTCCCAATGTCGAGCGGAATAGGAGAGATTGTAGACGACTCAGAAAGATCCAGTGCCTGCAATCATCTAGATGTGAGAAATTATATAGGCAGAGCTAAAAAGACAAAAGATAACTGGAGAAAGGCGAAGCAATCGAGAAAGGAAGAAGAATTCATGGTGTATAGGATACGAGCGAAAGAAGGAATAGGCATACCAAGCGAAGTCCCAGATGAGGAAGGTGCACCAGCGAGAAAAATAAAAGAACCATCCCCGTTATGCGAACTTAAGGTAAACTTTGTTGCAGCAAATCCAACCAAAGAAGTAAACATAAGAATCGAAGAGGAGCCAAATATGATAAGGATCGGGACAGGGGATGGATGCAGAATAAGAAGATTAAACAATAAACCTTCGCGAAAATACAATGATGTCTTCGCATGGGACATGGATGAAATGCCAGAATGGATCCACGATATTGCATGTAACAAGTTACACATTAGGAAGGACGTGCGACCGTTCAATCAAACAATAAGGAAAATAGAAACCACATACCATCCGCAAATAGAGCGAGTTATAAAAAATGCTAGACATAAGAATAATTCGACCAAATAAATACCCGGAGTGGATAGCAAACATGGTGGTGGTACCGAAAAAGAACAAAGGAATAAGAATCTACATCGACTTCAGACTTGAATAAAGCATGTCCAAAAGATAGCTATATCTCGCTACGGATATACCACGAGATGGTAGAGGCTTCCTCGGGATATAAAGATTGTCACTTATGGACGATGTATATAGGCTACAATCAAATTCCATTAGCAGAACAAGATTAGGAACACACGATTAATCGCACCGATTGCCGCTCGCCTGTTTGGGCCGCCGGCTGGGGCCGCCGGCTGACGTGGCACATGCCACGTCATCAATCCTGTTGACGCGCCAACTGCCACGTCATCATCTATGCTGACGTGGCACCTGCCACGTCATCTCGCATACTGACGTGGCATCACTGTCTGCCGACGCGTCGATCGCCACGCCGGCTCGTCCCATGACGTGGCACCTCTGAGATGCTTACGTGGCGGTTGCCACGTCGGCAAGATATATATCGACGTGGCACGCGGTGCGACGTGGCACCTGCCACGTCATCTCATCTGCCGACGTGGCGTCTGCCACGTCATCTCCCCTGCTGCCGTGGCACCTTTGCCATGCTGACGTGGCACCTTTGCCATGCTGACGTGGCACCTGTTTCGCTGACGTGTCGCTACCGGTGACGTGTCACCTCCGATGACGTGTCAAGGGTTAAGTGGAAAGCTTTGTTGTGAAAATTTTTAGCCCATGGGCTTGTACATGGGGTGTTTGTTAGGCCTAGTTAGCCATACTTGGGTATATAAGGGAAACACCTTAGGCCCAATGAACACTCCTTAGCCACTAGCAAGGGCTTTGGAGGCCTAAGTTAGCCCATTTATTTGTGTAGAATATTAGGGGTACAAACAGCTACCAGCGTGGGTTTTGGCATATGCCAATGGCGCGTACGGCCAAGTTGGCCTAAGTTGCACGGTTTGCAAGTTAGGCTACCGGCGTGCATTAGGGGCACGGCTAGGTGATGAAGGCTACCATGAGCTTGTTGGCATGTGCCAATAGCATGCGTGGCCGTTAGGGCCGTGGCCTTAATAGGAAAAGCTACCAGCGAGCGTGTTGGCATGTGCCAATGGCATGCGTGGCCCGTTAGGGCCGTGGCCTTGGTAGGAAAAGCTACCAATGAGCGTGTTGGCATGTGCCAATGGCATGCGTGGCGTTAGAGGCTGTGGCCTTGGTAGGAAAAGCTACCAATGAGCGTGTTGGCATGTGCCAATAGCACGCGTGGCCAGTTAGGCCGTGGCCTTGGTAGGAAAAGCTACCAGCGAGCGTGTTGGCATGTGCCAATGGCACGCGTGGCCGTTAGGGCCGTGGCCTTGGTAGGAAAAGCTACCGGCGAGCGTGTTGGCATGTGCCAATGGCATGCGTGGCCGTTAGAGCCGTGGCCTTGGTAGAAAAAGCTACCAGCGAGCGTGTTGGCATGTGCCAATGGCATGCGTGGCCGTTAGGGCCGTGCCCTTGGTAGGAAAAGCTACCAGCGAGCGTGTTGGCATGTGCCAATGGCACGCGTGGCCGTTAGGGCCGTGGCCTTGGTGGGAAAAGCTACCAGCGAGCGTGTTGGCATGTGCTAATGGCAGGCGTGGCCGTTAGGGCCGTGGCCTTGGTAGAAAAAGCTACCAGCGAGCGTGTTGGCATGTGCCAATGGCATGCGTGGCCGTTAGGGCCGTGGCCTTGGTAGGAAAAGCTACCAGCGAGCGTGTTGGCATGTGCCAATGGCATGCGTGGCCGTTAGGGCCGTGGCCTTGGTAGGAAAAGCTACCAATGACGTATGTTGGCATGTGCCAATGGCATGCGTGGCCATTAGGGCCGTGGCCTTGGTAGGAAAAGCTACTCGCGAGCGTGTTGGCATGTGCCCATGGCATGCGTGGCCGTTAGGGCCGTGGCCTTGGTAGGAAAAGCTACCATGACGTATGTTGGAATGTGCCAATGGCATGCGTGGCGTTAGGGGCGTGTCCTTGGTAGGAAAAGCTACCAGCGAGCGTGTTGGCATGTGCCAATGGCATGCGTGGCCAATTTGGCCTAGGTTGCATGGTTTGCAAGCCTAGGTGCGGGTGCTACTTTGGCATGGCGCGGATAGGGCCAAGGTAAGGGTGTTTGGCTTGGCGTGGCGTGAACAGTGTAGATAGGACCAAGGCAGAGTGTGTTTGGCATGGCGCGGCTAGCTCGGGCTAGGTGTGGCTGGCATGATTTGCCATTGGCACGGAGGTGTGGCTAGCATGGTTGGCATGCTTCGGCGCGTTTGGTATGGCTGGCATGATTTGCCATTGGCATAGAGATGCGGCTAGCTCGGGCTAGGTGTGGCTGGCATGATTTGCCATTGGCACGGAGGTGCGGCTAGCATGGTTGGCATGCTTCGGCGCGTTTGGTATGGCTGGCATGATTTGCCATTGGCATAGAGATGCGGCTAGCTCGGGCTAGGTGTGGCTGGCATGATTTTCCATTGGAACGGAGGTACGGCTAGCATGTTTGGCATGCTTCAGTAGCGTTTGGTATGGCTGGCATGATTTACCATTGGCATAGAGATGCGGCTAGCTCGGGCTAGGTTTGGCTGGCATGATTTGCCTTTGACACGGAGGTGAATTAGGGTTTTCTTCGTTGTAACCCTAATTTGAAAAAATACCCCCTATTAATTACTGACTACAAGCATTAAATTTTCTAATAAATGTGTCACTGGTGACATTAGGTTATTTGGGGTTTTTCGATTTTACCCTTTGTTTAAAAACCACCATCAACAACGGCATAAAAGGAGTGGCATCAACCTTGCACCGATGTCTACGCTTCCCAATGTCGAGCGGAATAGGAGAGATTGTAGACGACTCAGAAAGATCCAGTGCCTGCAATCATCTAGATGTGAGAAATTATATAGGCAGAGCTAAAAAGACAAAAGATAACTGGAGAAAGGCGAAGCAATCGAGAAAGGAAGAAGAATTCATGGTGTATAGGATACGAGCGAAAGAAGGAATAGGCATACCAAGCGAAGTCCCAGATGAGGAAGGTGCACCAGCGAGAAAAATAAAAGAACCATCCCCGTTATGCGAACTTAAGGTAAACTTTGTTGCAGCAAATCCAACCAAAGAAGTAAACATAAGAACTGAAGAGGAGCCAAATATGATAAGGATCGGGACAGGGATGGATGCAGAATAAGAAGATTAAACAATAAACCTTCTGCGAAAATACAATGATGTCTTCGCATGGGACATGGATGAAATGCCAGGAATGGATCCTGATATTGCATGTAACAAGTTACACATTAGGAAGGACGTGCGACCGTTCAATCAAACAATAAGGAAAATAGAAACCACATACCATCCGCAAATAGAGGCAGAGTTATAAAAAATGCTAGACATAAGAATAATTCGACCAGCGAAATACCCGGAGTGGATAGCAAACATGGTGGTGGTACCGAAAAAGAACAAAGGAATAAGAATCTACATCGACTTCAGCGACTTGAATAAAGCATGTCCAAAAGATAGCTATCTGCTACCAGATATACCACAGATGGTAGAGGCTTCCTTAGGATATAAAAGATTGTCACTTATGGACAGGTATATAGGCTACAATCAAATTCCATTAGCAGAACAAGATTAGGAACACACGACTTTCTTCGCACCGAGAGGATTATACTGCTACACTAAAATGCCTTTTGGATTGAAGAATGCAGGAGCTACATATCAGAGAATGGTGGAAAAGGTATTCGCGGAGTGGATTCATAGAACCTTAGAGGTGTATGTTGATGACATGTTTGTAAAAAGTAAGGAGATCGAAAATCATGTAACTCATTTGGAAGAAATATTTGTGTGAATGCGGCAGTGCAAAATTAAAATAAAACCTGCGAAATGTATCTTCGGAGTGGCATCATGGAAATTCCTAGGATATATTGTATCAGAAAAAGGAATACAAGTAGATCCAGAGAAAGCGCAAGAAGTTCGCGACATGCCAACTCCAGCGACATTAAAAGATGACCAAAAATTGAATGTACTTTTAGCCTCGTTGGGACGGTTTATCTCGCGCTCTTCAGATAAATGCAAGCAATTCTTTAGCATTCTAAAGAAAGGAGCCAAATTTGAATGGACAGCTGAATGTGAAAAGGCGTTACAAAGCATAAAGAATTACCTAATGAACGTGTCTATTTTGCAGAAAGCTAAACCTGGAGAGGAACTATTATTATATTTGGCTTCGACACCACATGCACTAAGTGCTGTACTACTTCGCTTAGATGGAGGAATTGAGAAACCGATTTATTACATAAGTAAAACATACAATGCAGCGGAGAAGAATTATGCAAAGATTAAGAGACTCATCCTCGCACTGGTATATGCAGATCAAAAGCTTCGCACGTATTTTTAAGCCCACAAAATTAGAGTCCTTACATAGGTACCAATTGAATCTGTGATGAAGAATTCATAACGGTTTGGAAGAATAGAAAGATAGAACGCGCAGGTGGGAGAGTTCGAAATCAAATATGAGATACTATCATCACCAAAATAAAGTTATTACAGACTTTCTAGCAGAGTTTCCCTTGTTGGAATATGAGAGTGTATAAGACATGATGGAGATAGACGAAGAACAAGGGAACCCACAAAATCTATTAAGAGAACGAAATTCGAAAAGGTGGGAGATACTAGTTGATGGATCAGTAAACGGGGAAGGAAATGGAATAGGGATAGTAATTATATCACCATCTGGGGCAAGAATGGCATATTCATTCAGACTGGAGTTCGCGTCAACAAACAATGAAACAGAGTACTAAGGAGTAATACATGCGTTGCGATTGGCAGTAGAAATGGATTTGGATGACGTCAGAATAACTAGTGACTCACAACTAGTGATCAACCAGATATTGGGGATATACAACACAAATGAACATTCATTACAGAAATACAAGCTGCTCGCGGAGGAGTTATCAGCAAAAATAAAAAACATGGAGTGGAGACACATATGCCAGAAAGACAATAGATTCCCAGACGCTCTGGCATTTCTCGCGATCCAACCGCACGATACATAAAGAATACAACAGTTTTCCTACCATCAATCAAAAAGGAATGAGAAGCAGATGTAATGATAGTAGAAGGCGGGAAAGAAGAAAATAGTGATAACATAGTAGATTGGAGATCGCAACTCCATTCATACTTGGAGAGGGGAGAAGTACCAAGGAACAGATTGGAAGCACACAAGATAAAGAGATGTGCGAAAAAATACGAATTGAGGGATGGAGTACTCTATCGAAGATCATTCCTTGGTGCTTGACGCGAAAAGAAGGAATGGAAATACTGAAGGCAATACATTATGGAGACGTAAGGAATCATAACGGAGGAAGGTCACTAGCATACAAAATAAGGATACAAGGGTATTATTGGCCTTACATGCATGAGGACGCGAAAGAAGTATCTAGACGGTGTGAAGAATGCCAAAGGCATGGAAACAGAATACATGCACCAGATGCGAACTTAAGTTCGTCAACCAGTGTCTGGCCATTCGCAAGGCGAGTCTTAGATATCGTAGGACCATTCATACCAGGGTCAGGCCAAAGAAGATATTTGATTGTCTCAACAGACTATTTCACAAAATGGTCAGAGGAAAAGGCGGTTCAACATATACGCGATAAGGACATTTTCACCTTCATATTTGAGAATATATCATATGCAGATTTGGGATCCCCGTACAATTGGTTTCTGATAACGGAAAGCAGTTCGAGGGCGAGAACATATAAATGTTGTTAAATGCCTTCAAAATCCAGATCGGAAAATTAACTCCATTATACCCACAAAGTAATGGACATGCTGAGGCAACTAACAAGAGGCTTGCGAATACACTTAAGAAGAAGTTAGAAGGTCATAATAAAGGGTGGTGCGAGCATATCTATAATGTCTTATGAGCATATCGAACAACACGAAGAGAAGCAACAAGAATGTCACCATTCTGTTTGACATATGGAGTATAAGTTTTATTACCAACCAAAGTAATTATGCTAACGACAAAGAAAGAAGCTTGGGAGAAGAACCTAAACACAAGCATGATACTAGCAAAATTGGATGAATTGGAGGAAACTAGAGATGATGCTTTGAAACACATGGAGAACTATCACAAAATATTGGCAAGGGAGTACAACAAGCGTGTCAAACCGATGAAATTAAAACCAGGTGATCTAGTTTTAAGAGAAATACCGTCTTATCAAAAAGGAGGAAATGGAAAGCTGGAGAAGAATTGGGATGGACCGTATATAATCAAGAGAATTATGGGAAATGGAGCATATGAGTTGATGGACAAGGATGGAAAGGATGTTGGGCGGAGACTCGATTATCCATGGAATAGATTATACCTTAAAAAGTATTAACCGTAGAATGTTTAATAGGATAATGCGTGCGAAATAAGAAGAGGGACAAGTTCATAATGTACAAGAGAAGTTATAAATAGAAGGAAAGTATTCGTACTCTCATCTACAATGATCTATAACAATACAAACAAAATAAAGAGGCAACGATAAGACCTCATAAATAAGACCTTAATAGGGGGCAAATAATTTTTTTTTCTTAAAACCTCTAACTAGGGAGGCTAGGTATCCTATTATGGCATGCACCGTAGTTCGCACTTAAGCAAGAGGCAATATATATAAGCCCTAACGCGCGTCATAATTGAGAAACACCTAGTAATGCATGGCTTGAGCGAAAGCCATACCATTCCTAGGACCTAAGCCATGGAAAGTGGGGGCGAAATAAAATCCTATCCGGTAGAGACTCCTTAGTCGAAAGACTAAGGTACTAAGTTCTCTATTAAGGAGTGTATTAACTAGACCAGGGCGCCGCGGTACACGGTTGAGCTAAGGGTGTCTGGGGCATCCGGAGCGTGACCTCGTCGCTCTTAGCAAGTCCTGGCCATGATACACTCGGTCCTCAAGAAACCCCACTTAGGGTGTGGTCTTGTAACCATAAGCCATATCGTCTAAGGGATAAGAGACTGCGAACACAACTGATTGTTGCATCACTGGATGGGAGGAGCCCACCCTAACCCGGTAGGGGTACGTCTCCTTGAAGGGGCAATCAGGGGGGAGATAAGGACGACACCCTCCACTAGGGAGCTGAATTGTGTCAAAGACATTAATGTCACAAGGCTTTTACTCATGGGAGTACTTAGGCTTGTCATATTAATGCGTATTCAAATATATTGCAGAGGGAATGATATAAAGTATGATAAGATACGGTCAATGGGTCAATATGCGAAAACGTAAAGACGTCCTGCGATTCTATCGCATGGCCAAAATAATATCCTGAGGAAAAGATAAGCCCTATCAACAGGAGAGGCTGACTAAGACCTCTACTTAGGGAGGCTCAATAAGACCTCACAATCAAACACAAAGAGACCTAAGTAAATGCTCATGTCATAAAAACATTTGTTTTCTAACAGGGGTTGTATTCACATACATACTATTTGCATGTTCGCATATATAATATCATGTATTTGCATAAGTTACATCTTACATTCGCATGAATAATATATTATATCCAGATAATCGATATCTTATATTCGCACACGTAATATTTTATATTCGCACGCGTAATATTTTATATTCGCGTAACATATATCTTGTTGTTGCACAAGTATCATCCTCCTCAAATGGACCTTACGTTTTTTGCAAGTATTTCGGAAAATAACCTTGCATAGAAACAAATCAGGAAGAAAATGTTGTTCGCATACTCAGAAAATAATCTGTAGAAACAAAATTGTCTTTCTTTAAAGGTGCAGCGAAAAACAAAAAGCGAGATCCAAACAAGTTCATAAGGATAGAAACGGAAAGAAGCTAAGAGTCACTCTGGGGAATTTCATCATGCCAATCAATGGCTTCAGTCTCAATAGCAGGAGGGGAACTTGGAATAGAGGCCTTCGCAGAAGCTTCAGCATGGGGAATAGCTTGAGCTTCAGCATGAGGAGTAGTTTCAGTATTCGGTGCATCAAAAAGATTGCAGCCAGATCCATCCCCCTCGGGTTGATCTTCAGGAGGAGGGATCTCCTCGTCACAACTGACATAGTCATAGTCACTATCAGGCTGAGGAATAGCTTCATTGTTAGAAATTTCAAGAGGCTCCACTTCCTCTAGAGGCAGCGAATTGGTGATGCATATCCGATCAGCGAAAGCTTTAGCTTGAAGATGATCTTCGCGTGCGACACCCTTTTGAGCATTCTTGACATAAATACTCATCAATTGTTCAAGATATATCTGTCTCTTCTCAGCCCTGTCACGAGAAGATGAGAGTGTACAGGTAAGATCCCTAAAATTCTTGTGAGCTTTAGCCAAGTCATACCTCAACTTGTGAACAAGGAGTTGGTTGGACTTCTCATAAACTGCGAGAACAAAGAATACTAGAGTTAGCTTAGAAACCACAAAATCGCATAAAAGAAGCAGCATTCGAAAGAAGCTAAAAATATAAGTTAAGGTAGTCAGCTTGGTGCGACTACCTTCCATCTGAGAAAGGTAATATTGAGACAGGGCAAGACCACTACTTCTCATAACCTCCAAGTGTTTATCAAAATCATCACCTATTAAGCCTTCAAGACGAGAGCGAATCTTATTCTCATCTTTAGTAAGAGAGGCAAGATATCATGTGAGCTTTCCAACCGAGTGTGCTGTTCGTGAAGCTTCTTCATTTCGATAGTCATTTTCACTTTGCTATTTATAATCTTTTCATTTTCCAAGGACACTTTCTTCATATCTCTGTCATATTGATTCCTTAGAGAGCGAAGAGATTCCTCGTGCTCAGTACAGGTTCGTCGAAGAGCGAGGTATTGCTGGGTGTAATTCATTTTCTCCTTCAAAAGAGATTGATTCTCTCCCATAAGGGTGCGGTTTTTCTCTGATAAATTTTGGTTACTTAAGTCGGTGTCATATAAAAGCCCGAGAAATATGGGATATTTGGGAATTCAGGGAGTCCAACTGAGTACTAAGGCCATGATTTTCATTCTTCAAATTATCAACTTGGTCAACTAAATATGAGCGATCACTAAGCAATTGCTTCAACTGATGCCGCAAATTTTTATTCTCCGCACAAGCATCCTCAGCTGAATATTGGAAATTGTACCTTTCCATGACTCCTTTTGGTTAAAATCTAAATATTCGCACAAGCAGAGGCAAAAAGGGAAAAAGAACATGCGAATAAATACATGCAGTAAAACTTATGGGAGAAGCGAGATAAGGTAAAATCCCAAGACTAATAAGAGAAAGAAGAGAATACCTCTAAGCTCTTGGTTCTTGGTGCGAAGTTTCTCAGCCAAGAGTTCACCAGCATGCACATCAGCTTTCAATTTGGAATTATGCTGAGTAAGCTCTTGAATGAGGGAACTAGACTCTGAAAATCCTTCGGTCTGGATAAAGCAGCGCCGAGATTCCATACAATCAAAGGCTGCGCTAATCGAGGGATCCATATGAGCGAAGATCTCACTCCTATTAGCCTTATCTAGAGCAGGGCCTCCCAAAAGCTTAAAAAGAGATTCGTACAAACGCTGTTGGGACTGGTCATTGGAAGATGAGCGTGCGAGTTGTACGATATCAAGGAGAGGATTTTCTCCCAAGTTCGCTGCATCATAGGAACATACCCCATGAGCGACAAATTTGGCTTAAGAAGGAATAGATGTGCGAAGAGGAGAAGTGGTCAATACAGTGCTCGTGGAGGAAATAACAGCTGCAACATCCAAAATAGAAGAGACAGAGTAATATACAGATGTGGGAATAACCAAATAGGTGGAAACGGGGATATCTAACATATATGCAACAACTTCTTCAATATAAAAAGTGATAGCCTCAGTAATGGTGCTCAAATCATGCGAAAGGGGGATCATACTTGAAAATGAGGAGGAGATCGGAGGATTTAAAAGCATAAGGTCCTTACAAGGATTTTGAGCGAAGTTATCAGTAGGAATGGAGGATGAATAACAAGCGATAGTATTCGCCTGAGATGAAGTAATGAACGATAAAGAGGTGGTAGTATTTGCTTAAACAGAAGCAGCTGTATTCGCGTGTATGAGAGAAGCAGTTCCATTAGAAGGCGTATGTTGTGTAGAAATAGGCTTCTTTTTGAAACTCGGAAGAGCCATGCGAGTGTCAACAGTAGGAGGTTGTTTGCTTCTTCTAGGCTTCTTCTCCTTCTCCTTCGCATCAGCCTGCGAATAACAATGCAGATAAGAAACAGAGGCAACAATATTGTTTACAAGAAATAAAGTGTTTCTTACTACCTTGTCATGCGAAGGCTTCCTCTTGAGAGAATGGTCATCTTTGGTCCTCGAAGAAGAATTAGGGTTTGGAATGGTGTAACGAGATCAATAGGGAGGAGCTTTGCTACAATAGCACCAGCATGGGAATTATCGATAAACAACAATAGAAAAACAGCAGCATAAAAACAGTAGCAGAAAAGTAATGGCGGCAATTAAACTACAAACCATATCAAAGAAAAACTATACACATCAAGGAGCATAATTGAAGGAATAAAACAAACCTTTGAGGAGAATCCATGGTATACCAGCACTAGCAGGAGGTGGGAAGATGAAGATTCTAAGAAAATAAAAATTCAAACAGGTTTGTGAAGAAGAAAAACTAAGGAAGGGAAAATCTCTCTCTCCCAAAAGGATTAAATAAGAAAGAATATGACCGGTTACACCAGGTGGAAAAGAAGACGTGCCGATAATAAATGAAAAAGTGGGAACGTGTGAACGGTTACGCCAAAAAACCAGAAACTTGTCGGTTAAAAAGAATATGAAAAGTTGATAGGCTGCGGCAAATGACATATAAAGGTGCGAAAAGCAACCAAGGAAAGGTTTCTATCATCACTCCTTCTTCGATAAAGATTGCTAATAGAAGAGGCAAAATGTAGGGGTTAAATATCGCACAACTGATAATTATGCGAAGCAACTATATTACACGTGAGAGAACGGTCATCGCTCATGGCATATCTCAAATGACGGAACCAATGACGTCACAAAGTCACGGGTAAAGTATGGAAGCTATACGAAGTTAAGTAATACGTGCGAGAAGACTCAATATATGGGTGCGAAGAAATCGCACGTCATATCCGAAAATAGGGGCTTTGTTAGCTGTCCTCCACTATGTAACCTCCTATATATAGGACCAACCACCCTTGTGTGTTGAGAGAGATCTTTTTTGGAGAGTTGAGATAGAAATTTAGGAGAGAGAAAGTTATTTGCTTCCCAAGTAAGGATTTTATCTTCTTTGTATTGATTTCTTTACTTAATAAAAATCTCTTTAAGTGTTCTTCACAATGATGTCATGATTTACTATATAGATTGTTTAAGGGGTGTAGTAGTAGGATTTTCCACTACTACATCAGGTAAGTTGGGTTTTCTTTCTTTGACGTTTACAGTATAACTTCTTTAAAGTAATACTCGATAATATAATATTCTCTTTAAAATAATAAAATTTTCTGGTCCTGACTAGGGCCCTTAGTGCTAAAATAATAAATTCGATAAAAGCATAAAATAATACATTTCATAAGTTTCCCTTAAGCATTAATAGGTCCCAAATAATATATAAAATAATAATGCTACGGTAAAAATAAAAAATAAATTTCATACATGTAAAATTTTCTCCAAATATGATTCAATATTGGTTTGATTTTCTTAAAAATTCAAATCAAGTTATATTTCATCCCTAATAGTTCGTGGGGCACTCACAAGATCCGGAGCAGTTGTTGTGTCACAAGAAGAAGTGTTGAAGCTAGTGTGATTGATACTTAGAGTGGTTGTATTCTTATTGTAATTAGTCAGTAATATAATATCTCTAAGAAATTAGTCCATATTATATTTACAAACTACAATTATTATTCAACCTCCAAGCTAGTAATTATCCTATATATTAGTAATATATTATTTAACTATAAAATAATAATTTATTATATTATCGAATATAATATCTCTTTAAAATAATAAATTTTCTTGGTCTCAAGCCTATTATTTTATAGAAGTTATATTGTATTAAGATAATTTTTTGGTATTTTGAATACGATGATAATCATGATGAATCAACTACATCCTTTCATGGAATTACACTACGGGAAAAATCATCATTGACGACACTGTATTAGCGTTGTAGTACACCTACGACAACACAATTTTATGCGTTGTGTAGGTGGGGTATTGTAGAAAGTCCAAGCTTTTCTACAATGCTTGGCTAAGAGTTGTAAAGTGTGATGTAATTCATGGTTCGACAATATTTATCCAAAGTTGTGATTCTCTTTCGATTTTTTTTGAAAGCCTAACACAACTCTTGCTTGCGTTGTAGGACTATTTTACACAACAAAGGATGTGTATCGTAGAAATATGTAACACAACACTTGTATAAGTTGAAGGACTATCTTAGACAACTTAGGATGTGTATTGTAGAAATATGTAACAACTCTTATTACTATTATGAATAAGATTTGCACGACACTTGTTACAGTTGTAGAACTATGTTGGACATCACCTAGTTATATCGCAAAAACATTCTTTCACAACCTTTGGTTTGTGTAGTTGAAATATGGAACACAACTCTTATTAGAAGTTGTGTGCATAAAAATATTTTGAAAAAAAATTTATAGGTGAAAACCGAATTGCAAAGAAAGTATTTTACATTCACATTAACCCGCCAAAGGTAACACATTTACATTCATTCAAGTTAACCTGCCACTCCAATTGCATTACCTAGCTAACTTCAAATCACCTTGTATGAAAGTGTGTTACGCAACAACAACAAAAAATAAAAAATGATAGATTCTTTGAACAAGACTAAAAATATCATATATAAATCGTAAAACGCAGATATTGGCCTCCCCTGAAAATGTGGCTGTAGCATACACGTTCCAGTCTGGGTTACATTGCTAAATTGAAGTGATCCGCTTTTGCTACACACTTTCTTCTTGGTAAACCAAACAACGATTATGAGCAACATAGCGGTAGATTATACCGTAGATGCACTAGTATTAGACGTGAAGAGTCATAGTTCTCAATGAACTTCATATCGCTTGGCATAGCTTTCAAAGACTGCAAATCGCTGGCACTCTTCAAGTACAACAGATCCCACTCCAATCATTCAACAAAGAAGATATGGCAGCTGAAACATATCAAGGATTCCATCAATATAAAAATAGAAGACAAAAAAATCAAACACTCTGCATAATTGTTAGTCATAGTAACTCAAGTAAATTCCTTACCAAAGACAATATACAAATCAGCGGTCCTTATAAATAGGCACAACTGCAAATAAAGATGACAAGGTTATCCATATCCATGGAGAACATGAAACAAGGTTAATCTTCAAACGTATGGAATAACAAGCCCTAAACTAATTCTAAGAAAAACATGCAATTTTTCTTAAGTAGAGAGAGACATGAGTGGAATTTCAAGAGATTATAATATGATACAAAGAAAGACTCAAATCCCAAATATAAGGAACTAGGTTATCTCCTGTTGGTTACATTTCTCACTCAAGAAAGTGTCAACAATTATTACGTGTTTAAGAAGTGGGCATAAGATAATATTGGTGGGGGCACTTACAGATTGACGAACTGTGTTGTATCTCATGAAAAATTCCAAATCTAAGCTCCATAATTCGTTATTGGAGCCAGACTGTGAATTTGTTTCTCTATCGGTGTCAGGCTTTGCAGTTGGGTGAGCTTTATAGTATGTCATTGAAAATTTGTTTCATCTTTGATCTATAAACTGACCCACGTCCTTGATGTTCTGTAACTCCGTCCATTTTTCATTGCCATGTTCTCTTTGTTGTTGCACCTCTGGATTCTCAAGCATTTTCTGGTCGTTCGTCCAAACATCTTGTTTACAGCCAAACATCTGTACCTCAGCGCCTTCCCTGTCTTCCCCGCCATCGTTGTAGAAATGACCCATCTCAATCTCCATCCATCCATCATTTTTCACCTGTGGAAACTGTCCCTCCCATCTTGACATGGATGGAGCTGGCCTCAATATGTGACTAAACCTGCGCCTGATAAGTCCAATACGATGTGGTGCAACATGCAATTGACGCCTACAACTACCAAGTAGAGGGTCTCTCTCCACTAGACCCAATGTTGTTGTTACCAGCTCCTCCAATGACTTTTACTTCAGCCTATGCAGGTGGGTGATCAAATCCATATGCACCTTCCACAAACTTCGATACAGGTAGGCTCCATACAAGGTCTTACAGGACAACAATCGTGTTTGAAGCTTCCCACCGAATTTGAGCCAACATACGCATAGCAGTTCAGCCACCTCGGCAAACCCGCAAAATGGGAACAAAAGTCGAGACCACTTTGTAAATTAAGAACACCGTAACAAAAGAGAATTGGAAAATGTGAATACCTGGATCCAGGGAATTCTGTCCACCTCCAGTACTTGGGTGTACCTCCCCATATAATTGACAGCTCCTTAGCACCAAGCATGAAACATTTCTTCACATTCAATTTCTCCAGTGCAAAGCTCTATAATAAACAAGAATCTTGAGTTAGAGTAAGTGGAAGCTCAGAATAACATGACCAACTTCTTAGTTTGGAGTTTGCAGAGATTTATGTACATAAGACAAGGTACACCCGAGTCGACTCTACTCAATCACTAAAAAAAAATAAGAATTCAATAGCCTGAGCTAAGAAGTTGATTATATTCTAATTGATTGATGAAAGGATAACAATGAGATTGATGTTTTCAAATTGCAAACTCTAGATTATATTCTAATTGATTATAGAAAAACCCTGAATCAATTACCCAAATTCGTCATGTGCACTTGTAATAACAAAAATCACAAGTAACAAAATCGAATTGCAGAAACCCAAAACAGAAAAACTCCCATCCACAAGCAGATTCAAAACACAACCAAGTGGATCACAGAAAAATCCCCAATTTTTCTTTTTAAAATTAAGAAATTGAACCCATAAAAAAACCCTTTTTTCTTAGACTCGAAACAGATGATTAAAAGTAAATGCCATGATAATCATACCAGAGACACTCAGATAAGTCAGTAAATGTTACTAGATTTGAAAAATCAGAAATGAGTTTCACACATAAAGAAAAAAAGAATGAAAAAAACTCACCGATTTTGATGGAAATTTCGTTCCTTTTGCAGATGAATATGATAATGACAAGAACCCAAGAGAATCCATTCCAAGATGCATAGAAACAAACAACATCAATCAAATTTTCAAATTTGATTAACAGCTTCTTCAATTTCTTCATTAACATCTTCACAACATCAATCAAATTTTCAAATCAAACATACCCATCTCTAATCCTTCCCCTAAAACCCCAATTTCAATTTTAGTCACTTGATTCAATTACATCCAAGAACCCTAATATCTATTTTGGGAAAGAACAAAAACCCTAGCTTCTCTAATCTTCATTAAAACTCACACATCAATTATTAATTCTTTCTCATCATATCGTGTTCACCAAACCTATCTCAGCGGTAGTTCTTCCCTCGTCTCTCCATCAAACCCCATGAACATCGAACCATCCTTCAAAACCCATCTTTTTAAGAACGAAAAAGAAGAAAATAAAAAGGAGAGTTTCAAAGAAGCCATTGAAATTTCAAAGAACCATCAAATAATCGATGCGAGATTTGGTTTAGTTTGTTCAGATGTAGAATTTGAGTTAGGGTTTTTTTTTCTGAGGAAGGGGAAGATGAGAGACGAGGGAAAAGTGAGTGAATGAAGATAAGTGAGAGAAAAAAAAATCGTTTTATCTAAAAGAATTTGAACGGATAAGATGTGGTAGGATGGGGTCATACGGATTATGCAAATATTTGGACGGTATAGATTTAAGTTAAGAGTGTCATACGGATCAAGAAAAATGTGTTTTCTTTGTGCTTTCTCTCTGTGTTAATACGAACTCATGTTTTCGGTTTAATTATCAATCTTCGACATGAAAAAAAATCCAAAAAAAATATTAATAAATTTAGGACATTGTTATCGACATTCTGATATAAAAAAATCCAAAAAATATATAAGAATGAATCGGGAAAATGAAAAATGAATTCGATAATTGGTGTGTTTCTTTGTGCTTTCTCTTTGTGTTTTTGTGCTTTCTCTCTGTGCTTCCAGTTTGAATTTCGACTAGTCACATAGGTCATGAAGTAATTTTGACAAGTCATACAGGTCATGAAGTAGCTTTAATTAGTTCATACTGGTAAACTCTGGTTATAAGATTACTAGAGATGGACCACGAAATTCAGGATGGTTATGACTTCAAACTTGGTTGGATACAACACCAAAATCGATAAATATGAAGCTCAGTGTTGATTCGAACTTCAAATTTGGTATAACAACATACAAACTGTGAACCAAGAAGCTCCGGAGGGTTTTGAATTCAAACTTAGCATGATACATCATAAATCGATAAATATGAAGCTCAGTGTTGATTCGAAATTCAAATGTGGTATAACGACATACAAAACTATGAACCAAGAAGCTCAGAGAGGATTCTGACTTCAAACTTATCATTATGCATCATCGAAATTGATAAATATTAAGCTCAGTGTCGATTCGAACTTCAAATTCGGTATAACGACTTACAAACTATGAACCAAGAAGCTCTGAGAGGGTTCTGACTTCAAACATAGGATGATACATCATCAAAATCGATAATTATGAAGCTCGATGTCGATTCGACTTCAAACTCAGTATAATGACATACAATCTATGAACCACGAAGCTATGAGAGGGTTCTGACTTCAAACTTAGCATGATACATCATCAAAATCGATAAATAAGAAGCTCAACATCGATTCGAACTTCAAATTCGGTATAACGACAAACAAACTATGTTAAGTTTACATGTAATATTCTGGCATATTATATGCATACCCTGGCTCCGAGGTCGAAACCTGGCCAGGAGTGGACTGCTATAAGTCGGAAACTTGGTAAGAACGATGAATCCATCCATTTACATGTAAGATTCCTTCGGAATATTCCCCGAAACTTTAAACAAACCCTATTTATGCATATATGTATGCATACCAGGCTCCGAGATTGAAACATGTCCCTGAGTGGACCACTATAAGCCGGAAACTTGGTAAGAACGATGAATCCATCCATTTACAGGTAAGATTCCCTAGGAATATTTCCCGAAACCTTAAACAAGCCCTATTCTGGCATATTGTATGCATACCCTGGCTCCGAGGTAGAAACCTGGCCAGGAGTGGACTACTATAAGTCGGAAACATGGTAAGAACGATGAATCCATCCATTTACATGTAAGATTCCTTCGGACCTGAGTTTCTCATTCGGATGAACTGAAGATGAAATTTATCAGATTTGAACATCACGGGTTCAAATATTACTAGAGTTGGACCTGAGGATGAATTGAAAATGAAATTTATCAGATTTGAACATCACAGGTTAGAAGATTACTAGAGTTCGCCTGGGTTTCCTTCGGTAACTTGGTAAAACGACGAATACCTGGCCGCGAGTTGACTACTCTAAGTCAAAAACTTGGTAAAAAAGACGAATCCATCCATTTACAGGTAAGATTTCTTTGAGATATTCTACGAAACCTTAAACAAACCTTATAAGATTTCTTCGAGATATTCTACGAAACCTTAAAAAAACCCTATTTCTGCATATTGTATGCGTACAAGGATCAGGGATCGAAACCTGGCCGTGAGTTGACTACTCTAAGTCAGAAACTTGGTAAGAACGACGAATTCATCCATTTATAGGTAAGATTCCTTAGAGATATTCTGCGAAACCTTAAAAAAACCATATTTCTGCATATTGTATGCGTATTAGGATCCGAGATCGAAACCTGGCCGTGAGTTGACTACTCTAATTCAGAAATTTGGTAAGAATGGCAAATCCATCCATTTACTGGTAAAATTTCTTCTAGATATTCTACGAAACCTTAAACAACCCATATTTCTGCATATATGTATGCATACCAGGCTCTTAAATAAAAACCTGGCCGCGAGTTGACTACCCTAAGTCAGAAACTTGGTAAGAACGAAGAAACCATCCATTTCCAGGTAAGATTCCTTCGAAATATTCTACGAAACCTTAAACAAAACCAATATCTGCATATTGTATGCGTATCAGGATCCGAGATCGAAACCTGGCCGTGAGTTGACTACTCTAATTCAGAAATTTGGTAAAAACGACGAATCCATCCATTTACAGGTAAGATTGCTTCTAAATTTTCTACGAAACCTTTAAAAATCCCTATTTCTGCATATTTTAAGCGTATCAGGATCCGAGATCGAAACTTGTCCGTGATTTGACTACTCTAATTCATAAACTTGGTAAGAACGACGAATTCATCCATTTACAGGTAAGATTCCTTCGAGATATTCTACGAAACCTTAAAAAAAAACCCTATTTCTGCATATTGTATGCGTACAATGATCTGAGAACGAAACCTGGCCGCGAGTTGACTACTCTAAGTCAAAACTTGGTAAAAACGACGAATCCATCCATTTACAGGTAAGATTCCTTCGGTATATTCTACGAAACCTTAAACAAACCTTATTTATGCATATTCTAAGTGTTGTAATACATTTTTATTAAAAAAAGAAAAAAAAAAGCCAAAACTTGTGAACGGTAAGGATGGTTGATGAGCTAGACGTCCATGCAGTAGATTCATGTTCGAATCTCCCCTATAACCTCAATTTTTCCAACATTATATATTTTTACTTCAACAACACTTATAAGTGTTGTTATAGGTTTCTATTTAAAAAAAACGAAGAAAACCGAAACTTGTGAACTGAAATGGTGGTTGATGAGCTAGACTTCCATGCAGTAGGTTCATGTTCGAATCTCCCCTCTAACATTTTTTTCAATATCATATTTTTGTGTTCTTCAACAACACTTGTCAGAATTGTGATAGGCTAAGTCACTACATATATGGAACAGAGTTGTTATAGATAAATGTCGTCACAACTGTTTTGCTTAAGGAGTTGTCGTTTGTTTTCTTAGCGCAACCCCTTGTTTCCTAAGGGTTGGCAGTGATGATATACAACAACTCTTCCTTTGAAACCAGTTGTAAAACATAAGACTTTCTACGATGTTTAGAAAAGTGTTGTAAATCTCCAGTTGTAGATGTATATTTTTCCCGTAGTGTTAGAAGAATTAATTTGACCATTCCAATTAAGAGTTTTAGGTTTGTTGGTTCCTGTAATGGGTTGATCTGTCTTGTTGACATCTTCTCCTACCCATCATCTGTTTTGATTTGTAACCCTATCACAAGAGAATATGTTATCCTTCCAAAAATCAACACATATTCCATCGGATTTGGTTATGTTTCAGCTAATCACTACAAAGTTGTGGGAATATGTTTGTCCAAGACCGGATTTGTAGAAGTGTACATCCACACTCTAGGCAGTGGAAATGGTTGGAGAAATCTTGGGAAGTTCAATTTTGAATTCAATATCCTTAATCGAGTGCGACTTTGTGCACCCCTGCTAAACCAAGGGTGCACGTTCCTCCCTTCCCTATTGGATATTTATTAACCATGGTTATCCATATTTAATTTCAGTTTTTTGGTTAATTAATAGCAGGAGAACAATAAAGTGGGCACAAATCTCAGTTCACCCTCTCTTCCCTATGAAGTCTTCTTCTCGACCGGAAAAAAACTTTCCACAAGTTACATAATCTATAATTTTTATTTTTATAGAATCTTGGTTAGATCATAATCATACACTTGATTCTTAATCTCTTAAACAAAATTCTTCTCTTTTTATGCGAAAAGTCGATCAAGGTGAGACAATTAAATCAAAATCCTCTAAAATGAAATATGATGGTCAAATCCGAAACCACCTCACGGATCAATTTCATATTATTTATCATCAATTCTCATTCCATAGCTACAGATGGAAGAGGGTACTGAACACCTCAGGGACCTTATGAAATCAATTTGATTGTTATTTTAACATGGTGAACCTAACAAGGATGATTAAATTTTTTTTTGTCATCCCCGATAAGAAAATCTGATCATCATTTATAATTCAACTTACTGGCAAAAAAAACTCTACGAAAAATTTGGACTTTTTGCAATCATTACTAGTCCAATGGCAAACTGCAACCAAGTACAAGTGGTAATAGCTAAAAATAGTTTGTAAATTATGAACTGAAAATGTAAAAGATTTAGAAGCATGATTCAATGGTAAATTTCTAAGGTTGTTTTTGTTGTTCTTTATATAAATTCAGGTAGAGGATATGAACAAACCGAAGATTGAAGAAAGAGATATAATCGGACTTTGTTTTTCTAGTTCCAATGTAGAGGTTTTAGATTTTGTTTTTAATTTTACTTTTTTATGTATAAAAACGAAGAGGTGTAACTGAGGTTAGATAAGTAGCCAATGGGGAAGGGGGGAACGTGCACCCCTGGTTTGGCAGGGGTGCACAAAGTCGCACTCTCCTTAATCAGCATGAAGCTGGTATCTTTGCCAATGGCGCTCTTTATTGGCCAGACAGTAAATTGCAAATGGTTATCACCTTCGATTTAGCTAAGGAACAGTTTTGTGAACATATTTCACCACCTCCTTTCCCACCGGACAGTGATTGGTGTGATGCTAGGATATGGGTTTTGGATGGTTTTTTGTGTTCAGCTATTTATATATGGGTGGAAGGACTCAATATTCTAACACATGGCTATTGAAAAACAAGAATCGTAATCATGACTTGAAAGAGGGAGGGGAACATAAGTCATTGGTTTGGATTAAAGAGTTTAGTGTTGGTCATAGCGATCCATTAACCGTTACGAAGATTGATTGTATTTTGACATACAGTGGTCAATATCTCAGCATTTACGACACAAAAACTTCAACCTCGAAAGGCCTTGTAAAGTTTAATGACGCGGTTCTTCAAGTATCCCCTCACCAGAACACCTTAGTTTCGCTGAAAGAATTAGGCGAAGAAAATACAAAAGTGACGGAGTTGGTTGAAATCGAGGAGACAAGAAGCAGTGGTTATTCTTTGGTGAATCTCCAGGAGGATGGCGAACCTTGAAAACATAAACTAGTAATCTTTGTTGAGTTTCTGCAAGTAATTTGCATATCGTTCTACTGATATTGAGTTTCGTTTTGTCTTCAAAACATGCTGTTATTCCATCTCCATGAAAATGAAAAGGATCAGTTAGCAAGCTACCTTGCAGACTCCTCTTGTAATTTTATTTTTGGTCAGTGTGGCTACTGATGACTAGAAGTTAGACCATTCTATTTCTGTAAATTCAATGCCGCATGCTTCTTTCTCCTATTTCCAACTTTGTCTTCGCCACAAAGACCATGACCTTTTGAGAATGCCGCAAATATTTTCTTCAAGTCTAAAATTTCTGTAGCTCACCAGTTTGTCTGTTGTTTGGAATTCATAACTGCTTACGAAACAAGTGTTCTTAATGCGCCATCCAAACTTGTTCGTTGTACAAGTATTTCGGTTATCTACCAGCTAGAATTCTATCTATAATCGCTAGAAAGTAACCTAAATGTTGACTAAATTGATAAGAACGTTTCTTGAAAACCTTGCTTTATTCCGATCTTACGCGTAGTGATTATTGATTAGACAGATAATTGGTTGATACAATACGTGTACTGCTCTTACAAAAAGTGTTGTAAAATGAATATACCATAAACTGTTTTGATGTCTGGTGACGAAACTATTTTGAAGCCTGGTGGATTTCATAATATGGTCCATGAAGAGTCATTGAGCTTCAAAAACATGGTAACTGATCGATTAAAGCTCAAAACTGCACTTTCATAAGAAATCCTGGTTCTTGATAGTTCCCTATAAGGTCCCAAGCACATAATTCCCATAGTAGAGCCCACAATTATGTTATTTTTTCTTCAAATCCTGTCAGTGAACTTAATGCTTCTGCCTCTGCGGTAAGGCTTAAGAAAGTTTATAAGAGTCAACTGACATGAGGCAACTGTTTGCTGTTACGAACAATTATTGTGTTTTAACTTACTATGGTCACTATCTCAACATTTACAACTAAAAAACATCAACCTCGGAAAGTCTTGTGAAGTTTAAGGATTGGCTTCTTGAAGTCTCCCTTCACCAGAACACCTTAGTTTCCCTGAAAGAATTAGGGGAAGAAGATACAAAAACAATGGAGTCAGTTGAAATTGAGGAAACCAGAAGCCGTGATTATTATTTCGAGAAGATTTAGGAGGATGTTGAACCCTGGAAACATACAAACTCGTAATCATCGTTGATATTTTAGAAGTAATATTTGTATTGTTCTACAGAAGTTGAGTTTCATTTTGAAACTGGATAACAATTAACCTTTGTGTGGACCTTACATAGTCGGTCCACTAGCTGCGTTTTTTTCTGGTTAAGCTATATTTCTTTGTTAAATGTGCATTTTTGTTAGTGATTAGACATTTATTCGATGGAAGAATGTGATGTATACGCTAGCTACTGACTTAGTTCGTGTACACATGGAGTCAATTAAGTATATGCAGGCAAAATCAAGGAAATGGGTGTTTTTGCAATAGTAGGGAATGTTAGCTTTATTTTGGTTTAGCAACAAATTATGTTTTGGTTTAACTAAATTGGATTAGTGTAATCCTAATCAGAAAGTTTAAGGTATAGATTATGCATGAAAGTTTTCTGTCATGGTCAAGGAATTGTTATTTCCTTGACTATCACTGGTGGCATAAAAGATTGTATGTGTTGTTGTGGGATTGTCCTTCAACCCATGATGGCAAGTCAAGGACATCCTGCTCTATGAAGCATGAGGTGGACTCCATTCTAGCCTCTTATATAACTAAAGTTTATACCATCATTGAAATATAGGAGGAGATAGAATTGGAAGTTTACCAAGCAAGAAAAGATCCCTGGTTCAGCAGATTGCATTGCTTCCTAGTCAACATCATATATGTTCTATAGTTTAAGGTATGTACCTAACTATATCATGTTATGAATATGAACTATCTAGTTGCAGAATAAAAGATCCTAAACATTCAGCAATGTCAGCATAAAGTAGATGTTACTAAACATGTTAAGTGTAGTGTCAAATCATGTTTAAGCTAAGGTAATCATGCTTAGACAAAAGGATCATGTTTAGTTGCTAAAATTTCTAACAGGGAATACTTACTTCTTAACACTATGTGGTAGATACTTTTAGGGATCCATACTTACTTCTAACTGCTGACCTTGTTTTGATGCAATCATACGTTGACATTTAGGTAACGCAATCAGTAGCTGTGCCGGTTATCTCCTGTTTTTAGTTGTGAATTGAGCATAGAGTTATACTGGATCTCATGCTTAGCAGGAAAAATCAATGTCCTCTCCCAACCGTACCTGATAGGAAAAGAGTTTACTTCTGCAACCTCGTCAAATTTATATGTCTATCGGTGTGCTGCTCAGCGTAATGGGTTGCAGCACAAATCTGTATAGTTGTTTGTCCACAACCAAAGCCTTTTCGTTGTAGGGAGTGAGGGAAACAGAAGAAGCATCTCCAATGATTTCTGAAGCCACAAATCTCTCTGATCTTGAGAGTTTGTTTTATCAAGGTCTTCTAAACTTACCATTTTAGGACAGGGTTTTGTGTTGAATGTGAATTTAGTAATTATGATGAATTAATTGTATTTTTGTGTATTTTATAATTTGATTTGAGTTGCTAGCAGTAGTATGTGATTTTAAAATATGGGTTTTTTCAATTTCGAATTCCACATAAAATGGATGAGTGACCTTTCGAGTGTATCATGATACTCTTGGAGCATTTGTTTGATGATGTTGTATTAGATTGTGATATATATTTCTATTCTCGTTGTTGATTATCCGAGTTATAGTACGAACCCTTGCTGATATTCTGGTACTCCTACTAATCTAGTCTTTTTGTTTTTCTATGTAGTGCTCTTTTGTCATGCACATTGACTTATGTGTAGTGTTTGGTGGATGCGGGTATCATTGAATTCAGGGGGAGTTGTCTTTTTTGTGTTATTAGCAGTCTGATGAATCATGAATTCCATGAAGAGGCTGTTGCTATTATGAAATTAGGGAACAAGATGCAAAAATAATGATGTCAGTTGAAATTGAGGAGAGAAAAATCCATTAGCGACTACGGGAGGATGTGGACCACTGAACCCTGAACACATACTTAAGAATCAAAAATGGGTCATATGACCTTAGGCCCCTAAAGACTGGTAGCAATGGACTGTTAAACTATGTGCCTGGGTGAAAAAGACATACAACTAAAGAGACCGTGGTACCCCAACAATTTATGTCTTATCTTCTCCCACATCTTATCACGAACCTCTCCTCTCACTACAACAAAAACACACATGGATCATTCTTAATAGTTGTGGTCTAAATACTAGTTGTCTGTGATCTTTGCCAGTATAATCTAAAGGGTGATTTATAAATAACAACTCTCCTGCAATGAAAAGTTTGATCTTACTCTATGCAAAGAACATAAAGTTTTGAAAAGTTGAGATCTAAAGACAATGTTTTTAAAGACAGGGTTTTAAAAGTTGTGATCTTTCCTCTAAGTTTTCAACCCAAATTTACCCGGAATTTCTACACCTGTAATTCATATTCAAAACTAATAAAAACACAATCCAAAATTAAACATGGAAATGTTAATAATGTCATTGAAAAAAATTAATATAAACAAAATCCAAAATTAAACACATAAGTGGAAAATAATGTCACTGCACAGAAATATGCGAAAAGCAGAGAAATTACACATTTTGCTGAGTCTAATTGTCCAACTCAAATAACTACACACCAGATCCATTTCCTAAACAAGAGCAAGCACGAAGTATTCTGACAAGATGGCTTCTAACTCTAATTTAACTCACTCAGTTTCAAGCTTTACATCCTTCATCCCAGTGGAGAATGAAGTTAAATTTGAGAAGCTCTAGACTTGCAGAATCCATAACAACCTCCTCAAAAATAATGGAAGACTATTTTATACACCTTCTTCTGTAGCAAACCTTCGCTGTCCTGCAATCTGGAAATCATAATCACAGTTACCACAATATCAAGTTTGCACAAGTGACCCCATTGAGAAAAATAAGTAAGAATTCTGCATCTGAAAATCATTGCACAGAGACCAAAAATGATAAATATAAATCATGAAGACACATACTAATTTGGCTGCCATCTTAGTATTCATAGTTATACAGATATGAGCCATACAAAACGTCCGATATACATGCTTCAATGTATGTAATATCATCAAAACAAAAACAAAAACTATATAAACAATAAAACAGAACCACATGAGCTTAGTGCATGAACTAACTCGCATAAGCTCGGACAAAAGCATAATTTTTTTTTATAATAATGCAACTATCAATACCCGTATACCCTGCGAGGTCATGGGGTAATGCAATAATATTATAATGCAAGACAAAAGGAAGTACATGTACCTTTAGACCTTCAAGAATTTTTTGGCCTTTCTTCCTTTTCACAAAGTTTAGCAAACTCGTTTCCCAGGAATATGATAAACCACAAACCCTCTATGATACACGATAAAAAAAATATCAGATGAGTTCACGATTAGTAACCTCTGTATAGCACTCAATTGCAACTTTGAATTCTTTGCATCGGTAAGCAACGTCACCCTTCTTCTTTGAATTTTACATGTCCTGCATTTGGTTGGTCAAAATTCGAAAAGAGAGCTGCATTACATTGGGGAAATGGAAGTAAGAAAATAACAGAACGAACAATCTAATTCTAAATCTAACCAGACAACGAATCCAGCAATATTTTCGAGATTTTATGCATGCGCCACCAACCTCATTCACAAATTTTATCTAATTCTTCTGTAGCAGATCCTTCACTACCCTGCGAGTTGAAAATCATAATCAAGTAGGGACCCATTTAAATTAAAGCTGATAAAGATATAGATTACAAGTAAGAACATAAGTGGACCACTAATGATGGACTTACTGATGGACAAGTACCCTGAGCAGCACTGCCTATTTTCATGACCAGAGGTCAAAGATTCTTTATGACAATCAAAAGGTTAAGGACCAGAGATAGCATTTGACAAAGACCAACATCATCTCTGATTTAATTTAGCATCAACTAAGTGACCACTTTGAAACAAACATTCAAAGAGGTGTATCCATATTCCTAAGCCCAACTTTGAATTTATACAAGCACCTCGAGACCATCTAGAATGTTACGTAAATATCTAGCAAATGATGGTAACTTCAGTTAAGTTAGACGAACTGCTGATGGTTCGCATACCTATCTCATGACTGGATCAGATAGAACGTTCTGGATCTCTGGATCCTGCATAGCCTTGGCATGCACAACAAAATTAACAAATTTGTTATGCAAACCCAAAACAGGAAGTACTTGCAAGGAATCACTTTTCTCGAGATGACTACTACAAAAGAAGGTAGAAAGAACAGATCTTCTCACCTGTCTCTCCTTCAAATCATCAGCACTGATATCACCACGATTCGTTTTGTTACTTTGAGCCACACATCTTCAATAACATTCCAAGATATCAACTTAAAATGAAACTTTTACATGATTGTTAACAAGTGCGATTTTGTGCTTCTGTGCAGTGACTTACATCCTCGAGGTAAAATTTCTACTTGAAGAAGTTATTACCTGTAGACCAACACATAAACTTCAAAATGAGATTCGAGTGACGGAGTGCAGGCATAAATGTGGAAAGAAAGAACAGAGAACTGAGTGTCTGTGAGGAACATATATTAAGGTCGTCAATTAAATATAAACAATCCAACAGTAACATATGTTCCATGAATCGATAATACAACCAAATAAAGAGAGAAAGGTAGGTTACTTTTTCACGCTCTTCATTAGCTAACTTAGGGTCACAATATTCTTGGTGCTCCAAATCCTTCTTAGCTTTCTCGGCCTCATTAAGCTTTTTCAGTGTATCAGGATTGCGATGCTTGGTAAGAGCTTTCTGGAAAGCCTCAATTGTAGGAGCGTAGTCTTGTGAGGTTTCTGTCATCTACACAAAAGAAGTTCCCTTCCTAGTCCAACATTACTAACCTAGTAATCCTGCCCGGGAAACATATATGGATCCCTCGTATATCACGAAAAAAGTAAGGAAAATAAATAAGAAAAGAACTACTGCATAGAAATCCTATAATATTAAATAGTTGTTGCAAAGTTTCTTTGTTACCACGTTACTCTTCGTCATCACACACATGACCAATTTGGACAAATAAATCATAGGCAATGTTCCTTCTCTTCTAGTTGGGCTGCAAAAGATTTCCCCACAATAGAGGAATTCACATTTACTTTTCCTCGTTACTAGAGTGGACACAGACATACAAACTGTTGTTGATGGTGGTTTTTAGACAAGGGGTAAAATCGTAAAACCCCATGACCTAGTGTTACCCGCAACACATTAACTAAGAGCATTTAACTCAGGTGTAAATAATTAACAGGGGTATTTTTTCAAATACCAGATTAGGGTTTTCAACACAGAACCCTAATTCCAAAACCAAGCCGCACCCTGCGCATCATGGCAACAATGCCAAACCAAGCCGCATATTGCGCACCATAGCAACAATGCCAAACCAAGCCGCATACTGCGCATCATGGCAGCAATGCCAAACCAAGTCGCATACTGCGCACCATGGCAACAATGCCAAACCAAGCCGCATCTTTGCGCACCATGGCAACAATGGCAAACCAAGCCGCATCTCGCGCATCATGGCACAATGCCAAACCAAATCGCATAATCGCGCACCATGGAAACAATTCCAAACCAAGCCGATTATCTGCGCATCATGGCGACAATGCCAAACCAAGTCGCATATCGCGCACCATGGCAACAATGCCAAACCAAGCCGCATACTGCGCACCATGGCAATAATGCCAAACCAAAGCGCATCTGCGCACCATGGCAGCAATGCCAAACCAAGTCGCATATCTTTAGGCACCATGGCAACAATGCCAAACCAAGACGCACCTGCGCACCATGGCAACAATGCCAAACCAAGCCGCACCACTGCGCACCATGGCAACAATGCCAAACCAAGCCGCATCCTGCGCACCATGGCGGCGAGCCATATTTCTAACCGCTACTATGCCTTTGGCCACGCCAAATATAGCGCCCTAGGCTTGCAAGACTTGCAACTAGGTCAACATGGCCGTACGTGCCATTGGCACATGCTACCAGCGAGCATGTTGGCATGTGCCAATGGCACGTGCGGCCATGTTGACCTAGTTGCAAGTCTTGCAAGCCTAGGGCGCTATATTTGGCGTGGGCCAAAGGCATAGCGGCTTGGAAATATGGCTTGCGATACGTGTTGGCATGTGCCAATGGCACGTACGGCCATGTTGACCTAGTTGCAAGTCTTGCAAGCCTAGGGCGCTATATTTGGCGTGGGCCAAAGGCATAGCGGCTTGGAAATATGGCTTGCGATACGTGTTGGCATGTGCCAATGGCACGTACGGCCATGTTGACCTAGTCGCAAGTCTTGCAAGCCTAGGGCGCTATATTTGGCGTGGGCCAAATGGGATAGCGGCTTGGAAATATGGCTTGCGATACGTGTTGGCATGTGCCAATGGCACGTACGGCCATGTTGACCTAGTTGCAAGTCTTGCAAGCCTAGGGCGCTATATTTGGCGTGGGCCAAAGGCATAGCGGCTTGGAAACATGGCTTGCGATACGTGTTGGCATGTGCCAATGGCACGTACGGCCATGTTGACCTAGTTGCAAGTCTTGCAAGCCTAGGGCGCTATATTTGGCGTGGGCCAACGGCATAGCGACTTGGAAACATGGCTTGCGATACGTGTTGGCATGTGCCAATGGCACGTACGGCCATGTTGACCTAGTTGCAAATCTTGCAAGCCTAGGGGGCGCTATATTTGGCGTGGGCCAAAGGCATAGCGGCTTGGAAACATGGCTTGCGATACGTGTTGGCATGTGCCAATTGCATGTACGGCCATGTTGACCTAGTTGCAAGTCTTGCAAGCCTAGGGCGCTATATTTGGCGTGGGCCAAAGGAATAGCGGCTTAGAAATATGGCTCCCGCCATGGTGCGCAAGTGTGCGGCTTGGTTTGGCATTCTTGCCATGGTGCGCGGTGCGGCTTGGTTTGGCATTGCTGCCATGGTGCGCAGTGGTGCGGCTTGGTTTGGCATTGTTGCCATGGTGCGCAGTATGCGGCTTGGTTTGGCATTGTTGCCATGGTGCGCAGTTTGCGACTTGGTTTGGCATTGTTGCCATGGTGCGCAGTATGCGGCTTGATTTGGCGTTGTTGCCATGGTGCGCAGTATGCAACTTGGTTTGGCATTGTTGCCATGGTGCGCAGTATGCGGCTTGATTTGCCGTTGTTGCCATGGTGCGCAGTATGCGACTTGGTTTGGCATTGTTGCCATGGTGCGCAGTATGCGGCTTGATTTGGCGTTGTTGCCATGGTGCGCAGGGTGAGGCTTTGTTTTGGAATTAGGGTTTTGTGTCTAAAATCCTAATCCGGGTATTTTGAAAAAATACCCTATTAATTATTTACACCGAGTTAAATGCTCTTAGTTAATGTGTTTGCGGGTAACACTAGGTCATGGGGTTTTACAGTTTTACCCCTTGTTTAAAAACCACCATCAACATTAAGTCCCTAGCTAGCTCGGAACAGGGGGGCTTTATTGCGAGGTAAGCATAAGATGGTGACAAACTATCAACAAGAAACCGTAAAGATAATTGAAGGGGGGCTTGTCGACCTTTTATAAATAGGATTTGGAATCCTTGCCTCAGTAGTTTTGCACAAATCGGGAGGTCGGCACAATTGGTGGGGCCGGTGCGGCTTGGGCGACGTTGGGAAGTTGGCGTGAGTTGGGAACCGAGCATGCTAGCTGGTGGGACCTAGGCGCAAGGTGTAGAAGCTGTGCGTTCTTGCAGGCGTGACTTGGGCGACTGAGCGTGCTAGCTGGTGGGACCGGCGCAAGGTGTGGAAACTGTGCGTGCTTGCAGGCGTAACTTGGGCGGTCATTGGGAAGCTGGCGTGAGTTGGGGAACTGAGCGTGCTATCTAGTGGGACCGGCGCAAGGTAGGGAAGCTGTGCGTGTTCTTTGGCGTGGCTTGGGCGGTCATTGGGAAGCTGGCGTGAGTTGGGGAACTGAGCGTGCTAGCTGATGGGACCGGCGCAAGGTGGGGAAGATGCGCATGCTTGCTGGCGCGACTTGGGCGGTCCTTGGGAAGTTGGCGCAGTTGGTGGGGCCGGTGCAACTTGATAGGGCTGGTGATAACAAGGAGTGAGTAAGTGTTTCTATAGATAGCAAAGTTTCCTTATTTTGCCTTCCTTCACGCGCGCGGCTTCAATCAGGGCATTATCCATGCTAAAATCGGAAGAGTTATGTCCCTCATTGCTTCCTTTCCTTTTTTAATGTTCCGTGTTCATACCCAACGTAATTGCATCATCTCCCTCGTTTGAGAAAGGGTTCTTCTTGTTGAGTTTCTCTCTTTGTCATGTCGCACAGAGACGAACCATCTTCTAACCAGTCATGTTCTCTAGGTGAAGGCGCGTGGTCTCGACTCGGCAAGAGCATTCCAACAAAATTTATTCGGGTTAAGAAAATCATACCGGTATGTTTTCTTCTTCTTTGGTGGACCGACGTACGCTTTACGGCTTGTTTGATGAATGAAAAATTTTCCTTTTGTCTTTGAGATATCCGTTGGATCATGCGTTACTGTTATCGACGAGGATGACCTAGTCGTTTCCTTCCCTTCAAATCCAACCTTTTTGACTGCTGCAAATTTGGAGAACGGTGATTTAGGGATCTCGTCATGAATACCCCTATGCGGGTTCGTCGTTCAAGACTCGTATGAGGTGTCTCTCCTCCAATTATCGGAATGTTGGCGGTTTCCTGGTGCGAAAAGAATTCGTGGTCCTTTATACGATGATATGGAAGACGCTACCAGGAGCGTAGTGAAGTGTTGTTCGTCCGCCTTGGTTTCCATAGTGAACTATCTTTTGCCAATGATTGTTGAGATGGATAATTTTTCCATCCGTCTTCTTTGCTGGAGTCAGTCATTCAAAGGTGGGAGAACATGGTGTCCACTGTGAATCCTTGGAGTTTAATATCACCAAGTTGCGGTATCGTCTCAATATTATGAAAGTCGACAGAGCTGGTATATTTGCTTGGTGTGGTTCCCCGCCACAGAAGCCATGCTGGAAGAGGAGAAAGCTTTGGCCTTGGAGTCTCAGAGGATTGAAGATTTGACTCGAGACTTGAAGAGTAGGAATTTTTGATGTAGCATGTTGCAGGGAAGTGATTAGGCGTAGTATGCCTTAAGCCACTTTACTGTGGATGACTGCCTCTAGCTTTCCCATCTTTTTTGATAATCTTGTAGTAACCACTGTCATACGCTTTAGTGATTATTTACGGCCCTTCCCATTTGGGAGAAAACTTCGGTGCCGATGCATCTTGCTGGATGTGTTTAGCGGTTTTTAGCACCAAATCTCCTTCCTTAAAAATCCTGGATTTTACATGGTACATTGTGTCCTGGAAATCCTATTTCTGTATGCTTGTGCATGTTCCTCCCTCGGGATCTTAAGAGTCTATAATATCTAGTTCTGCGATTCTGGTTGAGGGAGTGAAAGCATCTCACGCCTTGGCAGTCCCCATGCATAACCTACTTTCATTGCATCGCCTTGAATCCCCCCTCCACGGGATTCGATATAAGCCTATCGTACTCTTCTGGATGTGACACCGGGATGGTCAGAAATTACATGATGACATATTCTGGATAGTGCAGGCTCGGGATCCTCCGCGGCCTCATAAAGTGTTGAAGGCGTCTTCTAGACAGAGAGGTGATGATATTCTTGCGTTGCACCTTGAAGAGTAGAGGACCTCGTTGTGGGTATGGTGGACCTGTGTCTTCGGAGCTTTGACAGTGAAGGGATCCCGTGTATATCTTCCGTCCTCAAGTGTGGTTTACGTGTTTCCATCTTTGTAGTAGTTCTTCTGCTTGTGGTGAGGCTGTAAGCGAGCAAACTTTGCAGGAAGGAGTGGCGTTGAAGCGAACGTTGAAGCGAAGCCGCTAGCTGCTGGAGAACGCTGATGCGTAGCTACTTCTGGAGAGAACGTTGATGTGGAGCTACTTCTGGAGAGAATGTTGGAACGACGTCTTGCAACTTTCAAAGCCTTGACGGTTACCATTTTGAAGTCGGAGGCCGCGGCACGTTCATCCAAACTCGACATCCCTCAAGAGAACAGAGGTTAGGAGTCCCCAGTTCCATCTATCGATCGTGCTTTCTAGGAGAGGTTGGGGTTTGGGAACGGCTTCCCTGGCTGGAAGCGCCTGCTTTCCTGATGCAGTGCGGTTGAGGGGTGCAAATATGTCTTGACGCTACGCCTTGGAGAAACATAGAATCTCACATAACTGTTTCATCATAGACTGTACGACTTTGTGGGCGAAGTTCCCATTGTGCGGGTCCCGACGGGAGAAGGGTCTCCGTGAACTCAGGAGAGTTGTTGATTTCCCTTGCTTTCGATTTTTGAGAAGTCTTTCCTGATCTTCATGTGTGACGAAATTGGATTGCTTATCCCCTTCTACTGGGCATCCAAGAGCAACGCGAGCCTCTTCATCTATAAACGCACGTCCTGCTGAAGTATCTTTTGTCTTTTCATCAAGTCAACAGTACTAAAAGGAGGTCGGCTTCTTCCGGATCTTCCAGTATCTTGCCCTGATGGTGGAGTAGCGTCTCTGGTGACGGTTAAAGCTTCCATGCTTGAAGGACTGTTGGGGTGGCGGAAGCGGCTGCAGTTACAGTGATCGTAAGTGTATCGTGCGAGAGATGACACGGTTTGATCACGAAGTCTTTGGCCAAGGCGCTGTTTCGAAGGGCAAGGATGGTCTTTGGAAGGGCGCAAGATGTTAGAGCCGGAAGGATGCAAACTGTTAGCACACAGTGTGGTACTGCGGCTGGCATGCGCGTGCGGCATGTGTGCCTGGCATGTGCGTCTGGTAAGCGTGTCTGTAAGCACGTCTGGTAAGCGCGTCTGGAAAGCGCGTCGCAAGCGCTTCGGGTATGTACGTCCGGAAAGCGCGTCGGCAAGCGCTCTACGGTATGTGCGTCTCTTCGTTGGTTTGTCTCAAAACACGTGAATTTCTGCTGAAAACATGTGTCTTGTTCCCTCCAGGGCTTCGGTAGTGTTAATGCTTTCGCTGCCCTTGCACGTTTCCAGGAGACGGCAATTTTTTCAAAGAATTCCAGCAGCACTGAGCCTTCTCATAGCGGTGATGAGTCAGAGAAAGAAGAAAGTTCGACAAGTGAGAGTGATTCCTCTGGCAGCACTGGCTCTTTTTCGGGAAGTGGTTCGGTGAGTTTCGCGTTTCTTTTCTTTCTTCTTCTGTTTCTTCTTTTGAAAAATGTCTAACTCAAGTTCGCAGGAGGAATCCGGTTCGGAGGATGAATGCGGGTAGAGTCACATGAAAACTTGCCTTTGGTGACCACCGCTGGTGACTTGGAGATGGGCGTTAGCCAATTGCCGGGCACAGATGTGGTTCAAACGGTGGATGATTCTCTGATGGTTGCTGTCGTAGACATGGAAGAAGACCCTCTGCGAGTAGTGAGGCTAGGTGCGGCGCCATTTTTGATCCCCGTACTTGGTTCCTTATCCAGGTCGTGTGTCTTGGTTAGCGGCTTCAGTGTGCGGCTAAGCATGAGGCGTTGTACACCAATGCTGGGAGAAGCACGGACAAATGGCTACAACCAAGAAAGTCACTAGTCGATTTGCGCTGGTTAAGCATGTGGAAGAGGCTTTATCTTCCATCGAGGATATGCGTGAGGTGACTGGTCATACCGTTTCTGAAGACATTATTGCCGTCTGGGAGCACCATCGCGACGTGTGCGTAGAAAAGGAGTTCAACACTTCGTGGTTTGTCGAAGGCCTTGCTGAGATTCAAAAGTTGAAAAATGCAGCAATCGAAAGCCTTTCCGCCGAGGAGATTTCACGACAGGAGATGGAACTCGAAGAACTCTCCAAGATGTTGACTATGAAGAGAGCGGCTCTTGAAGATGCAAAGTTGAATTTCTCCAAGAAGAGCAGACTTTTGTTGGATGATTTTCCTTGAACGTTTCTCCGTTAAACTTTTATTTAGGTTCTTTTTTTTTTTTTTTGAAAGACATATTGGATGTCTGGTTCAAAACTTGACCTTTGATAGACAAAATTGGTAGCTTTTTAGGGTATTGGATTATATCTCGGGATGAATGGTTTTGATAATATGACTCGATTATGTTTTGGGAAAGGAATATTGCTTTTATGAAAGTGTATGCTAGCAATAGGCACAAGACTCGATAGTATGACGGTTTTACTAAGAACCTAAAAATAGATTGTATATCTTGCCCGGTCTGAATTTACTCACTTCGTAGGTTTTGCGAACACGCCCCTCTCCATGTAAAAGGTGGTTTTTTTTGGCGGTTTCTTTGGTAGCATCGCTTGACAAGTCCCCAATCGCTGGTAGCATCTTCGGAGAGTCCCCAGGATTGAGTAATAGCATCTTCAGCAAGTCCCCAGTTTTCTTGTGTAGTTTTTACAACTAGTAACCGAGTTGTCTGGTGGTTGCGTCGGATTGAGTCGCATTCCATTACCATCTTGACATCTGGGTCGAAGAACGAGATCGACAGTTTGACATTGTAGCCGATAGATCAATCCTCCCCGCTTGTGGTCGCCAATTGTTTATGGGTGAAAATCGTTTCTATCGATGTCAGTAAATTCGGTAGGTGAGTGAGAAACTGATTCAAACCCTAAACAAATGTGCTGCACGTGAGCAATTTATAGGTTCGAGAGATCAATCTGTACAAGTCCGGCCTAAACCAAGAAATGGCCGTTCCGGACTTGCTTCGGTCACAAAGTGGAGGAGAAGGGTTGATTTGGGGAGGGAAGCAAAGAAAGGTGTTGAGACCCGAGAATAATTCTAGGAGAGTAGTATCTCGACTTGTATCGAAAGTAGAAGCTTAGGAAGCTTGCAAGAGATGAAAGCTTTTGGGAGAGCTTGCAAAGTTGCCTTTACGAGAGTGTAGTATTTTTCTCCCGACCGAGACTTGTTGTATGCAGTGGAAATAGGTAAGACCTATTTATATAAGTCGAGATTGAAACGTACCACAGGCCTCATGAAGGAAGAGAGTAAAGGGTGAAATAATGGGAGGAGGTGGTAACCGCATGGTGTTAATGGGTGAAAACATTTTTCACCATTATTTCCTCTTTTATTTGACCGCTTTATTCCTTTTCACGCTTTCTTAATGTGAGCGTAGTGTACGCTGCATGCTGTGACCGCCAAACCAAAACCCTAAAAGCATCCCCGGTTGTGTTGATGTCTCGAGTGTTGGTTGCATCTTGGGTGCAAGTGGTGCTGCTAGGGACGCATGTGGCATGTGCGGAATGCCTTCGTTGCGAGTTGCACCTCGAGCGTAAGTGGTAATGCGGAGCGCTAGTGGCGTGTGTGGCATGTACCAACGGCATGTGCGGAATTCCTTGGTGGTAGGTTGCACGGTTTGCAAGTTAGGCTACCAGCGTGTGTGTTTGGCATGTGCCAATGGCATGTGCGGAATGCCTTGGCGGTAGGTTGCACGGTTTGCAAGTTAGGCTACCAGCGAGCATGTTGGCATGTGCCAATGGCACGTGCGGCCATGTTGACCTAGTTGCAAGTCTTGCAAGCCTAGGGCGCTATATTTGGCGTGGGCCAAAGGCATAGAGGTTTTGGAAACATGGCTTGCGATACGTGCGGCATGTGCCAATGGCACGTACGGCCATGTTGACCTAGTTGCAAGTCTTGCAAGCCTAGGGCGCTATATTTGGCGTGGTCCAAATGCATAGCGGCTTGGAAATATGGCTTGCGATACGTGTTGGCATGTGCCAATGGCACGTACGGCCATGTTGACCTAGTTGCAAGTCTTGCAAGCCTAGGGCGCTATATTTGGCGTGGGCTAAAGGCATAGCGGCTTGGAAATATGGCTTGTGATACGTGTTGGCATGTGCCAATGGTACGTACGGCCATGTTGACCTAGTTGCAAGTTGATAGACACATTTTTGTGTCTGATTTAATCTCAATTGTATATTTTGTTAATGCTTGATTTTGTATTTATTATGGTTTTTTGTGTCTTTGTAGGTGTTTTTGGAGAAATAAACATGTGCGGCGAATTTGGCTAGAAAAGTGGTATTTGCACTCGTGGGAGAAAATTACTATTCGGACACTCAATATGGATAAGGGGTACACACTTGATAAGGGGTAGCCCAACGTTATTTGCACCCCTTAAGGCACCTTCTATAGACACACCCGAGTTGATAAGGGGCACCTCAGTTACTATTTGCACCCCACTACTATCCGCACACCTGAATTGCTAAGGGGACTCCATCTCCTAGCATTTGAAAATCAAATTTGGCGGCAAATTATTTCCTCGCCTGCATGATATTCTGGGAAGAACTAGGACGAGTTTCTGTTAGAGATTTTCATGGGTTTTGAATTGGAATGATATGATACTACCTTGGTGCATCGAAACAGGAAGGATGAAGGCTTTGGTTACGTGAAATAAGGGAAGATATTCTTTCCTTTTCAAAAACGGGAGCATTATTGTCGGGATTAGTTTTGGTTACGTGAGACCTGGAAAGAGTTCGACTCGATCTGGAGTTTTGGTTGGATTGCCTGTCGATGAACCAGATGGTTTGGGCCTGTGTGGATGAACCAATGTCGGTATGTGTTTTAGATTCGAAGGAAAAGCATGTTTCCATATATATCTCGGTAGAACAGGGGAATATCGGGTTTGTTTGGCTCAAAACTGGAAAGTACGTGGAGGAAATATACTCTGCTGGATTTGATCACATATTTGGAGATATTCATACGCGGAAAGAAGAACAGAAAAGGGAGGAAAGACCGAGACTTGAGGAGAAGGAAAAGATGGATAAACTCGGATTTAATCGAGTTATATGGAGAGGGGATGATATATAAAGCGCCGTTAGTATCACAAGGAAAGGGTCGAGACTTTGGGGAGGTTTAGGAGCCAAGCAGAGGAGTTTCGAGCACCACAGACGCTCGGAAAAATTATCCAGGGAAGCTGCAGAGAAGGAAGAAGAAGAACCAGAGAACAGCACTTAAAGAGAGTCGCAGAAACCGTGACCTATAGTTTCAAGTTCTAAAGCTTTGCAACAATTTTCCAACAATTTTCCAACAATTATTTTTAGTTTGCAACAGCTCTGTTAGGTTCTTTGTAACAGTGAGTTCTGCAACAATTATATCTGTTACAAACTCGATTTTTCTTCAATAAAACACCTATTCAGCCATGCATTATTATTTTGAGCGTGTTTTCGACATGAGGAGCTAAACCCCAACACTGGGACGACGGAGGAAGCCTTATTTCACAATGGTTTGGTAACTATATTTGATTATGTATGACTTTTGCACTTGTTTTAATTGATTTATGATTTTCACTAATTAGTTGTGATTTCGTTTGATGGTGTATGCTTAGACGTAAGAGCTTTTGATACATCATGCTTGTGATTTACATCTAATATTTTAGAAATCTACTTTTGGCAAAGAAAAGAGTCAACAAAAGAGCTAGAATTGTTATGAGTCATTATATGAACCAATTGAATGTGATTAATGGTGGAATCCGAAGTCCTAGTATCTCTCGATATCGTGACAACTTTGTATATATATTTTCTTTGTTTTTAGTATTTTACTCAACTAAATCTTTACAAGTCTGAGAGGAACGACAACTTACTACCACTTTCTACAACAACATAAAATCACATCAATTTTTGGCGCCGCCGACGCGGACTTGTATTTAGATTTGTTTTAGGTTTATTTTTATTATTTTTTGTTCTCTTTTACGCCTTGTATTTTTCAATTCTTTTCAGATTTGGAGCGAAGCTACAAGGAAAGAAAAAGTGCTATAAAAGGAAAGCATCGCCAAAGAAGGAAAGAAAAGAGGAGTCCAAGGAGTGAAGAAGAAGATTTTGTATATAATTATTTTGTTTTATTTTTAGAAACTGTAAATAGGGTTGTATTATTGTAAATTTTCTTTTCGTTTTTGGACATTTTTATTTTTGGACTTTATTTTGGACTTGGACATTATTTTTAAAACCCTAAGGAAGGGTTAAGATTAAATATAAACTGTTTGCAGGGAAGGACGACAGTTACGATACTGTCTCGGCCCCTCGGGTTCGTACACTGACATCGGAGTCGGTGGCCTGAGTCGACTTCAACGGTTCATCGCCCGTCTGGTACGGGAGGTAAGACTCTATCCACCCACGAATCCCCTGTCAGTGGGTTTTATTTTGTGTGACAACTCACACCCCTGCGAATAGAATGTCGAACTGGTATAATAATAGCCAATACAACGAATATCCGACTGAGTTTCAAACTGGACGTTACTACTTTGACCATAATTTGAATAGTGGTTGGGAACATCAGCCTTTTGAAGGTTATGGTCCATACCATGGTGAGCCCAATTACTATCCTTATTCCCACCGGTCATACGAGCAAAATTCCTCTCTATTAGAGTCCGCACGTAAGTTAGCTGAGTCAGCACAAAAGATACTTAAGTCGACATGTAGTTCAGATGAGATGAATGACTTAGTTATGGACGATAGCAATACAACGTGTGAACCTTCTTTCCTAGATAAAATCAGGATGTCATGTGAGTCGACTCAGAAAATGTTGTTAGAGGCCCAAGAAAGAACTGCTCAAGATAGTCTTAATTTCCAATATAGTGTTTCCAATAGTACCTTTGAAAATGAGGATAGTTATTTGCATAATCAAGATGACGAGGTTAGAATTGGTAACACTACTTTTTTAGACGAGGTTCGACCATTTTCATGTTATTACAATGATGATTATGATGAGGATAGTGTTGATGAAGAATTTGAAATAAGTAGGCATAGTGATCAGGAATTTGTTACTCCAATTGAGCTTAATAATGATAATATTTCTAATTCAAATCCAAATAATTTTAATAATTATTCACCTATTCAAAAGGATGAGGATTTGATTAGAGATACCACCGTTTTAGACGATGTAGTATTTCCTTATGATTACGAAGCCGATGATAGTTTTGAGGAACGAGTCTATTCTGAGAATATTGTTTTAGAGTCTAGCGATTTAGAAACATTAGTCTTAGACAAAGAAGATGAACTCGTAGAGCTTTCAAATATGATAAGTGAGGATGCACCTTCCGATTATAACTTAGAAGAAGCGATTGACCATTTTCGGATTAGATGATCTAGAAATTAGGAAATTGTAGATAGTCTATCTAGAGACACCCAAAACTCTAAGTTTGGGGGTGATTATCATTCTCCCGTGCTTTACCTTTAGCTCTTGTAGAGATCCCTCACTTGGGACTTGATATATGTGCCTCAACCATTGTGCCGTTGCCTTCATACTAGTTCTCCGAACCTAATAATGTCCATAAGGAAGTTCATTATTAGAAACCCATCCTCTGGTTGATGTGGTTTATTCAGGCTATGATACCCAGATTGACTTTGTTTTCCCACCAAATATTTTTCAACCAATTGTGGGAACGTATATGTTTCAGATGTGTCAATTATTGAGTTTTGAGACTAAACCTAAGTACTTTAGGAAATTAGTATCGACGCATTTGCTTAAGATTGACCGCCAGTTTCATCGTGGTCAATTGTGTGAGTCAAAACAGATTGACTTTAAGGATCCGCAATTATTCAGGTTATTATTATGTGCTTCTCAGTTCTTATTTGAGTTTTTACAGACTTTACAACCTGAACCGGATCTTAGATTTGAGGAATTCCACCCATGAAATTATTTTATTTGGACCCGATTATAGAACCTGAACTTTGAACCACAGCTAGATGTAGTTGTCTTAAACAGGAAACTAGACAAGGGTTTGCTTTATTTGTTAATTTTCTTGGCAGGTTGCAGATTCCTTTTACTTGTGATAGCTCTATTTGGTTTTGATGACCCACAGATTTTTCGGCTATTACTTTATGATTTTATGAGGTGACTAATCCTTTGTTAGTCTGGCTGAAGACGTTAAACTTAGCACTTCTTGGGAGGTAACCCAATATTCATGCGACACGGTAATATCTTTCCTTAACTCTTTTACTTCAAATGGTAACAGTTTCTCCTTGTTCATGCTTTTAATTTTATCTTTAGAACATTGAGGACAATGTTAGATTTAAGTTTGGGGGTATGGGAGAAACATTTTAGTTGCATTATTAAACTCCAGAGCCTAGAAATTTATGTTTATTAAGGATGACACTAACCAATCTAAGTGGATGGAAGCATTTTGGTTGTAGGAGTTGAGGAACCAATCTGATTAGATGGCAACATCTAAAGAGTCTATTCATAAAAGCACAGAGCTCAGGTGTTAGAAATAACATGATAGTTTCACCAATCTCGTTGAGTCCTTTTCACTTCTGTTTTTATTTTATTTTTAAAACTATGTTTCTCTAAGTGATTAGGTGGGGCCCACGATTCAAGTTGTTACCAATGCTAGGGTGAATTAGAGTGATTGAGATACCAAAAAAAAAAAAAAAAAAAAAAAAAAAAAAAAGTGAAAAAAAAAAAATTGAAAAAAAAAAAAAAGAAGTGAAGAAAGTGAAAAAGAAAAGTTGAAAAAAAATGAAAAAAAAAAAAAAAAAAAAAAAAAAAAAAAGACCGACCATCGACCAACCTAATAAATTCAATAAAGTCGACCACTTTGGAACCCTTGTATATGCCGTTGTGTTGACCTAGAGTTAGGTTTATCGACCACTTTGTTCCCTTGTATATGCCGGTGTGTTGATATTAGTCGACTAGTATCTCATCCATTAGGATAGGTTCATTTTGGCGGAAGCCTTGGATGAGATATGGGAAACATCGATCACTTAGTAAACATCAAAACCATCTATGTTTTTCTTTATATCCATCTTCTTGATCTATCCATGTGATTAGTTTTGACTCGGGTATTGATGTCCATAGTGTGACTATCTCGAGTAGAGCTTTGTGACTTATATATGAATTTTAGTATGCTTTGAGTGCAAACTCGTGTACAAGAATTGGAATTTCGCATCGGGGTACTTCCTCCTGTAGTCAATAAGTATGCCAACCAAGGAGATTCTTTAGTGCGTTAGAGGTTACGCGTAAATAGCTAAGGTCTGGAGTAAAGGTTTTGTGGGTATATCTCTTGTAAACCCTCCCGAGACTATAACTCGGCCACTAGGGCCACCTAGGGGTTTAAAGGCTTGTTGCATACGCTAAATGCAATCGACGATGCCTGCGACAGTGAGTTAGGATTTTATTTTTATTTTGATTTACTCGAGGACGAGCAAATAATAAGTTTGGGGGTATTTGATAGACACATTTTTGTGTCTGATTTAATCTCAATTGTATATTTTGTTAGTGCTCGATTTTGTATTTATTATGGTTTTTTGTGTCTTTGTAGGTGTTTTTGGAGAAATAAACATGTGCGGCGAATTTGGCTAGAAAAGTGGTATTTGCACTCGTGGGAGAAAATTACTATTCGGACACTCAATATGGATAAGGGGTACACACTTGATAAGGGGTAGCCCATCGTTATTTGCACCCCTTAAGGCACCTGCTATAGACACACCCGAGTTGATAAGGGGCACCTCAGTTACTATTTGCACCCCACTACTATCCGCACACCTGAATTGCTAAGGGGACTCCATCTCCTAGCATTTGAAAATCAAATTTGGCGGCAAATTATTTCCTCGCCTGCATGATATTCTGGGAAGAACTAGGACGAGTTTCTGTTAGAGATTTTCATGGGTTTTGAATTGGAATGATATGATACTACCTTGGTGCATCGAAACAGGAAGGATGAAGGCTTTGGTTACGTGAAATAAGGGAAGATATTCTTTCCTTTTCAAAAACAGGGAGCATTATTGTCGGGATTAGTTTTGGTTACGTGAGACCTGGAAAGAGTTCGACTCGATCTGGAGTTTTGGTTGGATTGCCTGTCGATGAACCAGATGGTTTGGGCCTGTGTGGATGAACCAATGTCGGTATGTGTTTTAGATTCGAAGGAAAAGCATGTTTCCATATATATCTCGGTAGAACAGGGGAATATCGGGTTTGTTTGGCTCAAAACTGGAAAGTACGTGGAGGAAATATACTCTGCTGGATTTGATCACATATTTGGAGATATTCATACGAGGAAAGAAGAATGAAAAGGGAGGAAAGACCGAGACTTGAGGAGAAGGAAAAGATGGATAAACTCGGATTTAATCGAGTTATATGGAGAGGGGATGATATATAAAGCGCCGTTAGTATCACAAGGAGGGGGTCGAGACCTTGGGGGAGGTTTAGGAGCCAAGCAGAGGAGTTTCGAGCACCACAGACGCTCGGAAAAATTATCCAGGGAAGTTGCAGAGAAGGAAGAAGAAGAACCAGAGAACAGCACTTAAAGAGAGTCGCAGAAACCGTGACCTATAGTTTCAAATTCTAAAGCTTTGCAACAATTTTCCAACAATTTTCCAACAATTATTTTTAGTTTGCAACAGCTCTGTTAGGGTTCTTTGTAACAGTGAGTTCTGCAACAATTATATCTGTTACAAACTCGATTTTTCTTCAATAAAACACCTATTCAGCCATGCATTATTATTTTGAGCGTGTTTTCGACATGAGGAGCTAAACCCCAACACTGGGACGACGGAGGAAGCCTTATTTCACAATGGTTTGGTAACTATATTTGATTCTTTTATGACTTTTGCACTTGTTTTAATTGATTTATGATTTTCACTAATTAGTTGTGATTTCGTTTGATGGTGTATGCTTAGACGTAAGAGCTTTTGATACATCATGCTTGTGATTTACATCTAATATTTTAGAAATCTACTTTTGGCAAAGAAAAGAGTCAACAAAAGAGCTAGAATTGTTATGAGTCATTATATGAACCAATTGAATGTGATTAATGGTGGAATCCGAAGTCCTAGTATCTCTCGATATCGTGACAACTTTGTATATATATTTTCTTTGTTTTTAGTATTTTCTGAAACTAAATCTTTACAAGTCTGAGAGGAACGACAACTTACTACCACTTTCTACAACAACATAAAATCACATCACAAGTCTTGCAAGCCTAGGGCGCTATATTTGGCGTGGGGCAAAGGCATAGCGGCTTGGAAACATGGATTGCGATACATGTTGGCATGTGACAATGGCACGTACGGCCATGTTGACCTAGTTGCAAGTCTTGCAAGCCTAGTGCGCTATATTTGGCGTGGGCCAAAGGCATAGAGGCTTGGAAATATGGCTTGCGATACGTGTTGGCATGTGCCAATGGCACGTACGGCCATGTTGACCTAGTTGCAAGTCTTGCAAGCCTAGGGCGCTATATTTGGCGGGGGCCAAAGGCATAGCGACTTGGAAACATGGCTTGCGATACGTGTTGGCATGTGCCAATTGCACGTACGGCCATGTTGACCTAGTTGCAAGTCTTGCAAGCCTAGGGCGCTATATTTGACGTGGGCCAAAGGCATAACGGCTTGGAAACATGGCTTGCGATACGTGTTGGCATGTGCCAATGGCACGTACGGCCATGTTGACCTAGTTGCAAGTCTTGCAAGCCTAGGGCGCTATATTTGGCGTGGGACAAAGGCATAACGGCTTAGAAATATGGCTCACCGCCATGGTGCGCGATGTGTGCGGCTTGGTTTGGCATTCTTTGCCATGGTGCGCGGTGCGGCTTGGTTTGGCATTGCTTTTGCCATGGTGCGCGAGGTGCGGCTTGGTTTGGCATTGTTGCCATGGTGCGCGATATGCGGCTTGGTTTGGCATTGTTGCCATGGTGCGCGATATGCGACTTGGTTTGGCATTGTTGCCATGGTGCGCGATATGCGGCTTGATTTAGCGTTGTTGCCATGGTGCGCGATTTGCGACTTGGTTTGGCATTGTTGCCATGGTGCGCAGTATGCGGCTTGATTTGGCGTTGTTGCCATGGTGCGCAGTATGCGACTTGGTTTGGCATTGTTGCCATGGTGCGCAGTATGCGGCTTGATTTGGCGTTGTTGCCATGGTGCGCAGTATGCGGCTTTGTTTTGGAATTAGGGTTTTGTGTCGAAAACCCTAATCTGGTATTTTGAAAAAATACCCCTATTAATTATTTACACCTGAGTTAAATGCTCTTAGTTAATGTGTTGCGGGTAACACTAGGTCATGGGGTTTTACAGTTTTACCCCTTGTTTAAAAACCACCATCAACAACAGTACCAAACTCTCTCAGATTCACTCCCTCCAAAATTGTCTGTATCACCACCGAATGAACTCAATCATCATATTTTCTTACCACCAACAAGAAATAATAGATCTATTCTCTCGATATCATCATTCATATTAGCCAAAAATAAATAAAATAGAATTGAGTTTCAATTCACGCCACCATTAGTTACCGTCACTAACTCCATAAAAATTCCTAACCTCGCCACCATTAACACCACCGTTACTAAGGTTAACACAATTTCTAACCCAACCACTCACCAATTCTATCATAGTCACCGCCACTAATTTTCTTTCATAATTTTATTCTAGATTTGATCTAAAGAAAATTGCCCTAATTTGTAAGAATTTGGGATTCATCTATGTCACACTAGATGCACCTGTGTGAATCTGGTATTGATTTATGTTTGTACACTGAATGCACCTAGGTGCATCTTCTGATATTCGTGGATGAATCTGTTTCTATCTGGACTATCACCTACATTTGAGTTAGTTTTGTGATTTGTCCATGTTTACACGGGATGCACATGGGCGCATCATATATTATTCGTGGATAAATTGGTTTTCATCTTAGTAATCACCTGGCTACAATTGAGTTAATCTTTGATCCTTCCATGTATACACAGGATGCACTTGGGTGCATCTTGTGTTATTTGTGGCAGAATTTGGATCCATCCAGGTTTATACTGGATGCACCTGGTGTTATTGTTCTATGTATCCAGGTGCATCACGTGTTATTGCTTATCATACTTGGGTACATTTTGTGTTGATGCTTGATAAATTTGAGTGATTTTTCTTATAAAATCAAACTGATTAATTTTTAATTCTTGATGTATCCAGATGTATTGTTTATTGGACTGCAACAACAACGAGCCAACCGACCATATCCATCACCGTCATCGACAATAGCAACACCATCTCCATCACCACCCATCTGCATAATATACTTCTTTACTATCTTCTCCACTACTAAACGCACCACCTCCACTATTGACAGGTGCATCTTTCTCCGCTATCCTCTCCTTCTTCACCATCTTCATTACCACAAAACACCATCACACCCACCATCTAAAGAAACAACTTCCTCTATTATCACCCAAAACAATTTATGAAACATCAAACCAACCTCTGCCAAAATTTCGGAGAGAAATCAGTTAATTCACTGCTACCTTTGGTTTGCAATCCCGAGCAACTTCAGACCCGACTTTGCAACCATGATAATCCCCAATTCCAGTGTTGTTGTCCTCTGTAGAGAGATGTGAATTCAGTTAGGAGAGGTAAAATAAATTGATAATGAAGATAAAGACTTGTTCCCCCTAAAGAAGAAGAGGTTGTCGAGAGAGATGATAATGAAAAGGGCATATTAGTAAGTAGATATAAAAATCAATTATAAAGGCAGGGTGAAATAACCATAAAGGATATTAAAACCAGAGAATTTGAATTCTTGGTCATTTGAAAGGTTGTCATATTTTGATTGTCTTTTAGACCCAAGAATTCAAATTCAAGGGCTAATTAACCAAAAAACTGAAAGCTAAATGCTGACGTCGTCTAATCGATATGTTTGAGACTACTTAACCATCATCTATCCAATTTTATGGGAGTCTTTTCTACATTCTTATTTTATTAATCTATATATTGCGAAAAGTAAGAGCTTTCTAGTAATACGAGGGAAAATCTTTAGGTTGAAAGATCAGGTGCTTTTGGATTCTCTATCGGATTATCCAACAATCCTTGAAAAAAATCGTAGTTTTTTGTAAAAGCCTTGCCTGTACTGCAAAGGTATTAACCGCTAAAAAGTTACTATTCCATTTCACATTTGAAGGAAATGAGATAACATTGTGTAGTTGAGTACTTTCCGTCCTAAAATTTTGATCTAATCGTCTCCACTCCATAATTTTACAAAAGTATTCTACTCCAGATGTGAAGAAGCCGTCTGTTCCAGATATAGTGCATAGAAAGATGTGATAGGACTCTTTTTGACAATGACAGATTTTACATGTCATCAATATAGTGCAGGGCTCTTCCACCTCTTTCCCCTGCTGGAAGAATCGAGTGCTTTCATCCAAACAAACATTCTGATGGAAGGCGTGGACTTTAGATTCGATATTGCCAGGGCAAGATGTCTATTTTTCGATGATTTAGTGGCTAGTTTTGATAGGAAAGTATGTAACTCTAAGTCTTCTGGTCCTTTTGTAGGCCATCCTCCTGGTTAGGGTACATGTCGATGTATAAAACGGAATTACTTCGATTCAATATAAAATCAGCTATTTACCCCCTCTACGGCGTTCGGCACAGCCAACTTCACGCTCCATTCTTTACTTCTCCCTCGTACCCACACCACCGACGACCACAACAAACCTCTCTTAGGAAACCCTAACAAGAAGGGTGCTCCTTTATATACCCCCTAAAAATACTAACGGTAGCCCTTACCGTTAGTTAAGTTAGTTATAAGTCGGTTAATATGAAAAAATTCATATTGTTTGAAAATTTTCATATCTGTACCCCCTCCCTAAAGTTTGTTGTATGCCCATGTAAAATCAGAAAAACATCGGAAAAAATAAATGAATTGGTTGTATCCGTTTAAGTACAATCTCTAATACAATATTACGCCTAAATGCATATCAAGAAAATAACCAGTATCTTACCCTGTATATTGCAAATATACTAGCTCCATCAGTCGTCTTTTCTTCCCTACGGGAGACACCTGACTGCACTCTGCACTTGTCTTCCCAACCTTCAAGGAGAGCATTCCATTTGATTGTGGTGACTTTGACGAGGACGCGGCAATTCACCTACTTTCTGAGTTTTTTCTTATCAGCTTGATGCCTTGTTTACTGATAGGAGGTTTTGCTCTCTTCTTAAAGGACCAAAGTTGCACTTTATCCATCCTGGCATCAGTAAGGAATCGGACAGAAAAAGGATTTATAGTAGTGTAACATATGATTGAAGGTTTAACCAGATCAACATTTCCATTATTCACCTGTAAAGAGTAGTAAGCAATACAAAGAACAAAGCATGTGACTCTTCTACAAGTGCGGAATTCAAAAGAAAATAAATGCAAAAAGGAGATCAACAGCTGTAGTAGTGCAGAGAAAGTCCTAGCAACATCATGCCTTTCATTTCCCTTAACAACATCCGTAAAGGGTATGTCACTACCCTAACTTGCACGTTCAAAACCCTTCACCATATTCATGAATATCAGGTGGGCCGTCTGTCCTGATCTTCCAAGGTTTGCTCAATTCTTTGTTTCCATGTTGAGATTCGGTTTGCCAACTCAGTTTGCTTCTCAGTTAACAACGGTTAAAAAAAAAAAAATTGGATCTAAAATTGGTCTCGAAAAATAGATTTGACAATCTGGGTTCCAGAAGGGGTTTTAATCGATCAAAAAAAAAAAAAACCTAAGAGGAAGGGGTTTTTGGGATGACGAGTTTTGTTGAAGGAAATCAAAGGGATTCTGAAACCGGGGTGCTAGATTTTGATAGGTTTTAATGAAGTTAAATTTTGTGCAATCGATGAGATAGATCTTTCGAATCTGCTGCAAGAACCCCAGCACTGTTAGAAATACAAAATACACTGATAATAATGGAAGAATAGATATCGTTCGGTGTTTATCGGGGGTACGCAAAATATATAATTTTGACGGGGTAAGAAGATTAGCTCAAAGGGTAGGCAGATAAAAGGGTATCGTTAGTATTTTTAAGGGTATATAAAGGAACACCCAACAAGAATTCGTCTTTTCTCTCGCTAAAAACTAAAAGGGTTTCATGGATTATTTCAACATTCTCCCCGAAGAGATCACATTAGAAATTTTAACTCGCTTACCAACTGAATCTGTTCTTGATTCTAAATTAGTCTGCATAAATTGGAGAAATCATGTTTCTTATCATCCATCATTCTTCAAGATGCACTGTCATCATCTCGATCATCCTTTTGATTCTGCTGATGGTGATGATTCTAGTAAGTTGGGTTTTATTGCTTTCACTGTTCGTGGAAAATTTCACTATTTTGAATATGACGAGAACCATGAGGCAACAACAAAACCTATTCAGAGAATTAGAAGAATGAAAATTACCTCTCCGTTTGGGAATGCTCTCTCGGTACTTGTAGGTTCATGTAATGGGTTGATCTGTCTTGCTCAACACGTATCTATTTGTATTTGTAATCCTATCACTAGAGAGTATGTTATACTTCCATTGATAGATACTTATTGCCTTCCTGGGTATTTGATGAATGGATTTGGTTATGTTTCTTCAACCAATGACTACAAAGTTGTCAGAATATATGTGTTGAACACCTTCGCACAAGTCTATATATACACTCTAGGCAGTGGCAGTGGATGGAGAAACCTTGGAAAATTCAATTTTGAATTCTATCCCCTTAATTGGTATGAAGTTGGTATCTTTGCCAATGGAGCTGATCTTTATTTTTATTGTCAAGATAGTAAATTAGGAATGATCGCCACCTTTGATTTGGCCAAGGAAAAGTTCCGTGAACATCTTTCACCACCCTCTTTGCCAGCAGGCATTCGTTGGTATGATACCAGGATAGGGGTTTCGAATGGGTTTTTGTATTTTTCTGTTGTTGGCCCATATATCAATCCATGGGTAAGGTTTGACATATGGCTGAAAAAGAAGAATGGTATCGATGACATGAAAGAGGCAGAAGAACATCAGTCATTAATTTGGAGTAAAGAGTTTACGGTTGAAAATAGAAGATTATTAGCCGTTACAAAGAGGGATGGTGTTCTATCTTACGGTGATTACTATATCAACATTTACGACACAAGAACTTCAACCTCGAAAAGGCTTGTGAAGTTTAAGAACTTGTTTTCTCAAGTATCCCCTCACAAGAATACCTTAGTTTCGTTGAAACAATTAGGGGAAGAGGATACAAAAGTAATGGAGTCTGTTGAAACTGAGGAGGCAAAAGGCCGTGAGCAGCTACAAGAGGATGAGAACCCTGAATACATATACATATAAGCTGTTAATCTTTCTTGAGTTTGAATTTTAATTTGGATAATAAGTAACATTTGTGTGAACCTAAATGTTGACACTGTCTTTTTGAGTGATATATGGAAACTACTGTTATGCTGACATTGTCTTGGTGCGTTTTGTTTTTTTAAGGTTTTAGAGTAATGGAGTAGAGAACTAAATTAGGAACACATCACTAAGACGACTTCAAATTTGATATTTGTGTTCATAATTGTTAACATGAATTAAATTTTGTGTATTAAAACCAAGCATATGTAGTTCATGCCTTATTGAACGTGTGACAGGATACGAGCTACTTGTACTGTTAAGTTAAAACAGTTTGAGGTTCACGTCAAGAAGTTAGAATTATGGCATCTTTTGATACATAGATGCGAACCCCTAGTCCTGCTAGGATTATTTGTTTATGTTATCAAACTCTGGCACCATCTAATTACTCTTTCAGAAACTCTTAATCCATTTGTCAACATGGAGGGTGAAGTGTTAGTATATGTGCTGTCCCAGTCCCACTTTCAAACCCCAGAATATCTTTCGGGTTTTACTGAAAATATCTGCACCAAGCAATGACCTGTGTTTAAGATATTTAGGTCTGTTGGTTCCTGCAATGGGTTGATCTGTCTTATTGACATCTTCTCCTATCCATCATCTGTTTGGATTTGTAACCCTATCACATTCCATTGGATTTGGTTATGTTTCTTCAGCCAATCACTACAAAGTTGTGGGAATATGGGTGTCCAAGACCGGATTTGCAGAATGGTTTGTAGAAATCTACATCTACACTCTAGAAAGTGGAAATGGTTGGAGAAACATTGGAAAGTTCAATTTTGAATTCAATATTCTTAATCAGCATGAAGCTGGTATCTTTGCCAATGGTGCTTTTTATTGGCTAGACAGTAAATTTGAAATGATCATCACCTTCGATTTAGCTAAGGAACAGTTTTGTAAACATATTTCACCACCTCCTTTTCCACCAGACAGTGATTTGTGTGATGCTAGTATATGCTCCTTTTCAAATGATCAACCTTTATTTTTTGCTCTAATAATAATAATCATATATTTGGCAAATGGCAATGTGATCTAGAATCAAGATCTCAAGATTTCTTGGTCCCCACCGAGAAGAATTGGTTGATGGGTCATTTATCAACAAACCCTAAATACTCTTTCACACACAACGAAATTAATTAATGAAGAAACCAGCCTCATTTTTAAGAAAGCTATAATAAAAATTCAAGAATAATTACGAACCAACAAAAGAAGATTATTGAAAATATTTTTGATTATCACATAAAGAGAGTTTAAGACAATACCTGGCGATTGTCAGCCAAAAACAACAGGGTACCACATTTACAAAGAAAAGGTTCCATCTTACCATACCGTTCGGCAGATGCTGAGTTTCGTATTCTCTTCAAGTCATGTTGTTATTCCATCTCCATGAAAAGGATCAGTTAGCAAGCTACCTTGCAGACTGCTCTTGTAATTTTATATTTGGTCAATGTGGCTACTGATGACTAGAACTTGGACCATTCTATTTCTGTAAATTCAATTCCGCATGCTTCTTTCTCCAATTTCCATCTTTGTCTTCGCCATAAATACCGTGACCTTTTGAGAAAAGTCTAAAATTTCTGTGGCTCATTAATGTCTGTTGCATGGAATTCATAACTGCGTAGGAAACAAGTGTTCTTAATGCGCTATTATCTAGCAGCTACAATTCTATCTATAATCGCTAAAAAGTAACCTAAATTTTGACTAAGTTATTAAGAACGTTTCATAAAAGATTACAGCATTCATAGGACCTTGCTTTATTCTGATCTTACAGTAGTGATTATGATTAGACAGATAATTAGTTGATACAGTACGTGTACTGCTCTTACAGTAAATATGCCATAACCTTTCACAATATGGTCCATGAAGAGTCAGTGAGCTTCAAAAACATGGTAACTGATTGATTAAAGCTCAAAACTACACTTTGATATGAAATCCTGGTTCATGGTAACTGAACTTATTAATGCTTCTGCATCTGCTGTAAGGCTTCAGAAAGTTTATAAGAGTCAACTGAACACATCCCACATGTGGATATGGCTGCCCCAAATATAAAATGTGTATGTAGAAAAAAAGATGCATTCTTCTTATATCCGACCGACAAAGCTCTCTTTTAGGGAATTTTCTTCGCAGTCAGAAGCCCCGATTGTTTCCATCACAATTTCTTAAAGTCAAAACCCTAACTAAGAAGAATTTGGGTTCATCATGGATTACTTCAAGATTCTCCATGTGGAGATGACATTAGACATTCTAACTCGCTTACCAACTGAATCAGTTTTGGAGTCCAAATTAGTTTGCACAAATTGGAGAAGTATAATTTCTCATCATCCATTATTCTCAAAGATGCACTTACATCATCTCAATCATCCTGGCACCGATTCTGGTAAGTTTGGTTTTATTGTTAGGAGTTATGATATTATCTCCGATATTGAAATCTTTTACTATTTTGAATATAATGAGAACCATGATGATGAGTCAACAAACCCTATTCAGACAATTACAAGGATGAATTTCACCCCTCCCTTTACGCTTACGAATTTTGTTGGATCATGTAATGGGCTGATTTGTTTTGCTAAACACCACCAACAAACATCTGTTTGTATTTGTAACCCAATTACCAGAGAATATGTTATGCTTCCGGAAATTAATGGTTGTCGTTACGGGGACACCAGTTTTGGTTATGTTTCTTCAACCAATCAATACAAAGTGTTCGGAATATATAAGACGGACACCAATGTAGGAGTCCACTCATACACTTTAGGCTCTTGCACTGGATGGAGAAACCTTGGAAAGTTTAACTTTGAAAGTATCCATTTATTTAATGCAGCTGGTGCCTTCGCCAATGGAGTACTTTATTGGCCTGGTCATGAATTTGAAAGCATTGTTACCTTCGATTTGGCTGAGGAAAAGTTTTCTCAAAATCTTTCACCACCTCCTTTGCCACAGTACAGTGTGAGGCGTGATAACAAGATAGGTGTTTTGAATGGGTTTTTGTTTTTTGCTGCAACAGATTACAAAGGAGATGTATTAAATGACATATGGCTACTAAGAAAGAAGAATGATAATCAAGACAGGAAATATCAAAGCGATTCTCAATCATTTGGTTGGACTAAAGAGTTTAGGGCTCACAATAAGAGCAAGTTATTAGCCTTTACAAACAGTGATGGTGTTTTAACTTACAACTCTTACTATATCAATATTTTTAACACAAAAACTTCAACCTCAAAAAAGCTTGTGATGTTTAAGAGTGGCATTTTTTGGGCATCTCCTCATAAGAATACCTTAGTTTCTTTGAAAGGATTAGGGGAAGAAGATACAAGAATTATGGAACCAGTTAAAATTGATGAGACAATAGACTATGAGCAGCTACCGGAGGATGTGAGACCTGGATACACGTACTACTTATAATCTGGTAATTTTTGTTGCACCTGAATGCTTGACATTGTTTTAGCTAGTAATATACTACACCGAGACTACTGTTATTTTGTTTTTATATATTACTTCTTTAAGTTTGCATTTTGTTAGTTGACTTGACCTGATATGAATGCAATAGTATGATTCATGTATACTTTCGTGACTTATTTTCTTCATATGTGGGAGTCGTATAAGTAAACGCAGGCACAATTGCAGAAAGTAAGAGCAATACACACTTTATGCTTACTTCCACAGTTGTATCAGTTTACTTCATTCATGTTACCTCTTAAGTCTAAACATTATTCAAAACGAAATTGCTTCAGAATTCTGTGGAAGCGACAAGACCAATATTGATGAAAACTAACCACTTTCAGTAAATTTCTTCTTCCATAATTAAACGATACGGATTCTGTGTCTTCTAGCGCCTAAATTTCTACTTATAATCCATCTGCTCAGGAGTAGCCTAAATTTGACAATATTGAAAAGGTTGCAGCATTTGTAGGACCTTGCTTTATTCGTCTGTTACATTAGGCTTCCCAATAGCTTAAGGTATATTTCTCTTCTAGTAAAGACCATCCACTAGTAAAGACCATCGAGTAGGATTTGTTTTCCATCTTTATGGAACACTGCAAAAATTTCTTTGAAATCTTCATACTCTGCTTCGAAGTCTTGTGTATCCCATAATGTGATCCATGAGGAGTCATTGAGCTTCAAAAACATGGAAAATGATAAATTGAAGCTGAAAATTACACTTTCATATGAAATCAGTGCAGTTTCATAATATTCCGCTACTTCTAGGTGCAAAGAGTAAAACTAGCTTTTTGCACCAAAACTTCGCAAGTTTAAAATTAATTCCCATAATAGAGACATCGATATTTTTTTTCCCCAAGACCTGTCAGCGAACTTGATGCTGCTATGATAAATCTTCAGAAAGCTTGCAGATCTTGCAGTTTTGGTGGAGCTTTAGATGCTAATTTTGAATGTTGAAATTGTTGACAATTGCGTATAGAGAAAGAATGTCGTGATATATCATCGTTTCTATCACTTTTTACTGGATAAGTCGTACTAAGCAATGTAACGATTTGTAATGAAGGCAAGTTCCCTTAATTAATGAAATTTCAGCAATCTTGGACTAAAGATAGGTTTTCCTTGGAACTCTATATCTCTTCCTGGATATTAATCTGTACCAACATTTGCATAGAGGGACGGGTATATGTATAAACTTGTGTCTTATTGCACCACGCATTCGATAGGGAAAAATCATTTTACTGCAATTCACAACCTTCCGTTACTAGAGAATTGACTGACGAATGTCAAGAAGAAGAGACGAAAATGGAGATATGAGGACCATTTTTAATAGGTTGTGGGACTTCAGTCATTCTTCCAGGCTAGACAATCATTTTTGTAGGCGCACTCGTAGACTATTCAAAAACTGTTGTCAGACTGTAGTTAGCAAGCTAGCACTTCTAATTCTAAGGGAAATTTGACCGTGACGAAAAGTTGACTGCGACCTAATGAAAGGTTCATGACAGATACTGCATTATTTTCTTTTTCTTGATGAGTTCCTCTTAAAGCCGCTCTGCGATCACTGATTACAGCAATCATGTGTTACATAAGTTTCTCTGCGTTCCTAGTTTCGGATTGTTTCCAAGTCTAAATGATTTCCTTTTCCAGTCCTATTATTATTCGGAAATACTCAAGTATATATATATATATATACCTTCCATATTGCGATCCAAGTTTTGTTTTCCTTGTATAGAGATTTATCTAGGCAACTATTAGGTTCTAGGATTGTATCGTTCACTGTTGGGACACCAACACCAATTAGGTGAGTCTAGTTAATTTAGGAAGTAATATGTGTTTCCTTATTTGTTATTAGCTTAGGACTCAAGTTATGTTCTCTATATAATCATAGTTTGTTCTAGGGTTTCAGATATCAAATCAATTTAATTAATAAGCTTTGCTTAAAATGGTGGCTGATCTCCAATCAACTGATCAATTTATCCCTTTTTAGTATCGGTACCCTAACATCTGGTATCAGAGCATTCGATCTGAGACCACTCTTTCTACCCAAATTTTTTTTTTTCTCTATTCGATCTTCCGCTACTCTGTTATCACTTCATCGTATCCATCTTTTCAAAAAAAAAAAAAAAAAAAAAAGGGTTTACTGCAGTATCAAGGTGAATCAACTACTACTATCGTGACGAAAACAGAGAAGGCTTGTCTGGTGGATTTGTTCTCATCGGTCACAGCAAACAAGGGCTCCATCATATTGGTCGTTGAAGTTTAAATTAAGTGCTCCGATATTTATTTTTTTTGAAACTCAAAGTTATTTGTTGGATTTGTTTATATATCCTCTTGGATATTGACGATGACATCGATAACACAATTCGATATGGTGTTAGCACAGATGCGTGCGGATCGCATAGCTTTTAGTGCACAGTTTGAGTCCATACTCAGAGAGCAACATTTGGGGTTCCCTACTTTTGACGAAGATGATGCCGAAGGCTGGCTTTTCAAGGTGGAAAAGTACTTCAATTTTTATGGAATAACTGATGCCGAAAAAGTATCCTTGGCGTCAGGCTATCTCACTGGCGATGCAACTCGTTGGTATCGAAGTATGATACATCAGCTGGGATTTCTAACATGGCCACAATTTTATCGGACACTTCGTTCTCGATTCGGATCACGCAAGCATATTATTAGCCCATGCAACACTTTTTCAAAATTCTCTCAAACAGAAAGGAATGCGGCAGAGAAGATGGAATCAACCTGAAACTCTTTGTACACTCAACGAGGTACCAAGCGGATCGGCGAGAAGGCGAGAAATTATTATACGCCAGATCCCGCTTGGATGATGCGTTCGAAGATTGTCGACGTGCACTTAGAGACATCGGGGCTACACTTGCCTCGTTACCAGCTCCATTGGAAGAACTGTTAGGCGAAAGCGGGAAGAGAACGCCGAGAAGATTGCTAGGAGGCAAATATAATTACATCAATAATTCCTTCGAGCCACATCAATTCAGATCAGCCATGTGAGGGTGAAAACTCTAAACATCTTGCACTTCCTAAACCTGGAGTTGATTTTCCTCAAATTGATGATGTTAAAGACGACAAAATATCGTCTACAAATTCATCAAAAGAAGCCAAGCCAATTACTACTGGTATTGACAAAGATACATACGTTTCACCAGGCGGTATGAGTTATCAAATTCAAGGAGTTGCAAGAACAAATACAGAAGGCTTCAATGAAATACGTCAACCCGGAATTGCTGCTATGGGTTACAAACAACTATCAAAATTCAAGGTGTCAATGATCAGCAACAACCATAGTGCTAACAAGGCTGTTGGAAGTTAAACCAAGATATGAATTTGGTTCGTGGATCAACAAGTGTTGTTGATCCAGTCCGATTGGATCAACAGGTTCAGTTGACACAGCGTGTCGTATTTGGAAGTTGGGGTTAACTTGAGAAACAAGGTGTTCTAGAGAGTTCTAGAAGAGTTCAATTTAGAGTTTGTGAGACTATAAGTAGGCTGTTAAGCCATGAGAGAATACACACCAAACTGATTATCAATGTAGTCTTTTAATTGCTTCCGCGTGTGCTCTCCTCTCTCTTGATCGATTCTACATGCTCTCCTCTCTCTTGCAGAAGTGTGAGTTTGCATTGAAAGATAAAGTTGCTGCCCTAGAAATTGTTTCGTGTGCTGTTGACGCACCATATTGCTTCCCTAAACCCGCAGCCAAGATGGTCACAGGTTGATGAACAGAAGAATAGATTGTGGTTGTTTCTGTGAAGTTAACTAGCTGTGGAGATGTATCTCAGACTTGAGATGGTGAACTAGTTGTAATCATAGTTGACTGGCTTGATTTCATGGTGTTTAAAAAAGGGATCGATGTTGGCTGCTGTTTTTCGTCAGAAAGATGGAGGTTGATGGAACTGGTTGCCATGGTTTAATGGCTGGAAGGAAGACGAATTGATGAAATCAATTGGTGTTCGTTGCTGCTGTTGCATCATGTTCTTCTCGGTGCTGTTAGGGTTTGGATGGATGATAACGGATTGCTGCCATAGTTTCCATTGATGGAAGTGATGTTGGTTGATAATCGATGACGTTGGAGTTGTTGATAGAAGCTCGAGATTGATGGAGTTGGTGCTGTAGTCTGTAATACTCGGTGATCAAAACCAGGGAGATGTAATGCTGCTGCGAACATTGGTAGTGACTAGTGAGGAAGCGTTCGTCTGAGTTTCTTGGGAAGATGGTTCTGATGTTGTTGCTGGAATAATAGCTCGAGAAGATAAGATGGTTTCTGTTGTGCGATGGTTAAGAAGATACAGAGATGGTATTAAGTCCGGGATGAAGAAGAACGAGGAAGAAGATGTTATCCTGATGTGGTTTGCTATCATGAGTTGGGTTTGCTAACAAAAAAAAAAAAAAAAAAAAAAAAAAAAAAAAAAAAAGGGAAAGAAAAAGTGTTATTGAAGGTTTGTTACAGTATGTGATGTGTTACAAAGAACAATCACAGTGAGCAGTTGTTACAGAAGTGTGACAGAGTAATTGTTACAGAACAGTTACAGAAGAAGTTGTTACAGTGGAGTTGTAACAAAAGTGTTAAGAAGAATTGTTACAGAAGCGTAACAGAAGAAAGGTCACAGTTGTGACAGTGAGCGTGACAAAAGAGTTATAACAGTGCAGAAGTGTGGCAGTTTCTGGCAAAGGCGTTGCAGAAAGCAGATTTGATGATTGTTGAGGTAGAAAGCAAGGGTTCCTGTGGCAGAGCATTGGTTGATCTTGGAAGGAGAAAATCTTTGGGTGAGTGGTTGATTCGAAGGGTTAAGCATGGATTCGAAAAAGACAAAAGGATCAAAGTTGGTATTGTAGTCGGAGGATGGTACAGTTTGATAGAGGATCAAAAGCTGGTATTGCAGCAGGGCTAGTACAGTTTGATTGAGGTGATCGAATTCAGAAGCTTAGAATGACAAAGAAAGTTGGGTGGTGATGTTTGAGCTTAAGGGAGGATGGTATCTTGTTAAGCTCAAACATGTTGGAAGGTTGAAGAGTTTGTGGCAGAAACTTGGAAAACCTACAAAGTGTGGCAGACTTTGTGTTAGTTATTGCTTGTGGCAGAAGCGTAACAAGGGAAAGATTGTGAGAGAATCTTGAAAAGAAAAGAAGTGTGAAGGTTTCGTAACAATAGCGTGACTGGAACAAAGAAGAAGAGAAGAGAAGTAGAAATACAACAGTAAGGTTGTGAAGTAAGAGAGGTAATCACCAGGGGGTGATGTGTGAGAAGACAACAAAAGGAGGTTAAGCCTATGAGTTGTGGAAGAGACGTCACAAGGTTGTGTGCGTGAAACAAGATTGTAGGCGAGTAAAGTCAAAGTCTGCAAGTTGAAGTGAAGCAATCCAAGTGGGGATTTGGCTAGAGTTGAGTGAAGATATCCCAGTGTGGGGATTTGAGAAGAGAAGTGAAGTAATTCCAGGGTGGAATTTGTGGTGTTAAGTGGAAATCCTGCGAGTGAAGTAGGTAAACAAGTGTTGAGTTTGAGCTACAATGCTCAGTGAAGAAATGTTTAAGGTGAGCTACAATGCTCGGTGATGAGTTGAAGAATTTGTTTTTTGTTTTTTGGTTAGCAAGTTGTATAGAGCACAACGAGGTGTTTCTAGCTTGTTAAGAATGATGTTCCGCTGCGATGAAGATGAAGAAGAAGAGAAGTTTGCGATGGTATGAAGATTGCTGTTAAGCAAAATTTGAAGATTGCTTCGTTTTGTTTGGTTTGCTGTTTGTGCTTCGTTTGTTAGTTAGTTTGCTGTTTGTGCTTTGTTTTTTATTTGAGTTTGAGTTTGATTGACGGAATTCCGGTGTGATCATGAAGTTTGGGACAAGCTATAATCGAGTATCAAGGAGTAAGGGTTTGTTTGGTGGTTTCTTTGAAGAAGAATGAGAAAAGACAAGAACGTGTTAACGTTTATCTATGGAAGAAGAGGAATGGAAAAGGAGAAAAGACAAGGACGTGCAAACGTCGATCAATGGAAGAAGATAAGGAGTAGAAGAGGGTTACGGAATTCTCGTTGAATGATATCTTGGTTTAAGGGAGGATGTTGGAAGTTAAACCAAGATATGAATTTGGTTCGTGGATCAACAAGTGTTGTTGATCCAGTCCGATTGGATCAACAGGTTCAGTTGACACAGCGTGTCGTATTTGGAAGTTGGGGTTAACTTGAGAAACAAGGTGTTCTAGAGAGTTCTAGAAGAGTTCAATTTAGAGTTTGTGAGACTATAAGTAGGCTGTTAAGCCATGAGAGAATACACACCAAACTGATTATCAATGTAGTCTTTTAATTGCTTCCGCGTGTGCTCTCCTCTCTCTTGATCGATTCTACATGGCGCTTGTCAACCACAAGTTGCCAGATGAGAAGTGTTTTTATCTTCATATTAATTGTACTCGTTCATTGTTCGATCGTGGGAAGTATGCAGCTGTATCATCGAATTCTCGTGGAGGTGCACTCATAATCAAGGAAAGTAGCACAGTAAGAATAACTGATCAGTCCAAATTTGTTCAAGACTTTGGTACGGTTAATGACAGGTCAGATTCCGAGAAACGTAACAACTCTATGGAATGTTCGACAAAGCAAGTGGAGGAATCAAATATGAAATGCGAACTGAAGTCTAAATTGCAGTTAGAAGTGGCTATCACGTCCACTGAACCTGGTGCACATGGTGCCGCGTTAGGTTCTAAAACGCAAGACTCGCCTATTTCATCACCTAATTCTTCTTTGTATAAACCACTAAAATCAATCCAAAGCGAAGAATTTTCAAATTCTTGTCAGGAAGTCTCGATTGCAATTGGTTCAAAAAAAGGTGAAGTTCCTTCCTATTTCGCTGAAACTTTTGCAGTGGAGGAAACATTACAGGTAAGTGGGTGCATGTTGATGTTGGCAGTGGAAATAATAAGGATACATTGGGATATTTATTGAATTTTTGGAAATATAATAAAAAAGTTACCAACTGTTCAATAGTGATAGAGCAGGATCCCAAAAATGTTGTTACCACAGTACAACGTAAACTTCTTTACGAGCACTGAAATGTGCAGGCCAGTAGAAGAAGATTTAAGTGCTGTTTTGAAGACTTTGCCATCATGACGACAGCTTATGGAATATATAGTTTTGGACGTAAAATCCATGATATCTGAAGTCAAGGTTGGCAAAACAGCTTATGCTCTAACAGAAAATCAAGGGCTTGGTAAGATTATTCCTTTATACGGGTCAAGTTTACCAAAATTATGGAAGCCGCCTTGGTTAGCAGTTGCAAAGGACGGTGATGTTTCTGTGATTAATTATAACAATCAACTTGAGGACAAGTTGCATTTCAAGGGGCAGGGAATGTCAAGACACCAATTCTATTTTTTGGCTAGATATATCTTAGGAATTTACTTATCACTGTTTAGTCAATGTTTCAGTTTAGTCTTACGATCCAACTTGAGGACAAATTGTGTCTCAAGGGGTTGGGGATGTTGGGACACCAACACCAATTAGGTGAGTCTAGTTAATTTAGGAAGTAATATGTGTTTCCTTATTTGTTATTAGCTTAGGACTCAAGTTATGTTCTCTATATAATCATAGTTTGTTCTAGGGTTTTGGATAACAAATCAATATAATTAAAATGGTGGTTGATCTCCAATCAACTGATCAATTTATCCCTTTTTAGTATCGGTACCTAACATTCACCTCTGTTTACCCGCCTCTACGGCGTTGACAACGGCCTCTGTTAGGAAACCCTAACAAGAATTTGTCTTTTCTCTCAATAAGTCCGAAAAGAGTTTTCATGGATTACTTCAACAGTCTCCCAAAAGAGATCACACTAGATATTTTAACTCGCTTACCAGCTGAATCGATTTTGGACTGCAAATTAGTTTGCACAAAATGGAGAAATCTTGTTTCTCATCATCCATCATTCTCGAAGATGCACTTACATCATCTCAATCATCCTTTGGATTATGTTGATGGTGATGATTCTGGTAAGTTGGGTTTTATTGCTAGGACTTGTGATTTTATTCGTGATAATGAAATTTTTCACTATTTTGAATATAATCAAAATCATGATGATGAGTCAACACATCCTATTCAGAGAATCGCAAGAATTAATTTTAGCTCTCCCTTTGAGGTTACAAATTTTGTTGGTTCATGTAATGGGTTGATCTGTCTTGCTACATACTACCAACCATCTGTTTGTGTTTGTAACCCTATTACTAGAGAATATTTTATGCTTCCGGAACTCAGGAGAGATTGTTGTGATACTGTAACTGATGGGTATAGTTACGGGGAGACAAGTTTCGGATATGTTTCTTCAACCAATGAATACAAAGTGTTAGGAATATATAAGTCGATGACCAATGTAGAAGTCCATATGTACACTTTAGGCTCTGGCTGTGGATGGAGAAACCTTGGAAACTTTAATTCTCAAAGTATTGATATTTTTGATAAAGCTGGCACCTTTGCCAATGGAGCACTTTATTGGCCGGATGATCGATTACAAACCATTGTTACCTTCGATTTGGCCAAGGAAAATTTTTGTGAAAATCTTTCACCACCTCCTTTGCCACAAGACATTGTTTGGCGTGATTTCAAAATAGGGGTTTTGAATGGGTTTTTGTTTTTTGCTACAATTCTAGAACGCAACGGAGACGGATTGAATGACATATGGCTTTTAAGAAAGAAGTATGAGCAAAACGATTGTGAATCCTTTGGTTGGACTAAAGAGTTTAGGGCTGAAGACAGTAAATTATTAGCGGTTACAAACAGTGATGGTGTTTTAACTTACAGCCATTTCCATCTCAATATTTTCAACACAAAAACTTCAACCTCGAAAATGCTTGCGATGTTTAAAAATAGCCTTTATCAGGTATCCCCTCATAAAAACACCTTAGTTTCTTTGAAAGAATTAAGGGAAGAAGATATAAAATTAATGGAATCAGTTAAAATTGAGGAAAGAATAGGCCATGAGCAGCTACAAGAGGATGTGAACCCTGTATACATACGCTTATAAACAGGTACTCTTTCCTGAGCCTGAATGCTTGACATTGTTTTAGCTAGTAATATATGGAGATCACTGTTATTTTGTTTTCATATATTACTTCTCTAAGTTTGCATATTGTTAGTTGACTTGACCATATCCGAATGCAATAAACACTTTATCAGTTTTCTTCATTCATGTTACCTCTTAAGTCTCAACATTATTCACAGCATGTAGGAGCAATGCTGCAGTTATTTGTAAAGAGCATTACTGCAGTTATTTGTTTCAAATTACTGAATGGATGAATCAAATTGCTTCAGAATTCTGTAGAAGCAACAAGACAATATTGGTCAAAACTAACCACTTTCAGTAATTTTTTTCTTCCATAAATTAAATGACGCAGATTGTGTTTCTTCTAGTGCCTAAATTTTATAATTATAATCTGCTCAGGAGGAGCCTAATTTGACAAAATTGAAAAGGTTGCAGAATTTCTAGAACCTTGCTTTATTCTGCTGTTGCAGTAATTATCATTGACTAAATAGATAATTCGCCGATGTAGTTTTAGCATTAGCCTTGCCAGTAGCTTTCTCTTCCAGTAACATCGAGTAGGACACTCGTACACTATCCAAAAACTGTTGTCATTGTAGTTAGCTTCAAAATCTCAATTTTCTTTTATCTTGACGAGTTCCTCTTAAAGCCACAAATCTCATAATGCTTCCAAAATCATTATATGTGAACTTAGTAGCTGATTAGAGCAATCATGTGTTTAAACAGGCAACAGACCAAAAAAAAAAAAGCAGTACAATCTCATATTGCAAGAATTAACATGGAAGGTAGTGTTAGCTTGCTTTCACGCACAGCGTGCCCGCCTGAAACGACTTGCCCTGGTGCTCGTGCTCGCCTGGTCTTAAAAGCTTAGCTGGCTTGTTCTACTAGAGACAGTAGTTCCTTGAGGACAATACGTGTTGGCGTATGAGTGGTGTTGGGTCTTCGGTGCTGGTTGGCCCCCGTTCCACGCGACGACAACAAGCCCGGCTACCTCTTCAGCTGAGTCGCCGGAGGGAAACACTCGCTTGGCCCCCGTGCTTATTTGTTGAAAAGTCATCGACTATTTCCCCTTACATTAGTGAACATGTTAAATCATCTTAGCATATGTGAAAGGAGGGACTCCCTCCTGTGGCTATGCAAGGCAGCAGGACCGTAAAAGGGAGGACTCCTCCCTGTAGCCCTGTACGTCCTGGGCAGGGATAAAGTGGGTATGTTTAACGGTCGCGAATGCGTAAACCCTAATAAAATGATGTGACCACCCCCTGTTCCACCAGCGGCATGGAAGGTGCCACGGATTTACTACTGCTTCCGACAGGTTGCCCAGGCAGGTGAGCTGGTGTAGAAACTTAACCATATCTTGGAGATAAGATCTTTACGAGATAGTATCTTTGCCCGACCTGGTACTTGTTACTGGAAAAAGGGCTTTGGATATTGGATTGGTAGTGTTAGCTTGCCCCCTAATGACACAATCTCAGCCCCATCCGCTTCGGCTCCTTTGGCTAGGTTACCCATGAGGCTCGTGTACGGATTCGATGTGGGTAGTTGCTTAGAGGTACTTGATGTTCTATTTGTTTTTTTTTGCACATAATGAATTTTAAAGCTTAGAATATCTAGTGAGTATTCTTTTTCCTCCCGCCACTACCGCCTCACTTTTTCTGCATCATCACTACCCCTTATCATATTAGAATGGCACACTGGTTTATGTATTGGGCATCTAGGTTCTTATAATCTTTGGAAACACATTTCTTGGTTGCGGAACACACTGTTGACTAGATGAGATGGTTACAGACTTATAGTACCATCTTAGATTTTTTGTTTGCCCCGGAAGGTGTGGTCTATTTTTCCAGGATTTAGTGGCTACCTGGGATAGGAAAGTTTTTCTTTCTTTTTTTTTTTTTTTATAGAGAAAGGGAGATAGGAAAATAATCTATATTCTATATAAGTAATTTGTAGTCTTCTGGTCCTTTCGTAGTCCTCGGCGTTGGGCACAGCCAACTCCACGCTCCATTCTTTACTTCTCCCTCGTAGCCACCAACGACCATAACAAACCTCTCTCTTTTGCTTTAATCAGGAAACCCTAACAAGATTTCGTGTTTTTCTCCCTGTAGGAATTAAAAGGGTTTTCATGGATTATTTTTACACTCTCCCCGAAGAGATTCCATTAGAAATTTTGACTCGCTTACCAGCTGAATCTATTCTTGAATGCAAATTAGTTTGCACAAATTGGAGAAATCTTGTTTCTCATCATCCATTGTTCCGGAAGATGCACTTATATCATCTCAACCATCCTTCTCATTCTGCTATTGATGATGATTATGGTAAGTTGGGTTTTATTGTTTTTACTGGGAATAAGAATCTACACTATTTTGAGAATCATGATCAATCAACAACACCCATTCAGAGAATTACAAGGTTTAATTTCACCCCTCCATTAATGGGTTTTAGGTTTGTTGGTTGCTGTAATGGATTGATCTGTTTTGTTAACCAGTCCTACCACCCATTTGTTTGGCTTTGTAACCCGATCACCAGAGAATATGTTATGCTTCCTTACACTATCACATATTCTGTCGGATTTGGTTATGTTTCTTCAACCAATCAATACAAAGTTGTAGGAATGCATGTGCCGACTATGTCGGTTGAGCCCCGCTTCTTAGAAGTCAAAATATGTTGGAAAATTGGGTTAAAAACAAGAGGATGAATAAAGAAAAACAGAAACCAAACAATGGTGTACCCCTGACTTCAAGGCTCTTTCGATTCTTTTAGACAATAATTCGACCTTTCCCAATTAAATTGGCGAGTACAACAGGTCTCTCGAATTATGCCTTCAGGATTCAATGAAGCGCTAACACCGTAATCGAATTCAAGGATTGTACTTCCTTGACCCGACCAAGAATCACACTGTATAAGATTCTGATGATGCTATTAGAGAAGAAGAAAACAGATTGTTTTTGATATGATGATAAACGAGTTTTGGGAGATGCTATTTATAGATGTGTTCGCATCTGTTGGGAATGGCGTCTGTTGGAATCGAAACGATGAGTCTCTTCATCATCAGACATGAATGGCGTCTGTTGGAATCGAAGATTCTGGATATGATTCTAACTGTCAAAACGATTCGTACCACCAAAAATTCTTAGGGACGTTGCCCCTAGACCCCCACCAGGGGCGGTCTCCCCTGGACCCCCAGGACCCCCCCCTTGGATAGCACAGTTGAAAATATTCCAACCAAATATACACTCTAGGCAGTGGAAATGGTTGGAGAAACCTTGGAAACTTTAATTCTGAATCCGATCCCTGTGATTGGTATGAACCTGGTATCTTTGCCAACGGTGCTCTTTATTATCTAGACACTAAATTAAAAAAGATTATCACCTTCAATTTGGCTGAGGAACAGTTTTCTAAACATATTTCAGCACCACCTTCATTGGCGCCAGCCAGTGATTGGTGGTTTGATGCTAGGATATGGAATTTGGATGGGTGTTTGTCTTTTGCCATTTATTTCTGGGTCGAAGGAGACAAAGTCAGTGACATATGGCTGTTGAAAAAGAAGAATTATAAGCATGACAGGAAATACGGAGAGGGACATCAGTCATTGGTTTGGAGTAAAGAATTTAGAATTCACGTGTAGGTGCGAAATATGGCACAGAGCTAATTCACAACCTCGCCTCAACTAAGACCTCCATTAGCACGAAGAGAAAGAAAAAAATAGGCGACGAGTAATCTTTTTTTTTTTTTTTTTTTTTTTCTGAATCACATGAATTATTATTGATAATAAAAGAAATTTACATCAAGGAAATGAGTAAGAGCTAAAATAAAAACAGATACAAGAAAACCACCCACAAGCCCATTAACAGCCCACAACCAATTTTACCTAAATTTGTAATAGCTTACATTAGGCATTTCAACTCTAACAAGAGAAGAAGGTCTTCCAATACAAATCTGTCTTTCACCTGAAGCTAATGAGGCACCCTTTTTTTGAATTCCATCTGCTGAAAAATTCACCTCCCTGAAGCAATGCAAGTACTTGATTTGAGATAATTTCCTCACAGCATTTCTCCATCTCCCCCTAATAAACCATGGCACCTTTTGTTGAGCAAAGTCATTCACCACTGATTTTGAATCAGAGATTATCAAAATTTTCTGCTTACCCCATTCAATAGCCAGTTCCAAGGAACAAATAACAGCATATATCTCTGCTAAGTAATTAGTTGCAATTCCAATTCCACCTGCTAGAGTACCAAGAACATGACATTGATGATCTATGACTATTACTCCAAATCATGCAGCTCCAGGATTGCCCAAAGAAGATCCATCACAACAAAACAGAGTAACTTCAGGGTCAGGAGGATGCCAATAACATTCTTTAATACTTTGAAACTTGGATTTTATGATACCTAGATGAAATGCTGCAATAATCTGAATGTCATAAGATTGGTTCCATTTGTTACAAAGATTCTCAAACCCCCTTCAGTTATAAGTTTGATAGCTCTGCTTTTGAATTTGTGAATATTTGGCTTGACTTCTTCAAAAAACTTCTTATTTTTATGGAACCATAATTCGTTGAGGATAATACATGCTGCAGTAAGCCATACTTGTTGAATTAAAGGACTTTTGTGTCTTCTCTCCTCCATATATCATTAAATTCTTTAGGTTGATCAAACTGAAAGAAAGAGCATATCCACTTCCAAATTGCAGAGCTGAAATCACACTCCCATAAAAGATGATTCATGTTATCTTGAGCTTTCTCACAAATACAGCATCTTGAACCATGTCATACCCCTTCTTCACCATGATGGCATCATCTAAATATACACCATGTACTAATTTTCATACATTGCCTGCCACACTAGGATGAATGAATGAATTCCAAATATGTTTTGTCCAATGTAATTTTGGCTCCTTGTGCCTTATTTTCTGAACAACTTCTTGAACTGAAAATGATCCCTTAAGATTATTAATCCATACAATTTCATCATTTCCAACTCCAACTGTTGATAATGTGATAGATTGAAGTATCTGTTGAAACTCTGCAGGAAATGACCACTTACCATTCTCCAAAAAATCTGAAACTTTTAAGAACAAAAGGAGTGAAACCTACTTGGTCAATTAGTGGCATTTCACCTACCCAAGTATCAAACCACACTGAAATGTGTTGACCATCTCCAATAATCCATCTTATATCCTCTTTAATAGAGTTCCATGCCCATTTAAGCCCAGTCCAGACTGAAGAAAGCTGCCAATTTGTATTCCATTGGCCATACTTATTTTGATATTTAGCTTTGAAAAATTTGGCCCAATCCTCATCTTACTTGTGTATCTTCCACATCATCTTCATGAGTAAAGCCTTATTCATAGTCTCTAGTCTTTGAATGCCCAAACCACCTTCACTGTAGGGAGTGCATATTTTCTTCTAAGAGAAATTAGTATATTTTCTTATTTCTCCATCTCCAGGCAAAATAAAATTCCTTATAATTATTTCAAAAATTTTGATTACTGAGGAAGGCCACATGTACACTGCCATGTTGTACATTGGCATACTACATAGAACTGACTTAACAAGAACCAATCTCTTTTGAAAGGATAATATCTTTCCTTTCCATGATGCTAATTTTTATTGCATCATCTCCACCATTGGCCATACAGTTTTAATCTTGACTCTCCCAGCTGTAAGAAGCACTCCCAAATATTTATCAGGAAATTTACTTAGTTACATTTGTAAAATTTCTTTTATCAAAGATCTTCTCTGATCAGTTGTACCTTCTACAAATAACTTTATTTTACTTTTGTTAATAATTTGGCTAGAGCTATGTTGGTAATCTTCTAATAACTTCATCAGGGCTAAGAGGCTTCTTTTATCATCTGCAAAAAACAGATGTGTTGGATGTATTCCCTTCCTTACCACCATTGGCTTTATTTGACCCTACTTGACAGATTGAGTGAGTTTCCTACTGAGAGCTTCCTCCATCAGCACAAATAAGATTGGAGAAAGAGGGTCACCTTGCCTAAGTCCCCTTCCAATAGAGAAGAAACCACAAGGCCCTCCATTCACCATGACAAATATCTTAGCTGATTGAAATAATAAGTGTAACCATTCACACCATTCTTCATAAAACCAAACTTCATAAGAACTTGAAATAAAAACTTCCAGCTTACTGACTCATATGCCTGAGATATATCAATTTTAAGACCAACATTTCCACATCTTCTTTTCTTGTACATTTCGTTTACCATTACTGAAGCTAACAGAATTTGCTCTTGAATACATATCCCCTTAACATAAGCTGGTTGTTGTGGTGAAATTAATTTATGCATAAGAATGCTCATTCTAGTAGCAATTATTTTTGTAAGAATCTTGAAGCTCACATTGCTAAGACCAATTGGTCTGAACTGATTAGGACTTCTTGCATCCTCAACTTTTGGAATTAATACTAAGAAGTTTTAGTTTAAACCTTTTGGAATGAACTTCGTTTTCCAGAAAAATTGAATGGCTGAAACAATGTCTTTTCCAATTATGTGCCAGCAAGCTCTGTAAAACCAACCAGCCACACCATCAGGTCCAAGAGAGCTATTCGAATCCATGCTGAAGACTGTTGATTTGATTTCCTCTTCATCTGGGATCTGACTCAGCATGTTTTGATCTTCACTTGTAATTATATCAGGAATAAAATCTAGTAAAGAGTCACAAACTTCAACTGGCTGATACTTGAACTTTTCTTCAAAATGATGAACCAAGGTGTCAGCAATCTTTGCTTGGTCATTTATGATGTCTCCATTACTATCTTCTAATTCAGTTATAGAATTTCTGCCTTGTTCTATCTTAAGACTTTCATGAAGAAATCCACTGTTTGCTGCTCCTTTTTTAATCTACCTTATTCTTGCTTTATGCTTGAGAAGAGTGTTAAGCTGCACTTCTTTATAGTTAAATTTATTCTGAGCTTGAACCAAATTATTAAGAGTTGTTTCATCAAATGGATTTGTATCAGATTGCGCCATGGATTCTTGTACTTCATTTTCAGCTTCTTTAATTTGAGTATGCACATTACCAAATACACTCCAATTCCATTCTTTGAGAACCTTTTTTAGTCTTTTCAATTTTTGTTGAAACACAAAAGCTGGATCACCTTGTATAACTTCAGACCAACATTTATTAACTACTTCCAGAAAATTAGGGTGTGACAGCCACATTTGTTGAAACTTCATAGGCACAATACTTGGCTTAGGGACTTGGTTGCATCCACCCAGAAGAGGAGAGTGATCAGAAGCTACTCTCAAACCAACCTTGTAATTCCAAGATTCATACTTCTGCATCCACCAATTATTAAACACTGATCTATCTAAATTGCGCAAAACTCTTCTATTACCTTGTTGACAATCTGACCTGGAGTAATCTAAACCAGTTTTGGGAGCTTGTAAAAGTTCATATTCATCTAAGCAATTGGTGAAATCCAACATTGATCTTTTATTAGGACTTTTTCCACCCACTTTTTCTTCAACTGAGGTAATAACATTAAAATCCCCAATGACAAGCCAAGGAATTTGCAGTTTGCTGATTTGCTCCATTTTTGACCATAAGTATCTTCTCTGAATAGCTACAACATGTGCATGAACACCAGAAACAAGAACACCCCCCAATCTCTAGAGTGATCATTTGGCTAGATAAAGAAATAACAGAAGGAGCAGATAAATTTTTTATTCATGAATAACCAGATATTACCTTTTTTATAATGTACCATGCTTTGCATGCCTGGTAAGTTATGTTTATTGCAAAATGAAGAATTATAATGTACTTTGGGTTCAGCTACCCAAACAATTGAAGGATTAAAATGTTTGATGAGAGACCTTAACTTATCCTAAGACCTAGCCCCTTAGGTTCCAATACATGACCTTCATTGCTTGGATTGGAGGCCTTTAATACCTCCTTTTCCTGGATTTTTCATGAAATTATATTTACTTGGAACTTGAGTAGTAGATGATACCTTAACATTATCTGAAATTTGAGTATTAACATTTCTTGGGATTATAATTTATTGTCCTGCACTGAAGAGCTGGAAGAAGCAGTGGAAGTAGGCTTTTGAATAACTCTGGACCATGAAGTAGTTGGAATTATTTCTTCTGAGATTGAACCATCTTTTCCATTTATATATTTGACAATAATATTCTCTTCCATGTTTTCTGTAACTATTTTAAGAACTTTAACAGCTTCAAAATCCTCATTAGCACTAGACATCTCACTAATATTCTCTTCCTCATTATTTAGGACTTCAAACATTCCTGAAGTAATCTTGATTGAATCCTGTGACTTACTACCTGAATGAGGTTGTTGATGTATATGATTAACAGGGGTCTCACAAATATCAAATCTCTCTGCACTCTTTACTTGAGAGTTACCACTTCTTTGTTCTTGAACATTGTTTCCTTTTCCACTGGGATTAGCTTTAGGAGTTTGTTGTTCACCCCCTTTTGAAGCTCTACATTCAATTTGAAGATGACCCACTATTTTGCAGTGATTGCAGAACTTAGGTGGCTTGATAAGTATAACATTCTGCATAAACCCTCCAAACTTTGTTTTGATACATAATTTATTAGGAATTTTCTTTGCAAAATCAACATTGATTAACATTCTAGCATAGTACCCATTCTTATAGTTAAGAGTAGCTTCATCAACCTTAACAGATTCCCCCAAAGCCCTTCCAATAGTAAACAATGTCTTCTCATCCCAATATTCTAAACTTAAACCAGGTAAATGCACCCAAACCGTAGCAGCTGAGGTTCTAAATTTTTCTGGACGAAAATTTGGAATCCATTTTCTAATCCATAACACCTGATTTGCTACTTCCCATTTTCCAGCCTTGATCATATTTTGATCAATTTGATTATCAAGCTTTATGCTAAAGAATCCCTTTCCTAATGGAAATATTTTGCATTGACCTACTAATTTCCATTGATTTTTGATATTTATAACAGCATCGGAAAATTTAAGATGAAGCAGATCTAAACGACCTATTAAAGAAAATTTCCAAGCAACACAACGATCCTTGGTTTCAGAAATCAAATCAATCGATGGAGCTTCTTCATAAATTTTCTCTAAATCATCAACAGAAGAACCCATTTCTAGATTCAAAATCAAAATTATAACAATTTGAGTATCCACTAAGAACTAAAGATTTCAATGAATAATTAAAACACCAATTATAGGATTCACCTGATAATTCACATGAATTAATGCAGAGAAAACCTGGAAACGAAGAAGAGAAATTTTTTTATTCCACTGAGTTGGTCGCCGATCCTCAGAGCTCAACTCAGTCCGATTCTAACCCAAATCTCTTTGGCGAAGAGTATTCATGCGATGACAAAGAAGATATACGAAGTGGAGCCTCGCGATTGATACAAGGCGACACTTACCAAGATATGCGCGAAGTAGCAATGTGAGAAGCCAGTGACACCTTCCCAGAGCCTGGCGAATGAGATAAACTGATATAAGATCAGCACAGAGATTTTGCATGTGATCACCAGTTGTCTTCTACTGATGTATTTGTCTATATAAGGATTTAAATAATGAAGAGTGGGGGAGGTCGCTAGAAGAAAATTCAGTCAAGTAAGAAAATCAAGAACACTCATAGAAAAGAGAGAAACCATTAGAGTTCATCTCAAGCTTTGTTTCTTCCATTGTTAGTCTATCAATACCTTTGTAATCATTGTAAGAGCTTCATTTATTCAATACAAAGTGTTTAAGAAAGAGTATACTAGTGTCAAGTGGTGTATAATCTCATTAATGTCAAAGTTGATTCTCATGACTTACGCGTTTTGTTATTATTATCCCATCGTGTGTAGCTATCGGATTTTCGGTAGTTACATCACGATCGCGAATTTCCCGTTACAAACAGTAATTGTGTTTTAACTTGCGGTCATGACTATCTTAGCATTTGCGACACAAAAACTTCAACCTCAAAACGGCTTGTAGAGTTTAACAGTGCGATTCATCAAGTAGCCGTTCACCAGAACACCTTGGTTTCGTTCAAAGAATTAGGAGAAGAAGATACAAGAGTAATGAAGCTAGTTGAAATTGGGGAAACAAGAAGATGTGATTATTCTTTCGTGCATCTCCAGGAGGATGGCGAACCTTAAAAACATATAATCCGGTAATCTTTGTTGACTTCTTGGAAGTAGTTTGCATATTGTTCTGATGTTGAGATTCGTTTTATCTTCAATTCTAGTTAGCAAGCTACCTTGCAGACTGCTCTTGTAATTTTATTTTTGGGAAATGTGGTTAGTGATGACTAGACCATTCTATTTTTGTAAATTCTATTTTTCCATCTCTGCCGATCTCCAGAAAAAATGTTTGAAAAATTGATATTAGCTAAGAAGAAAAGAAAGAGCTTGCGGATGTGCAGAGAGGAAATGGGTTCTCGATTTTCATGGTGTCTGGCTTAATTTGTTTGCTATGTTGTGAAGTAGCTGGAAGGGACTTGTATTTAGGCTTAGTCCTATGGGCTAGATATCTAGCTGCTAGATTGGCCATCCACGTCAGCCTGGGCAACCTCCTAAGTCCTATGGGCTAGATATCTAGCTGCTAGTTTGGCCATCCACGTCATCTGTGAGCGCCTAACCATTCGGCGTTTTTCTGAGCGTCGCACCATTCGGCGTTTTGGTTACTTTTTGAACGCCGAACGGTTCGGCGTTTCAATCTCAGCCGTTAAATTTTGTGAGCGCCGAACGGTTCGGCGTTGAGACAACTTTTTGAGCGCCGCACCATTCAGCGTTTCAATCTCGCCGATAGTGCGACTGCGAGCAAATGCTAGGAGAGAGAAGTAGCCAGATTGAGTGTTAATTTTTTTAGGACTTAGCCTTATAGGAACATCCAGTTTGACACAGTATATGTTACCAATCAGTAGTAATCAATAATGTATGAAGGGAAGGAACATGTATATTGAAAAGCCAAACCAAGTCATTTTATTAAAGATATATATGTATACCTATACATCAAGTAGTACTTATTAATACCAGTGGACGAAATTCATTATTGAAGTACAAATTTAAAATTTATTATTTTATATTCTTGGAAAAGATAAAATTCATTCATACGGTGGAGACTTTGACGTCCGTTGTTGCTAACCCATGGCTTCATTTGTATACGGTACATTATTTATATCTCCAACGATCAATATATATACATATATATATATATATTTATATCGATCAATCAAACAGGGGCATAGGAAGGACGGAATCCATGCTGCAAACTTGCGTTCCATACTTTCTCAACGTCCTCGAGTGTTATTGAGGACTCACTATCACATTCATGCGAGTCCCGTTTTTCCAATGCGTGAAGTATACCACTTATTCGGGATGCACTCATAACTCTTATTGGCAACCAGTCCTGTTACATAAAATTTATATACTATTGTAAGTCGCCAACATCAATATTAGGTAGGTTATTAGTTACTAATTTCATTACCTCGCAAGAATGGATGTTTTCGATTGTGTGGGGAACTTCCATTGCTGGTGTGTTAAAGTAGACACAATCTTTACGCATATTTTTGAAGTTCCCAATCCACGGAGGAATTTGCGAAAATGGGACAAAGAACGTCCCTACTGGTGCATTATGCTGATCCTCATCGCTAAATCCATCACCCACTAGCCACATCTGTTGAAAACCTATATATTGTTATTTTTAATTTATAACGTCAGTTTTGGATGGACCAAATCAATAAATTTTTCTTACTTGACTATGAGCATGATTTGAAGTTGTTGAGTGGATTAAATTACTACTAATATCAGAAGTTAATGACATTGTGTCCATCTTCATCTTCAATTTGAGCTTTTCAAATTCATTTTTTGTCGTTGCGGCCACTACTTGCGTACCTCTTTGGCATAAAATCAACGCAATCGTGTAGGCCACTTTTGTGAATTTTCCTCTCATTACGACTTGGTTGGTGCCTTGAGGGATGATTCTGATGATGTGGTTAACCACTAGAGCAACACTTAAACTACTCCCATCCACAATCCTAATCTTCAAGTTTGGATGTTTTTCTGAATATACTCCCCCATTCCTGTTTAGTTCTTCATCCTGAATGCGCGCAGCATTTGCAAACAATGAATAGTTGGAAATTGTGAAATAATTGATACAATAGGTTTATAAGCGCCATATTTTTTTTATTTTTTTATTTTTTTTCATGTTTTGATGATGAAACAAAATTAGTTGATTTTTAGATTAACATGATTAAACATCAATTAATCATCCGAATTAACCCTAATTAACTAAGGATAATTTAGCCTTTTAGCAAAATAGATGGATAAGGGGTTTTCATTTTACTTCATGATGTCCCTTTTTTGTTTTGTAGTCATAGGCCCCAAAGGGCCCAAACTAGCCCGAAAATACTAATCCCACCGGATGTACTTTATCAAAATTCCATATTTTAATAAATAAAATTGAAATTGTGGGGAGTAACTTGCCTGATTCAAGAGGCCTAAGCTGATGACTTTAACACCATCCTTTTCAGCTTCTAGTATGGCTTTCTCAATCAAGACATTGACCTTGTTTCTTTGCGAGGTTAACTTGTACTGCAACAATTAATTAATCACCACCAAATGATTTAAACATTGATGCTTCATCCCAATTTATCATAATTAAAGTTTGATTTTGTTACTTACTTGGTAAGCATATTTTGGTACAACCCAAGTTTGGAGCTTTAGTCTTCCATTGTAATCGTTCCTCTCAACAACAAACGTACCAATGTAACAAAACAAGACCGCCCACATATATGTCAATGGCCATGTAAAAATCAAATACCAATTGGTATTAATAGTACTCCTATATGGCTGTGATGCTAAGGAGGCGAGCCCTGGCTGTAGATGATAGACTGAGTCGAGCGTTGTTGGATGTGTAAGATGAACAACATCTGCTTTTTCATCACTCCTTCTTAATGAGCTTCTGTACAATTCATCACTAGAGGTGTCCATGGTTCCGTATATGTGATCATAGATTGGCATGAATAACGAGTAATTTGTACGGAATCGTGTGTGATGAAGGGAATGAAACCTGTCGGGCAAACAATTAAAAATTATACCTCGCCATGCCATATCTCATTGATTGAGAAAATTAGGGCTGTCAATAGATATTCGATATCCGGTATCCGTTTCCGAATATCCGGATTCCGTTAGGTTAATATCCGACATAACGGTTATCCGATATCCGATAACCTTAACGTAACGGATATCCGTTTATTAACATAACGGTACCGGTTAAGGGAGTTTCCGTTAGGTTAATATCCGATACCGTTAGTGTATAACTATATCATAAAATTTTCGGAAATTTTCGATACCTAATACCCTTTAGGTTTACTCTTTAGCCATTTGATTACGTCTCTCCTAAGTAAATATCGGAAATTATCAAATATTAACGGAAATTAACGGAAATTATCGGAAATTATTGAATATTAACGGAAATTATCGGAAATTATTGGAAGTTTTTTTGTATCATGAGTAGATAACGGATATTATCGGAATAATATCCGATATCCGATAGCTTATCCTTAACCTTATCGATATGGAATTTTTGAATTCCGACGGATATTATCGGATACCGGATATCCGATAACCCTTAACCTTAACCTTATCGGTATTGCCAATATCCGATGGATTTTTATCCATTGACAGCCCTAGAGAAAATCAACTTTGTTTAGTAACTTACGATGGTGTATAAAAGAGGTACTTCAGAAAAGGAAAGAATCTGAAGACAGCACCGGGGACCAATTCGAAGTTGCAGTGACCCAAGTAGTTCATGAAATCAACATAAGTCATGTAACCAATGATACCTACTATTGATGCAGTCCCAGTAAAAATCATTGTTAGGATTGGTATCGCAAAGAGTAGAAAATAACTGACCAGCTCCCCAAATGGATGAATAACAGCTGCATAAAGAAGCCGGAAAGAACCATTTTCATCAATATACATATATACATATAACGGGAAGGTTGGAGATATGCAGAGGCATGTTTTAACCCTAAATAAGTGCGCCAAAGCTAGCCGGAGTAGATAGATTGTGATGAATACACTTACATGTGACTGGTTCAGTGGCAATGGAAGAGTGATGATGAGAATGATAGCGAGAGTAAAGGAAATGATGATGTAAAGCTCTGTGAAGCCAGTAGTATAGGTATTCAACTGGACCCATATGAAGTAGGATTGTGATGACTACACCGTCTGTTCTCCAGAATGGCATTGGTGAGTTCTCCTTAGCTGCAGCTGGTACCCATTTACAACCCAGGTAATATATAACTCCATTTAGTATGATATTGTCATCCCAGTTGCTTTCTCTGTCAACTTGTTCAAATTCAATTGGCTTGTCAAGTATTCTGTTCTTGGCTTTGGCAGTTCTAAAACGAGCATAACTTGTCCAAATCTGGGCATGAATTATCCTCCACAACAGAAGGGGAAAGAGGATCAAGTATATCCTCGTGGCGTCGTCCCTGCTGTTTTTGTGGCTGCCGCTTTCTTCCTCTTGTTTTGCATATACTGATTTGATCATCATCTTCAAAGCAGTATACGTGCTATCGACCACCCATGGTGCCAAAACTAAGTACTTTCATCATCATCAAACAAAACCTTTTTAGCAACAAATAAAATCATTTCATAAAGGCCGTACTATAATAGGAAATTGAGCTAATAAAAAGGCTAGATGTAAAGTACGTACCTTGAACCTACTTCCAAGATGTTTCCATGGCCAGTCAGTGAGAATGCCTGGTTTACTAGCCATTTGCCGCTAGTAGTGTACTGCTACCTGATTTCTTATGTCCAATTTAAGTGTCATTGGCGTGTATTTATATAAGGGATTTGGGACTTTCTGATTTGATCAGTAGACTGTAAACAAGAGGGTTGCTTTATATCAAGGTTGTCCCATTATACGCCATGTAGACAAAAAAGATCAGTGTCTCTTTAATTTAGGTCATATGCTCGAAATAGTAGATGCAAGGCCAAGGAAGGCTTGAAGTTTTTTATTCGGAAAAGCTGCTAGTTTCAGAACTGTATTTCCTTGAAACCCAGCCAATCATCACCTTTAAGTCGAAAGATTTAAACAATTAATTTTGGATAAGAGCTTAAAGTTTTAAAAAATTAGCCTCAAAATTATGAATTACAATGAGAATAACCGTGTGATCCTTGAAAAATAAATTAAACACCATCACGTACAAGATTATGCTAGTATTTTTACATTATACTAATTTTGTTGTCGAAGCTACCCACGTTTAGGATATACTCCCCCTCCTTGCCTATCATTTAGGTGGAATTATGAATTTTGTTTGTTCCACTGAATAGGCGGATTACTATTTCTGAGATGAATATTTCAACACATACTTTTATTAACAGTACATAGACAGTTGTGTCAATAATATGAGAAGAGGTTTAAAACATGAATAACATAATAAATTATGAATCTAATGTGCTTTTTTTAATCTAAAAAAATTGTCTCTCTCCGCCTATACACGTGGTATAGAAAGAGTATTCTTTTGTAGCTTTCTTCAAACAATATATCTTCGTATCTAATATGGGTTCTTCAAGACTTAGGTTCATGGGGCAAGTGCCTAGTTAGTAAGTTTGCGAATTATACTCGTATAATTTGCGAATCTGTTCGTATCGACCGAATCCGTACGTATCAGCCGTACAATCGGAACTCTAACTTGGATTCACGAATTTTCAGTTTAAAAACAATTATACGTGTATTTAAGAATTACCGAATCATACGGCACGTATAATACTTTGCCACATCATCACTAAATTATCATTCTTCATTATATTTTTGACTTTTAAAAATTTATGTACACCAATCTGATACCAATACGACAAATGTATATGTTATTTGTTGATTGTAATGCACATATCATATGTATCGTTCACATCAATTATCAAAGTAGAGATTATATTAAAAAATTTCTTTTAACAGGTTGATATATACACGTACGTATGTCGTTCCATATCACTGCTGAATCATGAACTGTTGACCGGATTTTGACCGAATTTTACTTTTACGAATCCATATAATACTCGTATGTATCTCGTTCTGAACATTTCCCATACCTCAGAATTACTAACTAGGGTCAACTGTTTTATGAAACAAGGTCCATGTCCAACTTTTATTGATTTTCATGAAGGAATAGATTTGTAAGCCCAAAACTTATAATATTTCATCTATTTGGCAAATTAAAATTTCATTGGTTGATGCTATAATAGGATCATGCTATTTTTCACCTAAAGGAACTCAAAATTTTAATTTGTTTTTCCAGACAAACTATAATTTTTTCGATTAAAGTCATTTTTCACATTATATACGTACTTAAATCGCAAGATTAAAGTGTACATTGTTTAGTTGTCGATAAATTAAAATTTCATCAATTAAAACCGTTGTCACAGCAAGTGCGTAACCAATATTTTTTGGGTTCAGGGTGCAAAATTTTGGTTTGGGGTACAATTGTTTTTTTAAGGGATACAAAGAAGCAAAAAAATAACTTGCAAATAGCCTGATATTTGTTATCGGGACTAATATAGGCTTTGGAGTCAGTTGTGTAAGGGGTGCAGGTGCACACCCTTGTACTGGGCTGAGTCCGCCCTGTCAAGAATGCTAGGTTATTTTCTGACTTAAATTTTATGCTTATAGTTTAAGATTTTTTATTTTTAAAGCTAACCAAAACTTAATCAATAAAGCAATGTTTCTATGCTTATAGTGTTATTACTTGACTTATTGCGGAACTAAGGATTAAAATATTTCATTTTTTTGACAAATTAAGATCTCTTTTGTTAAAGTTGTGCATCTTGGAGGAGATTAGGTTATATTCATTTGGAATATGTGGCATCAAACCCGATCAAAAATTTACCTATGATTGGAGTTATTCCATACTCTATTGAGTGTTATGTAGGCTTAAATTTTTTTCTTATTTTAGAAAAATAAAATTTCAAAGACTGTTATAGTGGACTTAAATTATACTTCCTCTGGTATCCACTTCCGAAATTTTTACCCATGCATACATTAAAAGTTTATTCAAGAGAAAACCTAAACACAAACTATTCGAGAGAAAATAGCATTAACATTAGATTTTCTTGGAGAAGCATAAATAGGCAATTTTTTGGGGCAGAAAAGTTGCAAACGTTTGTGAAAAGACGCATCTTTTCTGTCTCAAACTGAATGCACCACTTGGGATGTATCTTTGATGAAGGGATTTATTTGGAAAATGAGGTTACCACCAATTGACATGTCTGTTTTCAAACGTTCTGTGAGATGACATGGCATGGATTTGGTGATGACGTGTAAGAAATATTATGACGTGGATCCACCGCAATTCAGACTAAATCTGGTTGTGACACATCAGCATAAAATTCTCCTTTATATAAAGAAAGTATTGATTGACATATGTTGAATATAACTAACCATATATTATCTAAATTTTGTCCCAAGAAAAAAAAGGAAATGACAAGTTTTTTTTTCTTCATTATTTTTTAATATTTTTTATTTAAATAGTATTATTACAAGAAAGAAATTAGTTGGAAGCCAAACAAGCTAAGCTCCAAACAATGTACTACTACATTAGTTAAATAGGTTGTTGTGTTAGCCTACTAGCGAGCTTCACGAGGAACCAGGCAAGGGATCCGAAGCGGATAGGGTGGCTGATTATGTCGCAAGGGGTACAAGCTAACTCTACCATACATGTCAAATTTTGACATAATATGTCATCTGAGACTCGAACCTGGGACCTCCAGGAGCACGTGGAACCTTTATGGAACAGAGATGACCAGCTGATCTAGGTACCCGTTTTATAATTAAGTTCTCCTTCCTCAATTCCATTCTTGTTCTTAGTTAGGTCACATTAACCCCATTCCTTGCGAAAATGCTACTTAGCCCATACAGTAATGGCTGATTGACAGCCAGTATGACATGACAAGCTAATTTGTTTTGTACGAGTCAAACATTGATTTTCTTGACATGAAACGATTTTGTTTTTTTAATAGTGAAACAGAATTCATATATGTAGAAATTTTATTCGGAAACTAATATTTATAGCCATGTATATTTTACTAAAACATGAACGAAAGATTTATAGGAAATTATCAAAGAGATTTTTTTATGTACATGGAGATACTGTTAAATATTTTTGATTGTGTATATTTTAAAAATTATTTTATAATATAAAATATTAAGGGTATACTCGATAGTTTAATGATAAAATATGTCTATAACAGAAGTGGATAGATAAAAAGACGGAACATAGAATAGAGGACATATAAAAAAAGACGTAGGGAGAACTAAAGGTTTGAATATTTCGTTTATTACAAACTAAAACTTTATCAATTTGGAATGCTTATCTAATTGACTTAATTTTAAAAAAAATTATGTTTCCATAATGAGGGACAGATCGGCCTAAGTTCCGTGAACACATTTAATTAGTAGGACTAGCTTCATTACCGATCTATGATGAGATATTTTATTGTACCTCAAGTTTATGGATATCGATTCGATAGGGTTGGTTCACTGGACTTTAAATTGTTGTTAGACTTAATTTTAATTTAATAAAAGGCTAAAAAGAATATAATGAATTAAGGAAAAGCTACTGAACAAATATGATGACAAATTGGAGTGGAAAAAACCCATATATATGAATAAAAGATTATAAGGGTTTTCTGTAATATTCTTCACAGATTGCTCAAGACAATTGAGGACCGGGATATTTATGTCTCAGGGATCCTTTACAATCAAATCATTTTCTTCTCAAAATACTAAAAATTCTCTTTACTAAAATTGATGATCTCTAAAAGAAAAATAGGAATCAATAAAACAAGTAAGAGGACTCATAAAAAAATGTCCTTATCGTGACTAACCGGTCTAGAAGACTTATCAGAAGTTAAAAGATAATAAGGCTTCTTTCAAGACCCTAGTGGAGAGATTTTAACTCGCCACTACAAAAGAAAAATAAAGAACATAAAAAGTAGAACTAAACTACTGCTCTAAAGCTCGGACCGTAAAGATAAACTCTATTTTCCATATGCTTCGACTAAATATTTATATTGGTTTCCACAAAAACCACTTCCCTTTTCATTTGCACCATCACATGTTCATCCTTATGAGAATACCTGTAATATAATATCTCAACATGAAGTCACCATTTATTTATTCGAAAAATATATTTTCCTTTATCTCCATCTTCATATTGTTTGTTTATCTCCATCTTCAAATATGTTTTATCATAATTATTATCTTGCAACGCCACACTTTTTATACGCGCCATGGCATACTTTAAGCACTCACAAAACCAAATAATTGGTCCAAAGAAATAATTAACCATATTTTTATTTTCGTGCGTAGACTAATAAATCATTTCATTTTCTCCATTTTACGGGCAGAATTTCGCATTTGATTCCTTTCGCGAGCTTTATTTCCTAAAAATTGCAAGAAGCACTACGAGTATTGTTGGTGGGAAACTAAATAATTACAGTTTATTTTAGTTTTCGATCGATTTGATTGACTAACGGTTGTTGAACTTTGATTGCACCTAGTTTGTTTATTCTTGAGAATATTCTCTTTTGATATAAGATTCACTCAAACTAGATCGAAGTATCAACAGGATATTTAGAACTGTTTGTAGATCTAAAGACGTCTTGTGATAATCAACTGTTAACAGACTCTGTTTTGTGTGTGATTAATCACAAGAGAATCAAGTGGTGTTGTGCAGGTGTTTATTGAAGATTATAGAAGATTTGAAGACAAAGAAGATATTTGGTTTCTGTATCTTTAGGTGTGGACAAACCTTGATCGGCTGGGATCCAACTAGAATCATATTTATTCGATTGATTAGTTGCGTAAGATCGGTATCATCATATAGTTCTCGTGAGATCTATTTTGATCGTTGCAAATCCGAATCTTATTACTTCGGTAATTGAAGATTGGATTGATCTAACCAGGAAAAGGAGTTTATTTTTTTAAACGTAATAGCCTTTGCTAATGACTTGAGATATCTTCATCTGAAAGAATCAAGAGAGTTGTTACCAAACAGATTTGTTGTTCGTAACCAGATTTTTTTAACTACGATCCAACGGAATTGTTCCAGTTCTGTGCACTTATTGAATGTCGAAAATAGAGGGACACTTAAGAAACTAAGTGAACTAGGGTTAGTTTCTTGGTCTCAACTATATAAAGATGGTTTAGGTTTTGTATAACGGCTTAATTCTGAGAGTATTCAGTTCTGGACTAGGTCCCGGGGTTTTTCTACATTTGCGGTTTCCTCTTTAACAAAATCTTGTTGTGTCGTTTACTTTATCTTTCCACATTATAATTGTTTTATTATAATTAAAGTAAATTCTACTTGTACGTTAACATGGCACTTGATATTGATCATATTAGTTTCGGTTATTTCCGTACCTTGATCACTTTGTTGTTTTATTGTCTAGATTATATATCCATAGACGATCACACAAAGTGTATTGGATTTCTCCACTTGACTTTGATATTTATTCACGAGTTAGGCCAGTTCGGACTGACCCTATTTCAAGTGGCACGGTGTTGAAATATTCCTTGAGTGTTTGTTGCTCCAAGAGGTTTATACACATCGGGTCTTGTATATGTTGTGATCAAAATAAAAGATTGTGGTGTATTTGTGTACCCTCGTCTTTTCACATAATTTATATGATATTAATTAAAATATTATTTTATTTAGACAAGCTAAATCTTCATCGATTAAAGTTATTTTCAAGAAGATTATGTTTATTTTTTTCTTTAAATGGTAGGTCTAGAGATTCAAATGTTTCCTTTTTAAGATAAACTAAAACTTCGGCATTTAAAGTTATTTTCAAGAATGTTAGGTTTATTTTTTTTTCAGACATCCAATTATTACCTTTCTAAGATAAATCCGAATTGCAGCGGTTAAAGCCATTTTCAGGAAGATTAGGTCATCTTTTTATCTGAAGTTGTGAGCTTAAATATTAACATATTTACTTTTTAAATGGAAAATTTTTTATCAATGGATTTCTTCCCAAAAAGGTTAAATTATATTTTGTCTTAAATTGCGGAAATGACAGATCTACCGAGAAAATCTACCGAGATTTTCTCTCGGCTGAAATAAAGAAGGTTTCTACTCTGCCACATTCCTAATTCAAATGAACTGGCGCTTTTGTTGGATATATTAAAAAACTTCATTAATTATAATATTATCAATTGACAGTTCTCGGGGGCCTCTTTAAACATATTAGTATAAAGTTTCATTGGATAAAATACTATCAAAAATGTTAGGCTATTTTCTTTTTATTTTCGGGCCTAGCCTATTAAATAAATTCATTTTCTCAATTTTGCGAGCGGAATTTCGCATTTTGTTCAGTCGGCAAACTTTATTTCTTAAAACTTGCAAAAATAAACAATAACCATCAATATGGAAAAATCGGGAACTAAACAAATATGAATTAAGAAGTGAAAATGACGTGTTTACACTGTCAATCTAAAAGAAATTGAAAAAAAAAGGAATGCAATCCTTTCTAATCAGTGTCGACCACTTTAAAGATGTGTTATCACTGTACAATACATATACCGTGTCAAACTGGATGTTCCTAGGCTAAGTCCTATGGGCTAGATTGGAGTGCTAGATTGGCCAAAAAGGTGTTGCAAATCATGAAAAAAGCGTGGGAAAAAAATTAACACTCAATCTGGCTACTTCTCTCTCCTAGCATTTGCTCGCAGTCGCACTATCGGCGAGATTGAAACGGCAATGGTGCGGCGCTCAAAAAGTTGTCTCAACGCCGAACCGTTCGGCGCTCACAAAATCTAACGGCTGAGATTGAAACGCCGAACCGTTCGGCGTTCAAAAAGTAACCAAAACGCCGAATGGTGCGGCGCTCAGAAAAACGCCGAATGGTTAGGCGCTCACAGATGACGTGGATGGCCAAACTAGCAGCTAGATATCTAGCCCATAGGACTTTGGAGGTTGCCCAGGCTGACGTGGATGGCCAATCTAGCAGCTAGATATCTAGCCCATAGGACTAAGCCATACAAGTCCCTTCCAACTACTTCACAACATAGCAAACAAATTAAGCCAGACACCATGAAAATCGAGAACCCATTTCCTCTCTGCACATCCGCAAGCTCTTTCTTTTCTTCTTAGCTAATATCAATTTTTCAAACATTTTCCCAAGCTAGCCGCGCCATGCCAAACACACTCTACCTTGGCCCTAGCTACGCTGGTCATGCCACCAAACACCATTACCTTGGCCCTAGCCGCGCCATGCCAAAGTAGCGCCCGTACCTAGGCTTGCAAACCGTGCAACCTAGGCCAAATTGGCTACGAATGCCATTAGCACATGCCAACACACTCGCTGGTAGCTTTTCTCACCAGGGCGTGGCCCTAATGGCAGAGCATGCCATTGGCACATGCCAACATGCTCGCTGGTAGCTTTTCCTACCAAGACGTGACCCAAATTGGCCACGCATGCCATTAGCACATGCCAACACGCTCGCTGGTAGCTTTTCCTACCAAGCCGTGACCCAAATTAGCCACGCATGCCATTGGCACATGCCAACACGCTCGCTGGTAGCTTTTCCTACCATGCCGTGACCCAAATTGGCCACGTATTCCATTGGCACATGCCAACACGCATCGCTGGTAAGTTTTCTTACCAGGCCATGGCCCTAATGGCCGAGCATGCTATTGGCACATGCCAACACGCTCGCTGGTAGCTTTTCTTACCAAGCCGCGGCCCTAATGGCCGAGCATGCCATTGGCACATGCCAACACGCTCGCTGGTAGCTTTTCTTACCAAGACGTGGCCTCTAATGGCCGAGCATGCCATTGGCACATGCCAACACGCTCATTGGTAGCTTTTCTTACCAAGCCGTGGTGGCCTAATGGCCAGAGCATGCCATTGGCACATGTCAACACGCTCGCCGTAGCTTTTCTTACCCGGTCAGTGGCCTAATGGCCGAGCATGCCATTGGCACATGCCAACACGCATTCTTTGGTAGCTTTTCTTACTAGGACGTGGCCTAATGGCCGAGCATGCCATTGGCACATGCCGACATGCATCGCTGGTAGCTTTTCTTACCAAGACGTAGCCCTAATGGCCATGCGTGCCATTGACACATTGTAAAACCCACGCTGGTAGCCTAACTTGCAAACCGTGCAACCTACCACCAAGGCATTCCGCATACGCCATTGGCACATGCCACACACGCCACTAGCAGCTCTGGCATTGCCACTTGCACTCAAGGTGCAACCCGCAACAAAAGCATTCCGCACATTCCATTGGCACATACCACACGCGCCACTAGCAGCGCCACTTGCACTCAAGGTGCAACCAACACTCGAGACATCAACACAAGTCGGGGATGCTTTCCAGGGTCTTGGTTTGGCGGTCACAAAGATGCGGCGTACACTACGCTCACATTAAGAAAGCGTGAATAGGACTAAAACGGTCAAATAAATGAGGAAATAATGGTGAAAACGTTTTCACCCATAAATACCATGCGGTTACCACCTCCTCCCATTATTTCACCCTTTACTCTCTTCCTTCATGAGGCCGAGGTGCGTTTCAATCTCGACTTGTATAAATAGGTCTTACCTATTTCCACGGACAATGGTCTCGGTCGGGAGAAAAATACAACACTCTCGAAAAGGCAACTTTGCAAGCTCTCCAAAAAAAGCTTTCATCTCTTGCAAGCTTCCTAAGCTTTCACTTTCTCGATACAAGTCGAGACACTACTCTCCCGCACTGTTCTGGTCTCAACAACTTTCTTTGCTTCCCTCCCCAAATCAACCCTTCTCCTCCACTTTGTGACCGAAGCAAGTCTGGAACGGCCATTTCTTGGTTTAGGCCGGACTTGTGCAGATTGATCTCTAGAATCTATAAACTGCTCACGTGCAGCACATTTGTTTAGGGTTTAAACCGATTTCTCACTCACCTCTACCGAATTTACCAAAATCGGCGAAACGATTTTTACCCATAAACAATCTGTAAAGATTATGTAATAAATTGATTAAAAAAAAAATCAAAGATTAAGATATCCTCTAATATCTTTTCTCCATATAGTGTCCGCGTGTGTGATAGAATATTCTTTTTTTCGCCTAGTCGGCGAGTTACGTCATTGATAACGTCTTTTAAAAGGAGAAGGAGATAGAAAATAGGAAAGAAAAGAGAGAAATTTCTTATTCATGTGTGTGTGTTTACAAAGGTTTGAGACTCTATTTATAAATTTTACATACTTGGTGCCCAAGTAGTGGGGTCCCCACTAAAGTGGGCATCTACCTAATAAACTTCTGTTTAGAACAAGCATAATCTTGTACGTGATGGTGTTTAATTTATTTTTCAAGGATCACACGGTTATTCTCACTGTAATTCATAATTTTGAGGCCAATTTTTTAAAACTTTAAGCTCTTATCCAAAATTAATTGTTTAAATCTTTCGACTTAATGGTGGTGATTGGCTGGGTTTCAAGGAAATACAGTTCTGACATGACTGGTAGTTCGAGAAGAAGTTGTTGAATATTGAATATCCTAGACAATTATAGAGCAGCGTGCAAAAGCAGTGTACTGTTGCGGAGGTACTACTCGTCTTGGCAACTAGCAGCTTTTCCGAATTAAAAACTTCAAGCCTTCCTTGGCCTTGCATCTACTATTTCGAGCATATGACCTAAATTAAAGAGACTGATCTTTTTTGTCTACATGGCGTATAATGGGACAACCTGATATAAAGCAACCCTCTTGTTTACAGTCTACTGATCAAATCAGAAAGTCCCAAATCCCTTATATAAATACACGCCAATGACACTTAAATTGGACATAAGAAATCAGGTAGCAGTACACTACTAGCGGAAAATGGCTAGTAAACCAGGCATTCTCACTGACTGGCCATGGAAATATCTTGGAAGTAGGTTCAAGGTACGTACTTTACATCTATGCCTTTTTATTAGCTCAATTTCCTATTACAGTACGGCCTTTATGAAATGATTTTATCTATTCCTAAAAAGGTTTTGTTTGATGATGATGAAAGTACTTAGTTTTGGCACCATGGGTGGTCGATAGCACGTATATTGCTTTGAAGATGATGATCAAATCAGTATATGCAAAACAAGAGGAAGAAAGCGGCAGCCACAAAAACAGCAGGGACGACGCCACGAGGATATACTTGATCCTCTTTCCCCTTCTGTTGTGGAGGATAATTCATGCCCAGATTTGGACAAGTTATGCTCGTTTAAGAACTGCCAAAGCCAAGAACAGAATACTTGACAAGCCAATTGAATTTGAACAAGTTGACAGAGAAAGCAACTGGGATGACAATATCATACTAAATGGAGTTATATATTACCTGGGTTGTAAATGGGTACCAGCTGCAGCTAAGGAGAACTCACCAATGCCATTCTGGAGAACAGACGGTGTAGTCATCACAATCCTACTTCACATGGGTCCAGTTGAATACCTATACTACTGGCTTCACAGAGCTTTACATCATCATTTCCTTTACTCTCGCTATCATTCTCATCATCACTCTTCCATTGCCACTGAACCAGTCACATGTAAGTGTATTCATCACAATCTATCTACTCCGGCTAGCTTTGGCGCACCTAATTAGGGTTAAAACATGCCTCTGCACATCACCAACCTTCCCGTTATATGTATATATGTATATTGATGAAAATGGTTCTTTCTGGTTTCATGATGCAGCTGTTATTCATCCATTTGGGGAGCTGGTCAGTTATTTTCTACTCTTTGCGATACCAATCCTAACAATGATTTTTACTGGGACTGCATCAATAGTAGGTATCGTTGGTTACATGACTTATATTGATTTCATGAACTACTTGGGTCACTGCAACTTCGAATTGGTCCCCGGTGCTGTCTTCAGAATCTTTCCTTTTCTCAAGTACCTCTTTTATACACCATCGTAAGTTACTAAACAAAGTTGATTTTCTCAATCAATGAGATATGGCATGGCGAGGTATAATTTTTGATTGTTTGCTCGACAGGTTTCATTCCCTTCATCACACACGATTCCGTACAAATTACTCGTTATTCATGCCAATCTATGATCACATATACGGAACCATGGACATCTCTAGTGATGAATTGTACAGAAGCTCATTCAGAAGGAGTGATGAAAAACCAGATGTTGTTCATCTTACACATCCAACAACGCTCGACTCAGTCTATCATCTACAGCCAGGGCTCGCCTCCTTGGCATCACAGCCATATAGGAGTACTATTAATACCAATTGGTATTTGATTTTTGCATGGCCATTGACATATATGTGGGCGGTCTTGTTTTGTTACATTGGTACGTTTGTTGTTGAGAGGAACAATTACAATGGAAGACTAAAGCTCCAAACTTGGGTTGTACCAAAATATGCTTACCAAGTAAGTAACAAAATCAAACTTTAATTATATTGGTAAATTGGGAGGAAGCATCAATGTTTAAATCATTTGGTGGTGATTAATTAATTTAATTAATTGTGCAGTACAAGTTAACCTCGCAAAGAAACAAGGTCAATGTCTTGATTGAGAAAGCCATACTAGAAGCTGAAAAGGATGGTGTTAAAGTCATCAGCTTAGGCCTCTTGAATCAGGCAAGTTACTCCCCACAATTTCAATTTTACTTATTAAATAGGGAATTTTGATAAAGTACATCAGGTCGGATTAGTATTTTCGGGCTAGTTTGGGCCCCTTGGGGCCTATGACTATAAAACAAAAAATGGTCGTCATCATCTTATCTTACTAATATAAAGAAAAGAACTCTTTTTGGTAGGAGACCCCTAAATTACTTAGTTGTCCCTATCTTTTACATATTTACAGAAATACCATTATTTTAAAAATAAATCAAAAATTTAAGAAACTTAATATCTTTCAAAATATACACCGATTTTTATAAAATTTATATATTTGAAAAGCTCTTTCAATTATCTACGTAATGAGTACAAATAAGAATAGTACACTTTTGTTTTACGAAAAAATTTTTATGACTTTCAAATTTAGTATTATTGGATGATTAAAATTCAAACTGTGCATCTCACATGTGTCCTTACTAGTTAATATAAAGAAATGAGATAATTGTTTGGTGAAGCCTTTTCACATGACAATAATACCCTCATTAACTAAGCTTTTAGTTAGTATTTGTATAATTATAGGAATGTCATTGTTTTAAAAATAGATTAAAAAAATTAAAACTTAGATATCTTTAAAAATACACATCGGATTTTTACAAAATTAATATATTTGGAATGCTCTTTAAATTATCTATGTAATGAGTACAAACAAGGATATTAAATCATCAGCTTAGGCCTCTTGAATCAGGCAAGTTATTAAAATAGGGAATTTTGATTAAGTATATCCCCTTTGGGGCCTATGACTACAAAACAAAAAATGGTCATCACGAAGTAAAATGAAAAAACCCTTCATCCAACTATTTTACTAAAAGGCTAAATTATCTTTAATTAATTAACCTTAATTCGGATGATTATTGATGTTTAACTATGTTAATATAAAAATCAACTAATTTTGTTTAAAAAAAAATAAAAATAAATAAATTTGGCGCTTATAAACCTATTGTATCAATTATCTCACAATTTCCAACTATTCATTGTTTGTAAATGCTGCGCGCATTCAGGATGAAGAACTAAACAGGGATGGGGGAGTATATTCAGAAAAACATCCAAACTTGAAGATTAGGATTGTGGATGGGAGTAGTTTAAGTGTTGCTCTAGTGGTTAACCACATCATCAAAATCATCCCTCAAGGCACCAACCAAGTCGTAATGAGAGGAAAATTCACAAAAGTGGCCTACACGATTGCGTTGATTTTATGCCAAAGAGGTACTCAAGTAGTGGCCGTAACGACAAAAAATGAATTTGAAAAGCTCAAATTGAAGATGAAGATGAAGATGGACATAATGTCATTAACTTCTGATATTAGTAGTAATTTAATCCACTCAACAACTTCAAATCATGCTCATAGTCAAGTAAGAAAAATTTATTGATTTGGTCCATCCAAAACTGACGTTATAGATTAAAAATAACAGTATGTAGGTTTTCAACAGGTGTGGCTAGTGGGTGATGGATTTAGCTTATTCATGATGAGGATCAGAATAATGCACCAGTAGGGACGTTCTTTGTCCCATTTTCGCAAATTCCTCCGTGGATTGGGAACTTCAAAAATATGCGTAAAGATTGTGTCTACTTTAACTTACCAGCAATGGAAGTTCCCCACACAATCGAAAACATCCATTCTTGCGAGGTAATGAAATAATGCAGTAACTAACCTACCTAATATTGATGTTGGCGACTTACAATAGTATATAAAATTTATGTAACAGGACTGGTTGCCAAGAAGAGTTATGAGTGCATCCCGAATAAGTGGTATACTTCACGCATTGGAAAAACGGGACTCGCATGAATGTGATAGTGAGTCCTCAATAACACTCGAGGACGTTGAGAAAGTATGGAACGCAAGTTTGCAGCATGGATTCCGTCCTTGCTATGCCCCTGTTTGATTGATCGATATATATATATTGATCGTTGGAGATATAAATAATGTACCGTATACAAATGAAGCCATGGGTTAACAACAACAGACGTCAAAGTCTCCACCGTATGAATGAATTTTATCTTTTCCAAATATATAAAATAATAAATTTTAAATTTTTACTTCAATAATGAATTTGGTTTAGTGGTATTACTAGTACAACCGTTGCCACGGTGGGAGGGCCGACCGAAGATTGACGCAAAACTAAATTTGTAATCACATTTCAGCCATATGAGTCAGCTATCTGGATCGGTGAGTCAACTCGGCTAAGCGAAATTCACGAGTTCTATCATTTACGGCATGTTCCCGGCCATTTCCAACCATTCTTCCATGCACACAGTTCACTCATTCAATCCTAACATACATCTAAGCCTTAACCATTGCAGCCACATCACATCAGCTAACTCACTCCGCATCAACTTCATTCTCTCATTCACTGCCTCATATTCTTTCCCTGTACTCAATTGCAAGCACCACCAATGCTGCAACAATTAACTCTGTAGCTTCTCAAACCATCAATACCAGCTCTATATCTGCAACTCAACTCCCACCAGCAGAGCACCAGTTTCAGCTCAAACACCTGCAATGATTATTAGGCCCACACTGTACACAGCACCACCATGGCTACAAACTCGCTCAAAACATTATCCATAAAACCACAATAGTCCCATTCCATCATGTATTGCCTCAGCAGCTGATATTCACCAGGCTGTCATCCTGCAAACCACTAACAAGAGCAGCACCTCTACTCCATTTAGTTTAATAGGAGGTACCACTTCCGGTATGAAGGATGAATTGTCATAGGTTATACCAAAGTACCTCTTTTCTTCTTCTCGCATGTTTTTACGTAAGCTCTTAGTTGTAGTACACGAAGTCATCAAGTAGAGATGTCTTCGCCAAATAGTTCTTAAAGATATTCAGCATGTCAATTCCTGGCTTGAAATGTATCTACCTGGTGCACTAATCATGTCAGCAGCAATTTCGAGATGATCAGAAACATTAAATAATAAACAAAAATAAAGACAAAAGATTACTTCTTGGGTATCTCGTCTATTTGTGACTGGCTTATTTTAGTTGTTCTCTAATAAAATATGTCGAAAATTAGTGTTCGGAACATCCTTTATAAAGTGCCATACCCCCCCCCAACTACTGCTCCATTTGTCTTGCTGCCGAGAAATTCATGTCTTTGTTAAAATCAACAAGACCATCATCATCTACGCAACACCACAAAACTGCTCGCTTGCATCGACCTGCATCAAAATTCTCTCCTCAGCGAAACTTAAAGCATAAACAGTTGTACAACTACAAAGTAAAATAGAAAACGTGCAGAAACACTATTTGTTTGTTTGCTAAATGTAGAAATAAAACAAACCAAAATGATGGTAAATGCAGTAACCCAAATGATAACAGAAAACTCACAGAGAAAAATAGGAATATCGGGCATCATCCACTTGGCTTCCTAGATGATATTCTCTGTGCATCTTCATAAGGATTCTCCAGCCTCTTGTTTCCATTAGGAGTGCTTGACCACACGTTATACTTGATACTTTTATGCACATCAGCTTGACTATAAGATTTGATAACAAGAACTTGGCATCAACGTAGTTAACAGATAAATCTTCTTGATTATAATTATCTGCACTGATAATGATGTCACCTGTGAAATGCATGACACCCCTTGGTTTTTTAATCTATTCTTCCTAGGCCCCTATCATGTTCCCCAACAGATCAGTGTTTCCGTTTACATATTTCAAATCCTCGCCATAATGAAGCCTCGGCTTGAACTTATCCACCACACCCCATCCACGAGCATTTGATCCAAGTCGATAATCCATTCACAAACGCAAACAAATAGATGAAACACCACGCGGGGAGCCGATTATCTACTCGAAAGTACTTGTGCTCTCAAAGCATGAAAAACAAAGTGCACGGAGTTAAACATCGATCGAAAACTAAAAGCGATTCAAAATGTGAGCCTACATTTTAGAGATCCCTTTATTTTTACATTAGGGACAACCTTATGAGAGATTTTTGTTTAACCACAGCCTACATTATTCTAGATCGAACAAACATGAGTGCAATTGAAGGGAGCACATACATGTTCAAGGTATATTCTCTTTAACTTAGGCACTAGTTTATATGTATTTCAGTCAGGACAGAAGTAGTAAGGAAACATGCAATATGTTGAACCAGACAGAGGGCATACCTGAGCAATGTGTGGCAAAGCTGAATGAGAGAGTACCATATGCAACAATTTGGATGGATGCAGGGTGCTTAGCCATAGTGGCACAAGATTTAGACCTTTACTCCCCTTCTTATTCATTCCAACTGCAATTAGTCCGTAGCACCATCATACACTCAAGCCCACAGTAGCAGCATCTCCCTTTACTTCAATTGAATTCCCGGCCATCAACCATACCCTAACTTCCACCATCAGGAATTCGTCTTGGTTTCTTCATCTCGTTGCTGCAAATCAAATCTGACGAGAACCCATGTCTTCTAATTCATTCAAGACTCTTATACTTCCACTGAATCTCTTCCGCTCATCACCATTTCGAGAATCTAACTCAACCTACTAAAATCCATGGCAGTAACAACTCCTCTTCTTCCCTGCTCAAATTCTTATCCACATATCGTCTATTTTTGACTGAGTTCCTTGTTCTAACTTAGGCAAATTGTGATGGCTTTGGAAGTTAGGGTCTGATCGTGAAATTCCGTCCATTTCTTCTTCATTTTCGATGTTTGGTCAACAAATTAGTTCAACAACACCGAAATTGAAAATCACTGAAATTGAACAAATTAGTTCACTCTGTTACTCAATACCAATTGTGGAAGGTGATGGTGATGGAGATGATTGTTGGAAAAATTAGCAGTAAAACAGGGTGAAGAAAAGAATGTTGTATTAGGGTTCAAGGCTCTTATGAAAGATTCTTTTCGACAATTATTCGACCCTTTCCCAATTGAATTGGCGAGTACAAACAAGTCAATTGAATATTGCCGTCAGGATACTTGAAGCCCCACAACGGTTGTTGGATTCAAAGCTTGTACGACCTTGATCCAACCAAGAACACACTTGGTTTTGTTTCGATGATGCTTATAAGAAAGAAAACAGAGAGTTGAGAGATGTGTTTTGAATGAAAAACAAGTCTCCTATTTAAAGAGGAAATCATACCCTTTGGAGATGACTCTTCATCTCTACGAGACATCTTTTTCAGAGAGAACAGGCGCGTCTCTTCCTTCAATGCGTCCATTGGTGAAACGAGTTTTCTGTTCAGGTTTTCTAACTGATAATAGAAACGTTATAACAGAAAATTTCTGGCGAGACGTTGTCTCGCACTCTGCAGGGGGGCCCTTGCCCCCTAGACCCCCAGGTCGATCCCCGACACAGGGGTAATGCCTTCAATTCAAGGGTTTGTTGAAAATAACCAACATTCTCCCCTTATTTTCAAAAAACCAAAATAAAGAATATAAGAAGGTTTTAAAATTGGAGTGACTGCATCACCTAAGTGACTGCCTACGTACCCGAGTGGGATCAAGCCAACGTAGTTCAAGCTAAGTTGAGACAAAGCATCATCGTGGAAACCAATACATAAATGATAGGTACCTTTTGGGTTTGAACCTCCACTTAGTGTAAGATATTCAAAGCTTCATCGAGGTCCTATGGTGAATTATATCTTGAACCAAGTACCCCTTGTGATAAAGCCGGAACCTCCACATATTGATTTCGGGAAGTAGTGTGTTCCATAGCTCGCACATTAATGGCCCCGTGCTTTCTCTGGATTCATGAGTCCTTTTCTGAGAACGGTCTTCTTCTCATAGGAAACGGCCTGATTTCCAAATACTCATATAGGTAAGTCTCGAAGGTGTTTCTGCGAGACACCTTGTGATAATAGTTAGACTTATTAAGGATTTTCATCCATCCCTAAGATCATGCAGAATCACTACACTAGAAGGACAATGGGAAATTTTAGTTTAGTGTACCATAACCACTGCAATAACTTGTTAGTACCACATTGAACTTAAGTTTATCTTTTTCAAAATATAACATAAGTTGGGTTTCCGTTATTGGCGGTCAAACTTCTTTCACAGACCTGAGTCCCATCTCCTTACACTTTAGCGAGGTTATTAATTTAATACACTGGCCCAACTTGGGACCGATAAAAAATATTATTTTAGCGAAGTTATCAATTTATCGCGGATTAATTCATGAAAGTTCTACTTTATCTTGTAACGGGGAGTTTGGGAGAATCCAAACAACTAGTCCCTGTTTTAGGCTTTTAGCATTTGATGTAGCAAGACCGTCTAACCTAACTTTCGTGGCAATCAGTTAACTGATGTAGTTTTAGTTTCCTGGAAAAGCAAAACATTGACATTTTAAAGTTTAAACCGACTATTTTAGTCAAGAAATGACATAACTTGTTTGGGATTTTACTTTCATGGATGAAAATAGAGTTTGTCTAGGGAACTTTAAACTTTAATATTTTAAGCCTATAACTTTAGTAAAAGAAAATATCCTAACCTTTTTGATAATATTTCAGCTCATGAAATTTTATACTATGTCTAAAGAAAGGGCCATCGCAAACTTTTAATCGACAGTATTTTAATCAATTAAAATGAAGTTTTGTAATATGTCTAAAGAAAGGGCCACTTTGAAGATTTAAGTATATGATTTGAGTCAAAATAATCTAACCTACCTGATAATTGATCTTAATTAACGAAGCGAAGTTTTGTTTGTCTAAAAAAGAAAACATTTTAGGCTTTTAGACCTAGAATTTAAGACAAAAAAAAATGTAATTTTGTGGGAAAGATTTCCATTGATAAAAATTTGTTCATTTAAAAAGGGAATATTTTCTGAAACTGGCTTTAATCTAAAAAAAACCTAAACCTGGACTTAAAATATTTTAAAAAGGGAATATTTTCTGAAAATAGTTTTAAATGCCAAAGTTTCGGTTTATCTTAAAAAGGAAACGTTTGAATCTCTAAATCTACCATTTAAAGGACAAAAGACCCAACTTTCTTGAAAATAACTTTAATGATGAAGATTTAGTTTGTCTAAATAAAAAAATATTTTAAGTTCTAATCGTATAAATTATGTCAAGCTCCAATGTGTTACCAATCAGTAGTAATCAATAATGTATGAAGGGAAGGAACATGTATATTGAAAAGCCAAACCAAGTCATTTTATTAAAGATATATATGTATACCTATACATCAAGTAGTACTTATTAATACCAGTGGACGAAATTCATTATTGAAGTACAAATTTAAAATTTATTATTTTATATTTCTGGAAAAGATAAATTCATTCATACGGTGGAGACTTTGACGTCCGTTGTTGCTAACCCATGGCTTCATTTGTATACGGTACATTATTTATATCTGCAACGATCAAAATATATATATATATATCGATCAATCAAACAGGGGCATAGGAAGGACGGAATCCATGCTGCAAACTTGCGTTCCATACTTTCTCAACGTCCTCGAGTGTTATTGAGGACTCACTATCACATTCATGCGAGTCCCGTTTTTCCAATGCGTGAAGTATACCACTTATTCGGGATGCACTCATAACTCTTCTTGGCAACCAGTCCTGTTACATAAAATTTATATACTATTGTAAGTCGCCAACATCAATATTAGGTAGGTTATTAGTTACTAATTCCATTACCTCGCAAGAATGGATGTTTTCGATTGTTTGGGGAACTTCCATTGCTGGTGTGTTAAAGTAGACACAATCTTTACGCATATTTTTGAAGTTCCCAATCCACGGAGGAATTTGCGAAAATGGGACAAAGAACGTCCCTACTGGTGCATTATTCTGATCCTCATCGCTAAATCCATCACCCACTAGCCACATCTGTTGAAAACCTACATACTGTTATTTTTAATCTATAACGTCAGTTTTGGATGGACCAAATCAATAAATTTTTCTTACTTGACTATGAGCATGATTTGAAGTTGTTGAGTGGATTAGATTACTACTAATATCCGAAGTTAATGACATTGTGTCCAGCTTCATCTTCATCTTCAATTTGAGCTTTTCAAAATCATTTTTTGTCGTTGCGGCCACTACTTGAGTACCTCTTTGGCATAAAATCAACGCAATCGCGTAGGCCACTTTTGTGAATTTTCCTCTCATTACGACTTGGTTGGTGCCTTGAGGGATGATTTTGATGATGTGATTAACCACTAGAGCAACACTTAAACTACTCCCATCCACAATCCTAATCTTCAAGTTTGGATGTTTTTCTGAATATACTTCCCCATTCCTGTTCAGTTCTTCATCCTGAATGCGCGCAGCATTCACAAACAATGAATAGATGGAAAATGTGAAATAATTGATACAATAGGTTTATAAGCGCCATATTTTTTTATTTTTCATTTTTTTTTTCATGTTTTGATGATGAATTAAAATTAGTTGATTTTTAGATTAACATGATTAAACATCTATTAATCATCCGAATTAACGCTAATTAATTAAGAATAACTTAGCCTTTTAGTAAAATAGTTGATAAAGGGCAAAGGGCCCAAGCTAGCCCGAAAATACTAACCCCACACGATGTATTTTATCAAAATTCCCTATTATAATAAGTAAAATTGAAATTGTGGGGAGTAACTTGCCTGATTCAAGAGGCCTAAGCTGATGACTTTAACACCATCCTTTTCAGCTTCTAGTATGGCTTTCTCAATCAAGACATTGACCTTGTTTCTTTGCGAGGTTAACTTGTACTGCAAATTAATTAAATTAATCACCACCAAATGATTTAAACATTGATGCTTCATCCCAATTTACCAATATAATTATAGTTTGATTTTGTTACTTACTTGGTAAGCATATTTTGGTACAACCCAAGTTTGGAGCTTTAGTCTTCCATTGTAATCGTTCCTCTCAACAACAAACGTACCAATGTAACAAAACAAGACCGCCCACATATATGTCAATGGCCATGCAAAAATCAAATACCAATTGGTATTAATAGTACTCCTATATGGCTTTGATGCTAAGGAGGCGAGCCCTGGCTGTAGATGATAGACTGAGTCGAGCGTTGTTGGATGTGTAAGATGAACAACATCTGGTTTTTCATCACTCCTTCTTAATGAGCTTCTGTGCAATTCATCACTAGAGATGTCCATGGTTCCGTATATGTGATCATAGATTGGCATGAATAACGAGTAATTTGTATGGAATCGTGTGTGATGAAGGGAATGAAACCTGTCGAGCAAACAATTAAAAATTATACCTCGCCATGCCATATCTCATTGATTCAGAAAATCAACTTTGTTTAGTAACTTACGATGGTGTATAAAAGAGGTACTTGAGAAAAGGAAAGAATCTGAAGACAGCACCGGGGACCAATTCGAAGTTGCAGTGACCCAAGTAGTTCATGAAATCAATATAAGTCATGTAACCAACGATACCTACTATTGATGCAGTCCCAGTCAAAATCATTGTTAGGATTGGTATCACAAAGAGTAGAAAATAACTGACCAGCTCCCCAAATGGATGAATAACAGCTGCATCATGAAGAACCATTTTCATCAATATACATATAACGGGAAGGTTGGTGATATGCAGAGGCATGTTTTAACCCTAATTAGGTGCGCCAAAGCTAGCCGGAGTAGATAGATTGTGATGAATACACTTACATGTGACTGGTTCAGTGGCAATGGAAGAGTGATGATGAGAATGATAGCGAGAGTAAAGGAAATGATGATGTAAAGCTCTGTGAAGCCAGTAGTATAGGTATTCAACTGGACCCATATGAAGTAGGATTGTGATGACTACACCGTCTGTTCTCCAGAATGGCATTGGTGAGTTCTCCTTAGCTGCAGCTGGTACCCATTTACAACCCAGGTAATATATAACTCCATTTAGTATGATATTGTCATCCCAGTTGCTTTCTCTGTCAACTTGTTCAAATTCAATTGGCTTGTCAAGTATTCTGTTCTTGGCTTTGGCAGTTCTAAAACGAGCATAACTTGTCCAAATCTGGGCATGAATTATCCTCCACAACAGAAGCGGAAAGAGGATCAAGTATATCCTCGTGGCGTCGTCCCTGCTGTTTTCGTGGCTGCCGCTTTCTTCCTCTTGTTTTGCATATACTGATTTGATCATCATCTTCAAAGCAGTATACGTGCTATCGACCACCCATGGTGCCAAAACTAAGTACTTTTATCATCATCAAACAAAACCTTTTTAGGAAAAGATAAAATCATCTCATAAAGGCCGTACTATAATAGGAAATTGAGCTAATAAAAAGGCATAGATGTGAAGTACGTACCTTGAACCTACTTCCAAGATATTTCCATGGCCAGTCAGTGAGAATGCCTGGTTTACTAGCCATTTGCCGCTAGTAGTGTACTGCTACCTGTTTTCTTATGTCCAATTTAAGTGTCATTGGCGTGTATTTATATAAGGGATTTGGGACTTTCTGATTTGATCAGTAGACTGTAAACAAGAGGGTTGCTTTATATCAGGTTGTCCCATTATACGCCATGTAGACAAAAAGATCAGTCTCTTTAATTTAGGTCATATGCTCGAAATAGTAGATGCAAGGCCAAGGAAGGCTTGAAGTTTTTAATTCGGAAAAGCTGCTAGTTGCCAAGACGAGTAGTACCTCCGCAACAGTACACTGCTTTTGCACGCTGCTCTATAATTGTCTAGGATATTCAATATTCAACAACTTCTTCTCGAACTACCAGTCATGTCAGAACTGTATTTCCTTGAAACCCAGCCAATCACCACCATTAAGTCGAAAGATTTAAACAATTAATTTTGGATAAGAGCTTAAAGTTTTAAAAAATTGGCCTCAAAATTATGAATTACAGTGAGAATAACCGTGTGATCCTTGAAAAATAAATTAAACACCATCACGTACAAGATTATGCTTGTTCTAAACAGAAGTTTATTAGGTAGATGCCCACTTTAGTGGGACCCCACTACTTGGGCACCAAGTATGTAAAATTTATAAATAGAGTCTCAAACCTTTGTAAACACACACACATGAATAAGAAATTTCTCTCTTTTCTTTCCCTATTTTCTATCTCCTTCTCCTTTTAAAAGACGTTATCAGCGACGTAACTCTGCCGACTAGGCGAAAAAAGAATATTATATCACACACGCGGACACTATATGGAGAAAAGATATTAGAGGATATCTTAATCTTTGATTTTTTTTTTAATCAATTTATTACATAATCTTTACAGTTGTTTATGGGTAAAAATCGTTTCCGCCGATTTTGGTAAATTCGGTAGGTGAGTGAGAAACTGGTTTAAACCCTAAACAAATGTGCTGCACGTGAGCACTTTCTAGATTCGAGAGATCAATCTGTACAAGTCCGGCCTAAACCAAGAAATGGCCGTTCCAGACTTGCTTCGGTCACAAAGTGGAGGAGAAGGGTTGATTTGGGGAGGGAAGCAAAGAAAGTTGTTGAGACCAGAATAATTCTGGGAGAGTAGTGTCTCGACTTGTATCAGAAAGTGAAAGCTTAGGAAGCTTGCAAGAGATGAAAGCTTTTTTTTTGGAGAGCTTGCAAAGTTGCCTTTTCTGAGAGTGTTGTATTTTTCTCCTGACCGAGACCTCGTTTTATCCGGTGGAAATAGTAAGACCTATTTATACAAGTCGAGACTGAAACGTACCCTGGCCTCATGAAGGAAGAGAGTAAAGGGTGAAATAATGGGAGGAGGTGGTAACCGCATGGTATTTATGGGTGAAAACGTTTTCACCATTATTTCCTCATTTATTTGACCGTTTTATTCCTATTCACGCTTTCTTAATGTGAGCGTAGTGTACGCATGCATCTTGTGACCGCCAAACCAAGACCCCAGAAAGCATCCCCCAGTTTGTGTTGATGTCTCGAGTGTTGGTTGCACCTTGAGTGCAAGTGGCGCTGCTAGTGGCGCGTGTGGCATGTGCCAATGGAATGTGCGGAATGCTTTTGTTGCGGGTTGCACCTTGAGTGCAAGTGGCAATGCCAGAGCTGCTAGTGGCGTGTGTGGCATGTGCCAATGGCGTATGCGGAATGCCTTGGTGGTAGGTTGCACGGTTTGCAAGTTAGGCTACCAGCGTGGGTTTTACAATGTGTCAATGGCACGCATGGCCATTAGGGCTACGTCTTGGTAAGAAAAGCTACCAGCGATGCATGTCGGCATGTGCCAATGGCATGCTCGGCCATTAGGGCCACGTCCTAGTAAGAAAAGCTACCAGCAATGCGTGTTGGCATGTGCCAATGGCATGCTCGGCCATTAGGGCCACAGCCTGGTAAGAAAAGCTACCAGCGAGCGTGTTGACATGTGCCAATGGCATGCTCGGCCATTAGGGCCACGGCTTGGTAAGAAAAGCTACCAGCGAGCGTGTTGGCATGTGCCAATGGCATCCTCGGCCATTAGGGCCACGTCTTGGTAAGAAAAGCTACCAGCGAGCGTGTTTGCATGTGCCAATGGCATGCTCGGCCATTAGGGCCGCGGCTTGGTAAGAAAAGCTACCAGCGATGCGTGTTGGCATGTGCCAATGGCATGCATGGCCAATTTGGGTCACGGCCTGGTAGGAAAAGCTACCAGCCAGCGTGTTGGCATGTGCCAATGGCATGCGTGGCCAATTTGGGTCACGGCTTGGTAGGAAAAGCTACCAGCGAGCGTGTTGGCATGTGCTAATGGCATCCGTGGCCAATTTGGGTCACGTCTTGGTAGGAAAAGCTACCAGCGAGCATGTTGGCATGTGCCAATGGCATGCTCGGCCATTAGGGCCACGCCCTGGTGAAAAAAGCTACCAGCGAGCGTGTTGGCATGTGCTAATGGCATGCGTAGCCAATTTGGCCTAGGTTGCACGGTTTGCAAGCCTAGGTACGGGCGCTACTTTGGCATGGCGCGGCTAGGGCCAAGGTAAGGGTGTTTGGTGGCGTGACCAGCGTAGCTAAGGCCAAGGTAGAGTGTGTTTGGCATGGCACGGCTAGCTTGGGCGAGGTGTGGCTGGCATGATTTGCCATTGGAACGGAGGTGCGACTAGCATGGTTGGCATGCTTTGGCGCGTTTAGTGTGGCTGGCATGATTTGCCATTGGCATAGAGGTGCGACTAGCTTGGGCTAGGTGTGGCTGGCATGATTTGCCATTGGCACGGAGGTGAGGCTAGCATGGTTGGCATGCTGTGGCGCGTTTGGTGTGACTAGCATAGCTAGGGCCAAGAAAGAGTGCGTTTGGCATGGCGCGGCTAGCTTGGGCTAGGTGTGGCTAGGTGTGATTTGCCATTGGCACGGAGGTGCGGCTAGCATGCTTGGCATGCTTTGGCGCGTTTGGTGTGACTAGCATATCTAGGGCCAAGGCAGAGTGCGTTTGGCATGGCGCGGCTTGCTTGGGCTAGGTGTGGCTGGCATGATTTTCCATTGGCACGGAGGTGCGGCTAGCATGGTTGGCATGCTTTGGCACGTTTGGTGTGACTAGCATAGCTAGGGCCAAGGCAGAGTGCGTTTGGCATGTCGCAGCTAGCTTGGGCTAGGTGTGGCTGGCATGATTTGCCATTGGCACGGAGGGGAATTAGGGTTTTGTTCGTTGTAACCCTAATTTGAAAAAATACCCCCTATTAATTTCTGACTACATTCATTAAACGTTCTAATAAATGTGTCAGCGGTAACATTAGGTTATTTGGGTGTTTAAACGATTTTACCTTTTGCTTAAAAACCACCATCAACATTAAGTCCCCTGCTTAGCTCGGAACAAGAGCTTTGTTGCGAGGTAAGCATAAGATGGTGACAAACTATCAACAGCAAATTGTAAAGAGAATTGAGGAGGCTTGTCTAACCTTTTTATAAATAGGATTTGGAATCCTTGCCTCTGGCAGTTTTGCACAAATCGGGAGGCTGGCACAATTGGGAAGTCAGCGTCGTGAGAGACAGAAAGGCGGCGGCATTGAGAAGTTGACGCCAGTTGGGAAACTGAGCGTGCTAGCTGGCGGGACCGGCGCAAAGTGGGAAACTGATCGTGCTAGCCCGGTGGGACCGGCGCAAGGTGGGGAAGCTGAGCGTGCTAGCTGGGGTGACTCGGGCGGTTTTTGGGAAATTTGGGGAGACTGGCGCGAGCTTGATGGGACCGATGTAAACAAGGAGGGAGTAGGTGTTTCTACAGATAGCAAAGTTTCCTTATTTTGCCTTCCTTCACGCGCGGCTTCAATCAGGGCATCATCCATGCCAAAAAATCTGGAAGCGTTATGTCCCTCATTGCTTCCTTTCCTTTTTTTTAAGGTTCCGTATTCATACTCAACGTAATTGTACCCCCTCCCTTGTTTGAGAAAAGGTTCTTCTTGTTGAGTTTCATTCTTTGCCTAGAGACGAATCATCCTCTAAATAGCCAGATTCTCCAAGTGAAGGCGCGAGGTCCGACTCTTGCAAAAGCACCCCGACTAGGGTTATTCGGGCTAAGAAGATCATACCGGTATGTTCTCTTCTTCTTATCTGTTCGTGTTATCCTCTTTTATATGTGTATAGATATGATGGAACTTGATCATTTTCCCTATCTTTTGCAGTGTATGATGGGACCCTCCAGAGATGGCCGCGCCTTTAACTCTTCGGAGAAGGACTTCAGACTTGACGGATATCGATCTTCTTCTCTCGATGAGGCATTGGTTGGGATTGAATCTCCGTTCCATGAAGCTAGTGAAATCATTAAGGACCTCCCTTCCATCTATCCCCATGAAGAACAGATACATGTTCGGACTTTCTTGGGTTCAGCGAGCATGGAGGAGGGGCGAGAGAACGAGGAAGAGTCTTAGCATGTTGAGAGGTTTCAGTGTGGCAAAGACTTTCCTCGATCCGGGTATGGGGCGGATCGGACTGTTTCTAGGTTAAAGCGATGGAAAAGCGAACGTGTGGGGGTCTTGGAGGAGAGCGCCATGATTCTTGACTCTGATGCGGATGAATCAAAAAACTTTCTCCGAAGTGTTGCTGAGAAAAACCTTCGAAGGAGCATATGACGGAAACGAAATACCCTTTGAAGTTAATGCCAAAGGTGTCGTTGGTGATACCGGAGGGGTGATGGTGGCGTATGCTAGACGGGAGGACACTGTTGCCGCTATGGTTGCTTCGGGATGGGATGTTGAGGTTGCTGCTGCTAACACCGTTGAATGGAACCTTTGTTGCCCGAGGGATTACTGGGGGAAGTACTTGAAGATAGTCTTACCCGAGGGGACTTGTGCTCCATCCTTCGAGGGCTAGTTCTTCCCTTTTTTTATTTCTGTTAGCTGCTTTATTTCCCCTGATGCCCCCCTTTTTTTTTTTTTTTTTTTTTAAACTCATCTTTACCTTCTTCTTCATCAGTCAACATTTTGCTTCATATATATTTTTTGAAAGAGGTTGTGGCATGATGGCTCTGCAATGGTTTTCTGGGTTTATCTGATGTATTTCTCTGATATCTGGAGAATTTGCTTGGAAAGATGTATTTATGCTTCTTTTTTTTTACGGAAAAGGGAATCCCAGGGAAAAAATACAAACGGTGTATTCATCTTGGGGGAGTACAACTACTAAGAGGAATTTTTAAAGGAAATACTAAAGGGGGAAGTGATTGGGAGGTACAGCGTTTTAGGGATTGGAGACCTTGAGCCATCGCGAGTGAATTATCACGCCTTCAGGTGTGTCTGCATTGATGAGCTTGCAATATCCTCCCAAAATGGTATCCACAACCAGATACAGCTCGTCTTCTCTTTCATCGGGCGAATCAGTTTGAATAGCCATTTTTACTGTCATCCTCCCAACTTGAAACGAGCTTTCCTTGACAACTACATCTCCGAATGAAAATGAGTTCAGAGTCGTGCAACTGTTTGAGTCTTGGCTTCGTTGGTTTCAATAGAAGTTTCCAAGCTTCTTGCAAAGTGTTCAAATGGTCCAGCTCCCCATTCACATTTCTTGACACCGTTCATGCCAGTAATTGCGCCGAGTCCCCATGACGGAATGGGGGAAGGAAAGACTGGTTGCAGAAAAGGTTGCTCGGTCAGACTTACTTGCATTTGAAAACCATGAGCTAGCGCCAACGGGTCCTCTCCGGATGTCTGGGTTCCTTCAATAATTCGTTGATGCGATAACCAGTGGTATGATTTGTTGGAAATTCCTTCGGGCGTGGACGTCGGCAGAGGGTGCACATCCAATTTCGCTTTGTTGTCGAGCACCCATAAGCGTCCCAATATCATGTCATGATCTAGTTCTTTGACAATGTGGAATTTGCTATGCGTTATAGCGTCTCCCATCTTGATCTCTAGGTTGATGTAGCCATGCGCGTTCAAAGTTTCTCCTCTCAAGTTCTTAATCACGGACGGGGAATAGGTAACGTCTTGTTTTGTAAATCCTACTGCCTTTAGTGTCTTGAAAGTAATGATGTTGTGGTCAGAGGCCGTGTCAATGAGCGTGTCGTCAAATTCGTTACCTCTTAAACGGGACGTGGTCAGCAGTACCCAGTTCTCCTTTTTGTTTTTTCCTGTTTGGGAAGCTTGGGCCCCTGGCGTGGTTTTCAGGGAGGGAAAAAGTCGTTTGCCGGATACAACACGATTGAGAGCTGCAAAAATATCTTGGCGCTGCATCTTGGAAAGATAGAGAATTTCGCATACATGTTGCATCATGGATTGTACAGTCTCGTGCACGGAGTCCCCAGAGGACCCGCAGTTTCTTATCGGGAGTGGGTCTCGATGCACTCTTTCGTCTCCTGGTTGGAGTCCTCCCACTTCTATCCTTTCTTTGAAAATATGCTTTAGTCTGTTGCAATCGCTGGTCGGGTGGTGAACGAACCTGTGGTAATGGCAGTACCTGGGGTTCGCCATCTCAGCCTCAGTTGGTGGACGTCTGGGAGGTGGCAGTCTGATAACATCATCTTGAACCCAGGCTTCTAGGAGCTCAATCACCTCCTCGATGGGAAACGGGAAATCAAGGGTATCTCCTTCGGTCTCATGATGATGCATGGGAGTTTTAGTGACGGTCTTTCGTGGCGAGGTTCCCGTTGCGCCGGCGCTTCATGTTTTGGCTGGTGGCTCGTAGTTGGGGCTTTCCTTTTTCCTCTTTCGTTCACTATGTTCACGGAGGATGAGACGGCATTAAATTTCTTGCTGATGAGGCGTCTACTCCCGCGAGTTTCACGCGTGTCTTCGGTTCGAATCGGCCTAGCTCTTTCTAGTAATGCTGGTGCTGTTGTTGCGGATCGTCTGGCGGCTTCATGGAGTTCGGAGAACGTTTGGAAACGTAAGTTTTCCAGCAGGGCGCGGTAAATAGGAACCATACCATTGATGCACGCGTTCACCAGCTATTGCTCGGTCACGTTTGGGTCGTGACAGTCGAGTGCTTAAACCCTGAACCTTTTGACGAAATCATTCGGATGTTCATTATCCCACTGGTACATTCTTCCGAGGTCTGAGAAAGTAACTTGTTCATACACGAAGAAGTATTTCTTGTAAAACGAAGTGACCATGGTACTCCAGTTGGGAATGTTGTTCGGTGGGATGCTGTTGTACCATGTATACGCCCTTCCAGTAAGTGACTTTGAGAATTCCCTTAAACGAAGAACGTGATTATATTCATGTTCACCTAGGGATTCCAGGAAACGGGAGACATGCTCATGTGCACTCCCGGTACCATCGTACAGGGTAAATTGAGGAGAAGAGTACCCCCTTGGGAGATGGATTCTCCGCATTTCGGATGGGTAAGGGGGTTGGTGATGATGCACGTCCAATTCATCATTCTTGATTCGGTTGCGGAGAAGTTGTTCCAGATCTTCTCGCGTGACGAAGTTAGGCGGCTGATTTCTTTCCAACGGGATTCTAGCGCGAGTTTCCTCATCCGTGGAGGCGTGCTCCGCCGAGGTGCTGGCGTCAGGGTTGTTGGATACGTTCCTAAGCGGCTCTGGAGGATGCGACTCACGTGGTAGTCGCTCTGTCAAGGTCTTTATAAAGATGAGTACCTCCTTCTGCGTTGAAACCATATCTGTCTGGGCTCTGGCGAGCATCTCTTGTCGTTTCATCAAATCAGCGATGGTGACATAAGGACGACTTCCTCTGGTCCCTCCGGTCTTTCAACCCGTCAGCGGGGTAGTTGGAACCTTAGTTGTGGTCGGAGGCGCCATGCTAGACGAAGCATTCGGGGCCGTAGCGGCGGCTCTGGACCTGGTGAGTGGTGGCGTGACACCCGAAGAGATATTTTCGTTGCCATGATTAGAGGGTTGTGCAGAGACACTTGAGGAGGAAGCGGCTCTGGCCCTGGTGATTGGCGGTGTTACGCTTGAGGGAGTGCATTCGATGTTACTGTAGTCAGCAGGTGATGCAATGACGTTATTGGGAGAGACGCTAACATTATGGATGCGTTCTGTGCTGGTGTTCTCGGCAGCCGCTCCGGACCCAAGTCCCACCATGTTGGGATTTGACGCTCGGGAAACGAAATCAGGAGTCGGAGTTGGTATTGTAACCGATAGATCAATCCTCCCGCTGTGGTCGCCAATTGTTTATGGGTAAAAATCGTTTCCGCCGATTTTGGTAAATTCGGTAGGTGAGTGAGAAACTGGTTTAAACCCTAAAATAATGTGCTGCACCTGAGCACTTTCTAGGTTCTAGAGATCAATCTGTACAAGTCCGGCCTAAACCAAGAAATGGCCGTTCCAGACTTGCTTCGGTCACAAAGTGGAGGAGAAGGGTTGATTTGGAGAGGGAAGCAAAGAAAGGTGTTGAGACCAGAATAATTCTGGGAGAGTAGTGTCTCGACTTGTATCAGAAAGTGAAAGCTTAGGAAGCTTGCAAGAGATGAAAGATTTTTTTTGGAGAGCTTGCAAAGTTGCCTTTTCTGAGAGTGTTGTATTTTTCTCCCGACCGAGACATGTTGTCTGGTGGAAATAGGTAAGACCTATTTATACAAGTCGATATTGAAACGTACCCTGGCCTCATGAAGGAAGATAGTAAAGGGTGAAATAATGGGAGGAGGTGGTAACCGCATGGTGTTTATGGGTGAAAACGTTTTCGCCATTATTTCCTCATTTATTTGACCGTTTTATTCCTATTCACGCTTTCTTAATGTGAGCGTAGTGTACGTTGCATGCTGTGACTGCCAAACCAAGACCCTGGAAAGCATCCCCCAGTTTGTGTTGATGTCTCGAGTGTTTCTTGCACCTTGAGTGCAGGTGGCGCGCGTGGCATGTGCCAATGGCATGTGCGGAATGCCTTTGTTGCGGGTTGCACCTTGAGTGCAAGTGGCAATGCCAGAGCTACTAGTGGCGTGTGTGGCATGTTCCAATGGCGTGTGCAGAATGTATTGGTGGTAGGTTGCACAGTTTGCAAGTTAGGCTACCAGCGTGGGTTTTGCAATGTGTCAATGGCACGCATGGCCATTAGGGCTACGTCCTGGTAAGAAAAGCTACCAGCGATGCATGTCGGCATGTGCCAATGGCTTGCTCGGCCATTAGGGCCGCGTCCTGGTAAGAAAAGCTACCAGCGATGCGTGTTGGCATGTGCCAATGGCATGCTCGGCCATTAGGGCCACTACAGTAAGAAAAGCTACCAGTGAGCGTGTTGGCATGTGCCAATGGCATGCTCAGCCATTAGGGCCACGGCTTGGTAAGAAAAGCTACCAGCGAGCGTGTTGGCATGTGCCAATGGCATGCTCGGCCATTAGGGCCACGTCTTGGTAAGAAAAGCTACCAGCGAGCGTGTTGGCATGTGCCAATGGAATGCTCGGCCATTAGGGCCACGGCTTGGTAAGAAAAGCTACCAGCGAGCGTGTTGGCATGTGCCAATGGCATGCTCGGCAATTAGGGCCATGGCCTGGTAAGAAAAGCTACCAGCGATGCGTGTTGGCATGTGCCAATGGCATGCGTGGCCAATTTGGGTCACGACCTGGTAGGAAAAGCTACCAGTGAGCGTGTTGGCATGTGCCAATGGCATGCGTGGCCAATTTGGGTCACGGCTTGGTAGGAAAAGCTACCAGCGAGCGTGTTGGCATGTGCCAATGGCATGCGTGGCCAATTTGGGTCACGACTTGGTAGGAAAAGCTACCAGCGAGCGTGTTGGCATGTGACAATGGCATGCTCGGCCATTAGGGCCACGCCCTGGTGAGAAAATCTACCAGCAAGCGTGTTGGCATGTACCAATGGCATGCGTGGCCAATTTGGCCTAGGTTGCACGGTTTGCAAGCCTAGGTGCGGGCGCTACTTTGGCATGGCGCGTCTAGGGCCAAGGTAAGGGTGGTTGGCTTGGCGTGGCGTGACCAGCGTAGCTAGGGCCAAGGTTGAGTGTGTTTGGCATGGCGCAGCTAGCTTGGGCTAGGTGTGGCTGGCATGATTTGCCATTGTCACGGAGGTGCGGCTAGCATGGTTGGCATGCTTTGGCGCGTTTAGTGTGGTTGGCATGATTTGCCATTGGCATAGAGGTGCGGCTAGCTTGGGCTAGGTGTGGCTGGCATGATTTACCATTGGCATAGAGGTGCGGTTAGCTTGGGCTAGGTGTAACTGGCATGATTTGCCATTGGCACGGAGGTGCGGCTAGCATGGTTGGCATGCTTTGGCGCGTTTGGTATGACTAGCATAGCTAGGGCCAAGGCAGAGTGCGTTTGGCATGGCGCGGCTAGCTTGGGCTAGGTGTGGCTGGCATGATTTGCCATTGGCACGGAGGTGCGGCTAGCATGGTTGGCATGCTTTGGCGCGTTTGGTGTGACTAGCATAGCTAGGGCCAAGGCAGAGTGCGTTTGGCATGGCGCGGCTAGCTTGGGCTAGGTGTGGCTGGCATGATTTGCCATTGGCACGGAGGGGAATTAGGGTTTTGTTCGTTGTAACCCTAATTTTAAAAAAAAATACCCCCTATTAATTACTGACTACATGCATTAAACGTTCTAATAAATGTGTCACCGGTAACATTAGGTTATTTGGGTGTTTATACGATTTTACCCTTTGCTTAAAAACCACCATCAACAACAGTATATATAACAAAGATTTAATTCACATTGGTACAAGTTTAATATTTCACAACTAACATTTGTCCTTTTGTAGATCAAAACCAATCCGTTCGTAGCACTCCCAGTATGCTAGGGAGACGTTGATTCTGTAAACCTAGTTGACAGTTTGGTATGTGGGACAAATCAAAACTATTCATGGATGGAGCATGTGGTTACAAACTTGCGTCTGTACATTTCCATCACAGATACGTGAGCAGTAATCGGTTAAAATCTCAATAGTGTTTTTATGTCTTAACTAATTAATATTTTGTTTGAGTTATTTCTTTTTAAATAATTATTGTACATATTAAGTTATATGTTATCTTATTATTATGTACGGGGTGATCAATCTTTATTGATTTCCTTTCTTCTCTAATTTCTTTCGTAGAGAAAGAAAAAATAGTTTACGGTTTCTATCTCTTTAATGAAACTGTAATCACCAAAGATAGGTGTTATCGCAGTATAATTACCTTTATAGTAAATAATCAAGTGCATGGTTGAAAAACCTATGGCCAATTCAATTTGGTATTTTTGTCTGGTAGACAAAGATCATGTGATTTATCCATATAGTTTCTTTTAATTTTGTTTTACAAGAAACCCTTTATCAGCGATAAAAATGGATTTTCCATATAGGATGACCATATCATAAATCAATTGGAATTGATTTTCTCTATCGATTCTTCGATATGAGATGTAAATAAATTGGCATTCTAAATTATTTTTAAGCCAATGGTTCTATATCTTGCAAGGAACATTGATTGGTTTCTATTTCTCCTTATAAGAAACCATCATTAATCAACCACTAAGTGGATATTTTTCTACAAAGAATAACGATGATGATTTATTTATTTACTTTTCGAAAAGAAACATATAAACCAACTAGATTTGGTTTTTCCCTATCAATCCTAAAGGGACAAAATATCGTTATTATGGTATTCTCAATTGCAAACACCGATGAAACTAAGATATTTTGCATTCCCGAGGGATATTGAATGTTTATTTAATTTTTCGTTTTCATAATCTTCAAAATTTGAAAATTTTCCACTTGTAGTTGGAATTGGACACTAAAGATCAAAGGGTGCGCACCCGGCTTGTTAGGCAATATAATTAGTCCTTGTGTGACTATATCAATCTTGATATAATTTTCTTTGACAGAGAATGTGTCCATAAATTTATTCTCAATAATTAACTCATCGGCCCTATAGGTCACAAAATTATTGGAGATTTTATTTGCATATTTTTCCGATAACCATTAAAATCTATGGTTGATGTTATATTGTGTGTTAAGTAGTAGACTACAATTTTTTAGGACAATTTTTTTATGGCTTTTAAAGTCATTATATACAGTCCAACTGATGTTATTACAAGTATATGTCTCGAATTAATCGGATAATACTTAACGAATTTTTTTTCCATATATGAGATGACAATTTCCGCCATAATCAGGGGGAGACTCTATGCTATTAAAGGTTGGCATTAATTAACTTAAAGGTTATATCACTCCTCTCCCATCATGTTCAAATCGAAAAAGGCTACCATTGAATAGGCGTGAAAGAATCTCATTTAGCTTTCCAATAAGCTTATGCCGTTTGAAAAGGCAAATCCAATCACCTCAGCAAGCATGTAGCATTTCTATATAGGCTACAAATATGCTCCAACAGAATCCATGATAATACGATTCACATTCTCAAAATTCATATCCCCTCATTTGAATAAAAGGAGATTATAACGCCCATGGGCACTGGTACCAGTAAATGTTGAATTTGTCAAAGTATGCATACATTTGGGAATTATGTGGGATCGTAGTAATCTATAAATTGTCGAATATTCGTTTATATTAGATTTTGAAATAATAAATGATGGTGGTTGTGAACCCCGACCTCTGCAGAGGGATATCGACATATGTGATTGGTTGGCATGTAATCCATATTAGATTGGATTATTATAATTTCTCGATTAACGTAATTTTGGATCCAAGACTTAACACCTTAAAATTTCCAAGCCATTACTTACAGGTTGGTGTAGTCGTAATGCGTTATACGAGAAATACATTCGTTGTGAAAACGATTTGAGGGTTTTCTTTTTGATCAGACCCTAGGATTGGTTCAACAATTGTTCTTCTTATAAGACACATTTAGCGTGGTCCTTGAAGGACTCGTATGTGGTCGGAGAACATTTCAAATTTTTAATTCTTGTAGGATTCAAATTATATTCTGGTAGTCACTTGACTTGATTATGTCAAGTTAACAATCCTTCATGTGTTTTTTAGAAATTTGGTACAAAACCAAAAATCCGGATTAATTAGTTGATGCTATCAACTTTATGGGTCTCTTGAGGAGTCCTTAAAAACACAAAAATCCACGCTTTAGCAGCATGAATTCTATTTTTTTTTTCTTTCTCAAAACTGCAGTTGGAATTATGCTAGATTAAACTAGTCTTTGAAATAGACTAGAGTTATTATTTTGATGCTTTTCTTTTGTAAAACTCATATAGTTGGGTTAGCATCCATATTTACGTCAAAAGTTGTACTCTTTTCCCTTTATTTCAGGTTTTATCCCATGTGGTTTTCCTGACAAGGTTTTAACGAGGCAACATCTCGTTGACGTTTAATTTTCTTTCAAAAAAGTTGATATTTGTGCTCTTTTTCCTTCGTCCGAATTTTTTCCCACTGGGTTTTATTGGCAAGGTTTTAGTGAGGAAATTTATTCAACATGGTGGTCATCCAAGGGGGAGTTGTATAATTTTGGTTATTTGGTGGATTCCCACCATTAACTAGGTCATTCTGTTTTGTTAGACCAAATCAACATAAGAACCCTTAGGAATTAGGATATCATTCTGATCCATATATGGTATGATCACGAACTTTACTCACCTATGGCACTATAACTGCATATTGGCACTTTGTTGAAGAAACTACATCAACAACTTTTGCAAATCATCTCTGTGAAGCTAGGAATCCAAGAAGCAAGTCCTCAATGTACTTAAAGAAGCGTGAAGACTCGAGAACACTACCATTAGAATACTAACAACACAAAAGAAGACTTCATCAACTTGGAAATTTCTCACAAAATCATTGCTATCTCCAGCATTCAAGATATTCGTTTATCGAAATTGGGAAATCTCAACTTGAAGATTTGCAAGCCAAGACTTAACTGGAGTACATATCAGGGGGAGTATCAAACTAGAAGGTATTTTACTGGACCATCATGTTGTACAATTTTTCCTTCATCAAGGTTTTTCCCACTGTTTTCCTTGTCAAGGTTTTAATGAGGCAACACATTCATGTCCAGCTCTGTTATAAGTTTTCTCACAATTGTACTATTTTCCCTTAGATCAGGTTTTGTCCTTTTTGGATTTTCCTGACAAAGGTTTTAACGAGGTAATTGCTTAGATACAGTGGTCATCTAGGGGGAGTGTTATAAACAGAAGTTTATTAGGTAGATGCCCACTTTAGTGGGACCCCATTACTTGGGCACCAAGTATGTAAACTCTATAAATAGAGTCTCAAACCTTTGTAAACACACACACAATAATGCTAGTCTTTTTACATTATACTAATTTTGTTGTCGAAGCTACCGACGTTTAGGATAAACTCCCCTCCTTTCCTATCATTTAGGTGGAATTTTGAATTTTGTTTGTTGCACTGGATATGCGGATTACTATTTCCGAGATGAATATTTCCGAGATAAATAGTACACCGACAGTTGCGTCAATAATATGATAAGAGGTTTAAAACATGAATAACATAATAAATTATGAATCCAATGTACTTTTTTTAATCCAAAACAATTGTCTCTCTCCGCCTATATACGTGGTACGAAGAGAGTATTCTTTTGTAGCTTTATTCAAATGATATATCTTCATGTCTCATATGGGTTCTTCAAGACTTAGGTTCATGGGGCAAGTTCCTAGTTCGTAAGTTTGCGAATTATACTCGTATAATTTGCGAATTTTTCCGTATCAACCGAATCCATACGTATCAGCCGTACAATCGTAACTCTGACTTAGATACGCGAATTTTCAGTTTAAAAACAATTATACGCGTATTTACGAATTACCGAATCATACGGCCCGTATAATACTTTGCCACATCATCACTAGATTATCATTCTTCATTATATTTTTGACTTTTAAAATTTTATGTACACCAACCTGATTCCAATACGATAAACGTATATGTTATTTGTTGATTGTAATGCACATATCAAATGTATCATTCACATAAATTATCAAAGTAGACATTATATTAAAAATGTTCTTTTAACAGGTTGATATATGCCGAATTCATATCTCTAAAACGAATTATACACGTACGTATGTCGTTTCGTATCACTGCTGAATCATGAACTGTTGACCGGATTTTTGACCGATTTTAACTTTTACGAATCCATATAATACTCGTATGTATCTCGTTATCAACATTTCCCATACCCCGAATTACTAACTAGGGGCTACTGTTTTATGAAACAAGGTCCATGTCCAACTTTTATTGATTTTCATGAAGGAATAGATTTGTAGGCCCAAAACTTATAATATTTCATCTATTTGGCAAATTAAAATTTCATTGGTTGATGCTATAATAGGATCATGCTATTTTAACCTAAAGGAACTCAAAATTTTAAATTGTTTGTCCAGAAAAACTATAATTTTGTCGATTAAAGTCATTTTTCACATTATTTACGTACTTAAATCGCAAGATTAAAGTGTACACTGTTTAGTTGTAGATAAATTAAAATTTCATCAATTAAAACCATTGTCACAGCAAGTGCATAACCAATATTTTTTGGGTTCAGGGTGCAACATTTTGGTTTGTGTTACAATAGTTTTTTAAGGGATACAAAGAAGCAAAAAAAAAAAAAAACTTGCAAATAGCCTGATATTTGTTATTGGGACTAATTTAGGCTTTGGAGTCAGCTGTGTAAGGGGTGCAGGTGCATACCCTTGCACTGGGCTGAGTCCGCCCTGTCAACAATGCTAGGTTATTTTCTGACTTAAATTCTATACTTATAGTTTAAGATTTTTCCTTTTTAAAGCTAACTAAAACTTAATCAATAATGCAATTTTAAGAAGATTAGGTTATTACTTGACTTATTGCGGAACTAAGGCTTAAAATATTTCATTTTTTGACAAACTAAGATCTCTTTAGTTAAACTTATGCAATTTGGAGGAGATTAGGTTGTATTCATTTGGAATCGGTGGCATCAAACCCGATCAAAAATTTAACTATGTAGGAGTTGTTCCATACTTTATTGACTGTTATGTAGGCTTCAAGTCAATCTTTTCTTATTTTAGAAAAATAAAATTTCAAAGACTGTTATAGTGGACTTAAATTATACTCCCTCTGGTTTTTTATCCGTCCCCTTTGACTAATTCAAAATATTAAGGAGATCGGAGGGCTCCACATAATATTAAGGAGATCAGAGGGCTCCACATTCTCTGTCCCAATTTTTTTTCCTTTACCCTGTCCCAATTTATACCAAATTGACATATGTCGAATATAACTAACCATATATTATATAAAGTTTGTCCCAAGAAAAAAAAGGAAATGACAGGTTTTTTTTTTCCTTCATTATCTTTTATAATTTTCTATTTAAATAGTATTATTACAAGAAAGAAATTAGTTGGAAGCCTAACAAGCTAAGCTCCAAACAATGTAATACTACATTAGTTGAATAGGTTGTTGTGTTAGCCTACTAGCGAGCTTCACGAGGAACCAGGCAAGGGATCCGAAACGGATAGGGTGGTTGATTATGTCGCAAGGGGTACAAGCTGACTCTACCATCCATGTCAAATTTTGACATAATACGTCATCTGGGGCTCGAACATGGGACCTCCAGGAGCGCATGGAAACTTTATGGAACGGGGATGACCAGCTGATTTAGGTACCCGTTTTATAATTAAGTTCTCCTTCCTCGTTTTCCATTCTTGTTCTTAGTTAGGTCACAATAACCCCATTACTTGCGAAAATGCTACTTAGCCCGTACAGTAATAGCTGATTGACATCCAATATGACATGACAAGCTAATTTGTTTTGTAAGAGTAAAACATTGATTTTCTTGATGCGAAACGATTTTGTTTTCTTATTAGTGAAACAGAATTCAAATATGTAGAAATTTTATTCGGAATCTAATATTTATAGCCATGTATATTTTATTAAAACATGAACGAAGATTTATAGGTAATTATCAAAGAGGTTTTTTTTATATACATGGAGATACTGTTAAATATTTTTGATTGTGTATATTTTAAAAATTATTTTATAATATAAAATATTAAGGGTATACTCTATAGTTTAATGATAAAATATGTCTATAACATAAGTGGATAGATAAAAAGACAGACCATAGAATAGAGGACAAATAAAAAAGACGAAGGGAGAACTAAAGGTTTGTTACAGGGCCTATGGCCCATGGATGTGCGGTCCATCCACTTACCCTTTTATATGTATATAGTACTGTAACCTATGTAAAATGATCACTAATCTCTAATATGATGGTTCTTCTTCTTGTCTCTATATCTTCTCCCTTCACCCCTGATTATCCTAAAACACGTTATCACCACGATGCTATATCTGCGGAGCTATATGGGATCGATTGATTTTTTTTTTCTTTTTCTACATGGATGAATTCCATCGACGCTGGAATCGAATAAGCTAAGTTGGATTTTATTTTTTATTTTCCTCTTTTCCCTGTTTTTGATTTTGGTGTATATGACTATATTAAATCTGCAGCGAAAATTGATTTGATTAGGAATTATTTCGTACTAATCACGAATTATTTGGATGAATCTTAATCTTAATCATTACTAATCAGAAATTATTTGGTAACTAATCAGGAATTATTCTGATTTTTATTTTCGTTCTATTCTGGATTTAGATTAGCGAAAAAAATGTGGGGAAGAAAACCTGACTCTTCGCGTTCCAAGAAGATGAGAAGCTGTCCGATTCTGAATGTTTCTGACACGTTTGTCCGATTCTGAACATTTCCGACCGTTTTTTCCGGTTCTAAACATTTCCGTCCCATCTGTCCGATTCTGAATGTTTCTGATACATTTGTCCTGTCCTGTCATGTTCCGACCCAAGTTCTAGTTGCGGCTTGGCCTGGCCTGTTCTGTTCTGTTTTCGGGGCGCGCGGTACCAAAAATGTTCCGGTTTCGTATATACATAGTGGGAACCAAAGCTTAAAGGTATGTAACTCTAAAATACATGGGTTCTTACATTGAGTTCTTGCTAGGCTTATTTATTTGTTTGTAGAACATGCCTAGTTTTTTTTTATTTTTGTCTTAAGATAAGTCCACATCATATAAACGGTAAATTTAAATTATGATTGCTTATCTCGATCATTAAGAATTTTGGTCTTAATGCTATTTTGTTCTATTGAATATGATATTGGCTATGGTTGAATGATGTCTTTTGTTTAATTGGTTGTACCAACTCGATTCAGAAGTATGTATTTCGGGTTTAGAAATACTTGAACATCATTATTGCATACTTGATATTTACTCCCCAAATTTGAATGTTCCGGGGAATGTAATATACTTGCGCGACTATTAAAGAGTCGGTAATTTCAAAAGATATATTACAAATAAAATCACATTTACTCCAATTTTTGTGGAAGAACTCACAAAAGATGATATGAGTCATAAATTTTTCATTTCTCTACTTCATCCATAATACTAACGAACCGGTATATGTTGAAGTATGACAACAAGAGAATTATCTTTAGTAATATATTCAACCTAAAGTAAGTGGTTGAAATGTGTAGTGATATTCTCTTGGCCTATTGAGATAAAGAAATTTCTCAAATTAAGTTAAATGTAGCAAAATTGAAAATTAAAAGAACCCCAAAGTAATGAGGGTTAGACGTGACTTCACTCATATAAAGCATGTGAAAAGGGACATATATATCATGAAGAAAAATAAAATATTATTGTTATTTTTTTTCCCTCAGCAGTAATGACACCAAAGTATAGGTATCGATTGAACATGGGATCAGCTAAAATATAATTCTAGCTCCCATCATAAATAAAAGGAAATGCACCTTGGTCATAGGTGTTGGTATATGCAATATAATGTGTATGTGTATCATAGTAACAACCAATTTTCACATCAAATTTAATGGCAACAAGAACTTTGCCTGGCCAATTGACTAACTTAAAGAGCTCAGCACTGCTAATTTTTTTTCAAGATAGAACAAAGAAGTCGCAAAATCTCTAGATGTACCAAGAGATAATGACACCTTGTTAAATTTCCAAGTAACCCGTGCCAATGGATATCACGTGGAACATCAAAATGATGAGAATGTAATTGATTGCATCTTTTATAGTCTCTAATATATTTGGAAAGAAATATATTTTAGAGAAACTAATGAGTCAATCTAGTGCAATGTAATTCACTATAATATTTGGATTATTGAATCATATTGACTTCGATGATGAAATGTTGGAAACTGACTCATACAGGCTTTGGGCATAACCATAAAGAAACTTTGGTTGTGACATGATGATTGTTTTGAAAGAACTCATACAAATATCACTTTATTTGAGTGAACCAAAATGGGAAAAAGATTGACAGAATGCAAAGTGATGACATATCTCTCAATAAGTGTTTTCTAAATTACTAGATGCACAACCCCCCTTCCCATTATGCTTTTAGGTAAGAAATAATATCACTCATTTTTTACAAAGTCTTCAAGAAAACAGATCGAGACCATCCTAAGATGCAAATGGTAAAATTACATATTACAAAGAAAACAAGGTGAACTTTATAAAAATATTCATGCAGAATGCGGACCATTAAAGTGACTTATGGCTCTGGTGAACGTTTTAAATTTTTGGACTAGTTATAGTTCCCAAGAAATTTGCGTTTGGAAAACTACTAGCACATATTTTACATGTAAGGGCTCACCAACCCTTGAAAATGCTAGCTAATGCACATCAAAAGGACTTGATGGTTATTGCATATTTAATAGGATGAATACATAGCATCCTATACCTCATGGTCTCCCAAAGGATATCATCAATGGTTACAGATGATGTCTAAGGAATAGGTTATGCGTACAAACCTACCTTTAACTGCTTGGGGAATATGCAATATTAACGCATCTTTACTTAATTCATTTTAGAACCCTATATTAGTCAACCTTTTCTGCGTACCAGTTGGTAACTTGATTTAAGCCTGACATTCGTGTTTTTACGCATTTTTGATTACACTATATATGTGCCATTACGACTCCACATCGTATTATGATGGGTCTTCAAAAATGTTAAGTAATTATGTTGGAAATGAGTTCCCAACAATTCTCTGCATTTTAAAACTTTTGGCAGGATATCTCTTACCGCTAGACAGTCTTCCCGTCGTTAGGGGGAGATAAGAAAAATTATTTTTTAAGGGAACGACAGGAATTGTCGTGGTGTGTTCCCACTGTGTCTCATATTGATTCTTGTACTCCACAAATGTAAATGTGAAGTGACAAAGACTAATCGATTTTCAGAATGTACACTGATGTCGCTAAAGTGACAAGATCACACATACCAGCTGCAAATATTCCTGCAAGATTAGAAATCCTCAGTATGGGTACACCATAGACTAAGGTGTTGCAAATACACTTGGTGGAAGTGTAGTTAAGGCCGTGGCTCCATAAAGGAAGAAGGAGATGCCACTAGGTTCGATCAATACTCACCTAGAAAGGAATTAGATGAGTAAGGCACAACTTATTTATATCATAAGAAATCATCTCATAATATTGTCTCTGAATATGTCCATGAATCTAATGGGAGGACGCTCCGAAGGTTTAAATGATTCTAGAGAACAATAACATCCTGACGGATTTCGAGAATGCACATGAGTCAATGGAAGAATCATACGTTCACAGTGATGATATAATTCATTATTAGTTGCTCTAGAAGTAGAGCACAATGAGATCGAACCATGCTTTATTTTGATTAATTTCAAATAAGTAGCATATTTGGCCTACACAATCCAGGTAGAACTTAGTTCTTTGGCAAATATACGGGTATTTGGTGTGGTGGTGCTAACCAACCAAGTGTAAAGCCTATTGGACATACATAATTAATTTGTCATAAAGCATAATGAGAAGAAATTAGTCTTAAAAGTACAAAGACTCGCCTAGTGGCGCGAGCTTTCTCACAAAGCCCTGGAATTGTTCTTTTGTAATGAACGTTATAAAGTTCTGCTACTTAGTTAGCTTAGTAATTTTCACAAGGACTTGAAATGCAGCATATGTATGTGGTTGTTACATATCTCTGAAAGAATCAAGATATAGAAGATATTTACAAAAGTGCTTGATAGACTTTTGTTTCCCAAATCAAGTAACTCTAAACCACAGAGTGTGTTTAAAATTAGGTGGAACGTTCACTTATAGATTGAAGCAATCAGGCGGAAGTGGTATACCCGTCTAAGTGGCTATTCGATTTGGAGGGGATAGACATATAAGTTATTTTTTATTCTGTATTCACAAGAAAGTTCCTAATTTGGAATTGTAGCTATTTATGTCGACGGTACAGACATGATGAGTACTCTTGATGTAATAAGAGACTTTAAAAGCTATTTAAAATCCGAATTTGAGATAAAAAAATCTAGGGAAAGCTCGACCGAGTACTGAGCTTGTGGGATATTATTCCACCAATTTGCATATGTCTTAAGTTGTCAGGAAATTTAACAATGACATGCATCCTGATAGCACTCCCATGATTAGTCGAGGTTCAAATATAAGTAAGTGACCACTTCGTCTAAAGGAAGATGACGAATATATGTTGGGAGATGAAATTCCCATATCTAAGTACAATAGACGCATTGTTGTACTTAGTATAATAATGTACACGATTAAATTTTACATCCTCAGGGAACTTGTTAGCTAGATATAGCTCCGCGCCAACGCAAAGTCATTGGAATGGTATAGTGAATGTAATCATGTACTTAAAAGTAACCATTGACATAAATTGGTTTTATCCCTACAAAGACATTAAAAGGAATTCTAATGAAAGTGCAATCCAAAAGTTGTTGATTATGAAGGAACAATAATCTCTTCCCCAACGAAAGTAATCAGAGGGAGATATGGTAGATTATTTTCTAGGTTATTACCGATATTCAGTTTCGAAAAGTAGATGACTAAAGGAACTGTCTGGAAAAACTCTGAAAGTAATCAGGGGGGGGATGCCGACATCAGGGGGAGGATCCAAGGATATGATGTCGACATATTTTACTTCAAAATTGAAGTTGTGTTGTACTCTTTTTCCCTTCGATCGAGAATAGTTTTTCCCAAAGGGTTTTGTTACTCGACAAGGTTTTTAGCGAGACACCACTAAAAACATCAAGTATGTTGAACGTTGAAGACATAAAGATCGCTTTGATGTTACTGAAAATATCTGAATCAAAGAAATGAAACGCGATAGTCTGTTAAGCAACGTAACTTCCAGGATCAACAACATGGTCTTATAAGCTTTCAAGTCACCAAGGTACAGTGTGATAAACTCCTTTTGACTGCATTAGACTAATGAAAATTGTCTAACATCAGGGGGAGAATCTACTGGTATGTTGAACTCTTTTCCTTCACTGAGGTTACTTTTTCCCAGAAGGTTTTGTTGTACGACAAGGTTTTTAATGAGACAACAACAAACACCGGAAATGTAATTTCCCAGCTAAGGCTATTCCCACGAAGATTTTCTGTCTTAGGAGTTGTGAAGCAACTAGTCAACTTCAACGGAGCAAAGTGATCATCCGCAACGGGTCACCTTTTCCTGCATCTGTCACGTTGTACTCTTTTCCCTTCGTCAAGGTTTTATCCTAGTGGGTTTTCTTTGTCAAGGTTTTAATGAGGCAACGTATACGCATCCAACTACGTTCTAAGGTTAATTAATATTGTACTCTTTTTCTTTAGTTCAGGTTTTATCCTCTGGGTTTTCCTGATGAAGTTTTAACGAGGCAATTAACTTAGACTCATCGATCTTTGAAGATCGTATTGCATGTGATGAGCTACATGTAGAGTACGAGACAACATGTGAAGGGTTGTACCAAGGTTTTATCCCACTGGGTTTTTACTTGTCAAAGTTTTAATGAGGCGATTGATTTCGACACAAGCCATCAAGGAGAGGACGTCATTTGAAGAAATACATTCAAAGCACTATATGTGAAGCACTATGTATAAAGTTTTGTTATTGAACCGCACAAGGGGGAGTGTTACAGGGCCTATGGCCCATGGATGTGCGGTCCATCCACTTACCCTTTTATATGTATATAGTACTGTAACCTATGTAATATGATCACTAATCTCTAATATGATGGTTCTTCTTCTTGTCTCTATATCTTCTCCCTTCACCCCTGATTATCCTAAAATAATGTTTGAATATTTCGTTATAAACTAAAACTTTATCAATTAGGAATGCTTGTCTATTTGACCTAATTTTATGGTGGGTTTGGATGTAGAATTTTAAAGGTGGAATTTATGAGTCCAAGGGATTTGGTAGAATTACGTTTCCCTCGGTACGTTTGGTTGCCCAAATCCTTGGAATCACGTTTCCTACGGGATTCAGTGTTCCAGCAAATCCTCCATATGGATTCCGACCCCTCCCCCCTAAGAATTGCTGGGAAACTTATCAAGGGATTTATGTACCCACTTTTTTTTTTAACTCTAAACCCCATATATATGCAATTTTAAGATTTGAGGGTAATGTCAAACGGTATAAAGACTTCAAAACAAGAAAACTCTATAAATCCTAAAAATTTCAATTGAGTTACCAAACACACAAGGGATTTACATGAATCCAAGGATTTGCAATCCCATGGGATTATAAATTCCAGGAAACGGTGAATTCTGCAAACAAACCCACCATTAAAAAAATTATGTTTCCATAATGAGGGACAGATCGGCCTAAGTTCCGTGAACACATTTAATTAGTAGGACTAGCTTCATTACCGATTTATGATGAGATATTTTATCGTACCTCAAGTTTATGGATATCGATAAGATAGCGTACAAATGATCGGTTGGTTCACTTGGACTTTAAATTGCTGTTAGACTTTATTTTAATTAAATAAAAGGCTAAAAATAATATAAATGAATTAAGGAAAAGCTACTGAACAAATAAGATGAGCAAATGGAGTAGAAAAAACCCAGGTATATGAATAGAAGATTATAATAGTTATCTATAATATTCTTCACAGATTGCTCAAAACGATTGAGGACCAGGATATTTATGTCTCAGGGGATATTACTTTATAATCAAATCATTTTCTTCTCAAAATACCAAAAATTGTCTTTACTAATATTGATGATCTCTAAAAGGAAAATAGGAATCAATAAAAAAAGTAAGAGGACTCATAAAAAAAAGTCCTTATCGTGACTAACTGATTAACCGGGCTAGAAAACTTATTATAAAAAAGAAGTTAAAAGATAATAAGGCTTCTTGCAAGACTCTAGTAGAGAGATTTTAACTAGCCACTACAAAAGAAAAATAAAGAACATAAAAAGTAGAACTAAACTACTGCTCTACGGCTCGGTCCATAAAGATAAACTCTCTTTTCCATATTCTTCGACCAAATATTTATATTGGTTTCCATAAAAACCACTTCCCTTTTCATCTGCACCACCACATGTTCATCCTTATGAGAATACCTGTAATATAATATCTCAACATGAAATCACCATTTGTTTATTCAAAAAATATATTATCCTTTATCTCCATCTTCATATTGTTTGTTTATCTCCATCTTCAAATATGTTTTATCATAATTATTATCTTGCAAAGCCACACTTTTTATACGCGCCATGGCATACTTTCCACACTCACAAAACCAAATAATTGGTCCAAAGAAATAATTAACCATATTTTTATTTTCGTGCGTAGCCTAATAAATCATTTCATTTTCTCCATATTACGGGAAGAATTTCGCATTTGAGTCCTTTCGCGAGCTTTATTTCCTAAAACCTGCAAAAATAAATAAAACCATCAATTTGGGAAAACCGAAAACTGAACGAATATGAATTAAGATGTGAAAATGACGTGTTTACACACCTATCAATCTAAAGGAGATTGAAAAAATAGGGAATCAAGTCCTTTCTAATCGATGTCGACCACCTTGAAGATGTGTTATCACTGTACAATACAGTGAAGCTAGACATAATATTAGAGCATAGCTCGGTTAAACCTGCTAAGCGTTGATATGTCAAGTTTGGTTGTCATATTTTAGTGAATCAAAACTCATCTAAGAGTCGCTTGATTATGTACTAGATACAACTTCGTATAGTTTAGACCAGAAAGTCTAGGATTATGAAACATACAAGTATTACTCGAAGACCTAAAGAATTTGAAGAAGTAACAAGCTACAACGACGACGACATCATCCTTCCTCTTGAGGTTAGTAATATTGAATTGAACTGTTTCATTCCTAATGTATCTTTCAAGTCGTGCTATATTGAAAACATAACTGCGAAGCTGTGAATGATTATACTCTAGTAGTGAGACATGATCGCATGATCGTAGTATTAAGGAATTAGGATACAAAGTATAACGTTTATTTTTTGGAGCTTCGTATACATGACATCGACATAATCGTATGAATGTTATTGTGATTATGTGTAGGGCTAAAGGTGAAGATTTCATCCTAGGAAACAATGTTTACCTTTGTTTAAAGGATGTACATTCATGAACTTGATTTATGAATAGAAAGGGAAATCACTAGGCTTATTGGTATTGTTATTCATTGCATATCTTTGGATTAGCAATACATGTGAGTTAGTAGAAACGATAATAACTTGTTATGTATCTTGATATAACTAATCACAATGCCCGACTTATGATTTGGTATGACTTTTATTAGTGGAGCCGATCTTAAGTAATCAACTGAGATGTTATGATCGATATTTGTAATTGGTGTGACCGATCCTAGTAATTGGTGTGACCGATCACAAAAGAGTTGTGTAATCGATCCTTGTAATTGGTATAACTGGTCCTAGTAATTGGTATAACCTATCCTAGTGAACTTATGTAACCGATCACAAGTAATACCATGAGTATATGGTAACTGGTCCTGGTAATTGACGTAAGCAATCCTGGTAACTGATGTAATCGGTCCCAGTAACCATATTGAGGTAGAACCGATCCTTGTTTTTAGTAAAACCGTAAACCCATGATTAGTGAATTGATTTTTGATCAATCACATAGTTGTCTTGGAATACAAATGAACCAATTCTAAACTTGTTTGGAAGTGTGGTATAATCGATTCCAAGATTGTAAATATGAAATAGGATTTACCAAGAAAATATGTCAACATACTTTGAACATGAAAAGTAACTCTTATCTTTTATTTTTCAAAGATATTCCTTAATTACTCAAGGAGATCCCAGACCGAAATAAATTAAGAATCTTTTAATTAAGGTTGTTAGTTTTATATGCTTTAATTACAAGTAACTAAATGCATATCTAAAGAAAATAAAAATTGTTAATGTGCATTTACTAATTGGAGATTTTCTTTGGAGATTTCGAAAATATTGGACAAAGCATTTCCATGAATTATGAAAACTGATTTTGGGCATTTATTACATATCTTGATAATAATTCGGTTTTGGAAATTCCTTGGTGTCCAAACATCCTTGGTCTAAAATACCTAAGTTTTCAATTCTAGCAAACTAAAACTTCATCTTTTTGTTGTTTCTTGTGGAGCCATCTATCCGGAGAGGAAAGTACCCTAATTAGGCGAAATCTCTTACGACCGCTCGTTTAAAGACTTCTGTGGGATCAAGAAGCACTACGAGTACCGTTGGTGGGAAACTAAATAATTGCAGTTTATTTTAGTTTTCGATTGATTTGATTGACTAACGGTTGTTGAACTTTGATTGCACCTAGTTTGTTTATTCTTGAGAATATTCTCTTCTGATATAAGATTCACTCAAACTAGATCAAAGTATCGATGGGATCTTTAACACTGTTTGTAGATCTAAAGACGTCCTGTGATAATCCATTGTTAACGGACTCCGTTTTGTGTGTGATTGATCACAAGAGAATCAAGTGGTGTTGTGCAGGTGTTTATTGCAGATTAAAGAAGATTTGAAGATAAAGAATATTTCTTATTTGGTTTCTGTATCTTTTGGTGTGGATAAACCTTGATCGGCTGGGATCCAAATAGAATCGGATTTATTCGATTGATTAGTTGCGTAAGATCGGTACCATCATATAGTTCTCTTGAGATCTATTTTGATCGTTTCAAATCCGAATCTTATTACTTCGGTAATTGAAGATTAGATTGATCTAACCAGACAAAGGAGTTTATTTTTTAAACGTAATAGCCTTTACTAATGACTTGAGATATCTTCATCTGAAAGAATCAAGAGAGTTGTTACCAAATAGATTTGTTGTTCCTTTATTATTTGGAATACGATCCAACGGAATTGTTCCAGTGTTGTGCACTAATTGAATGTCAGAAGTGAGGGATACTGAAGAAACTAAGTGAACTAGGGTTAGTTTCTTAGTCTCAACTATATGAAGATGGTTTATATTTTGTACAACGGCTTAATTCCGAGAGTACTCAATTCTGGACTAGGTCCCAGGGTTTTTCTGCATTTGCAGTTTACTCGTTAACAAAATCTTGTTGTGCCGTTTACTTTATCTTTCCACATTATAATTGTTTTATCTTACTATAATAAAGAAAAGACCCTTTTTTGGTGAAGCCTTCTTTTGGTGAAGCTTTTTCACATGCCAATAATACCCCCATTAACTAAGTTTTTAGTTAATATTTGTATATTTACAGGAATGCCATTGTTTTAAAAATAGATCAAAAAAATTAAAACTTAGATATCTTTAAAAATACACATCGGATTTTTGCAAAATTGATATATTTGGAAAGCTCTTTAAATTATCTATGTAATGAGTATAAACAAGGATATTAAATTTTTATTTTAAGATTTTTTTCCCATTATTATCAAATTTGGTGTTGTTAAAAGAATCCAATTCAAGCATGTGCATCGCACATGTGGCCTTACTAGTTGTAATTAAAGTAAATTGCACTTGTACGTTAACAGGGCACTTGATATTGATCCTATTGGTTTCGGTTATTGCCGTACCTTTTATCAAGTGATCACTTTGTTGTTGTATTGTCTCGATTATATATCCATAGACGATCACACAAAGTGTATTGGATTTCTCCACTTGACTTTGATATTTATTCATGAGTTAGGCCAGTTCGGACTAACCCTATTTCAAGTGCCACGGTGTTGAAATATTCCTTGACTGTTTGTTGCTCCAAGAGGTTTATACACAATGGGTCTTGTATAGGTTGTGATCAAAATAAAAGATTGCGGTGTATTTCTGTACAACTCGTCTTTTCACATAATTTATATGATTATTACTTAAAATATTATTTTATTTAGACAAGCTCAATCTTCATAGATTAAAGTTATTTTCAAGAAGATTATGTTTTATTTTTTCCTTTAAATGGTAGGTCTAGAAATTCAAATGTTTCCTTTTTAAATAAACTAAAATTTCGGCGTTTAAAGTTGTTTTCAACAAAGTTAGGTTCTTTTTTTTTCTGACTTCGAATTATTTCCTTTCTAAGATAAATCCAAATTGCATCGATTAAAGCCATTTTCAGGAAGATTAGGTCATCTTTTTATCTCAAGTTGTGAGCTTAAATCTTAACATATTTACTTTTTAAATGGAAATTTTTTTATCAATGGATTTCTTCCCAAAAAGGTTAAATTATATTTTTTCTTAAATTGTGGAAATGACAGATCTACCGAGAAAATCTACCGAGATTTTTCCTTGACTGAAATAAAGAAGGTTTCTACTCTGCAACATTCCTAATCCAATGAAGTGGCGCTTTCGTTGGACATATTAAAAAACTTCATTAACTATATAATATTATCAATTAAGAGTTCGAGGGGCCTCTTTAAACATATTATAAAGTTTCATTGGCTAAAATACTATCAAAGAGGTTAGGCTATTTTTTTTTTCCGGGCCTAGCCGATTAAATAAATTCATTTTCTCTATTTTGCGAGATGAATTTCGCATTTTGTTCCGTCCGCGAACTTTATTTCTTAAAACCTGCAAAAATAAACATAAATATCAATATGGAAAAATCCTGAACTAAACAAATATGAATTAAGAAGTGAAAATGACGTGTACACGGTCAATTTAAAAGAAATTGAAAAATAGGGAATGCAATCCTTTCTAATCAGTGTCGACCCCTTTAAAGATATGTTGTCATTGTAAAATACATTGGAGCTTGACATAATTTATACGATTAAGACTTAAAATATTTTTTTATTTAGACAAACTAAATCTTCATCATTAAAGTTATTTTCGAGAAAGTTAGGTCTTGTGTCCTTTAAATGGTAGGTTTAGAGATTCAAACGTTTCCTTTTTAAATAAACTAAAATTTCGGCGTTTAAAGTTGTTTTCAAGAAGGTTAGGTTCATTTTTTCTTCTGACTTCCAATTATTTCCTTTGTAAGATAAATCCAAATTGCATCGATTAAAGCCATTTTCAGGAAGATTAGGTCAACTTTTTATCTCAAGTTGTGAGCTTAAATCTTAACATATTTACTTTTTAAATGGAAAATTTTTTATCAATGGATTTCTTCCCAAAAAGGTTAAATTATATTTTGTCTTAAAATGCGGAAATGACAGATCTACCGAGATTTTGTCTCGACTGAAATAAAGAAGGTTTCTACTCTGCAACATTCCTAATCCAATGAAGTGGCGCTTTCGTTGGACATATTAAAAAACTTCATTAATTATAATATTATCAATTAAGAGTTCCATGGTCTCTTTAAACATATTATAAAGTTTCATTGGCTAAAATACTATCAAAAAGGTTAGGCTATTTTTTTTTTATTTTCGGACCTAGCCTATTAAATAAATTCATTTTCTCTATTTTGCGAGAGGAATTTCGCATTTTGTTCCGTCCGCGAACTTTATTTCTTAAAACCTGCAAAAATAAACATAAATATCAATATGGAAAAATCCTGAACTAAACAAATATGAATTAAGAAGTGAAAATGACGTGTACACGGTCAATCTAAAAGAAATTGAAAAAATAGGGAATGTAATCCTTTCTAATCAGTGTCGACCGCTTTAAAGATATGTTGTCATTGTAAAATACATTGAGCTTGACATAATTTATACGATTAAGACTTAAATATTTTTTATTTAGACAAACTAAATCTTCATCATTAAAGTTATTTTCGAGAAAGTTAGGTCTTGTGTCCTTTAAATGGTAGGTTTAGAGATTCAAACGTTTCCTTTTTAAATAAACTAAAATTTCGGCGTTTAAAGTTGTTTTCAAGAAGGTTAGGTTCATTTTTTCTTCTGACTTCCAATTATTTCCTTTGTAAGATAAATCCAAATTGCATCGATTAAAGCCATTTTCAGAAGATTAGGTCAAGTTTTTATCTCAAGTTGTGAGCTTAAATCTTAACATATTTACTTTTTAAATGGAAAATTTTTTATCAATGGATTTCTTCCCAAAAAGGTTAAATTATATTTTGTCTTAAATTGCGGAAATGACAGATCTACCGAGATTTTGTCTCGACTGAAATAAAGAAGGTTTCTACTCGCAACATTCCTAATCCAATGAAGTGGCGCTTTCGTTGGACATATTAAAAAACTTCATTAATTATAATATTATCAATTAAGAGTTCCAGGGTCTCTTTAAACATATTATAAAGTTTCATTGGCTAAAATACTATCAAAAAGGTTAGGCTATTTTTTTTTATTTTCGGGCCTAGCCTATTAAATAAATTCATTTTCTCTATTTTGCGAGAGGAATTTCGCATTTTGTTCCGTCCGCGAACTTTATTTCTTAAAACCTGCAAAAATAAACATAAATATCAATATGGAAAAATCCTGAACTAAACAAATATGAATTAAGAAGTGAAAATGACGTGTACACGGTCAATCTAAAAGAAATTGAAAAAATAGGGAATGCAATCCTTTCTAATCAGTGTCGACCACTTTAAAGATATGTTGTCATTGTACAATACATTGGAGCTTGACATAATTTATACGATTAAGACTTAATATATTTTTTTATTTACACAAACTAAATCTTCATCATTAAAGTTATTTTCGAGAAAGTTAGGTCTTGTGTCCTTTAAATGGTAGGTTTAGAGATTCAAACGTTTCCTTTTTAAATAAACTAAAATTTCGGCGTTTAAAGTTGTTTTCAAGAAGGTTAGGTTCATTTTTTCTTCTGACTTCCAATTATTTCCTTTGTAAGATAAATCCAAATTGCATCGATTAAAGCCATTTTCAGGAAGATTAGGTCAACTTTTTATCTCAAGTTGTGAGCTTAAATCTTAACATATTTACTTTTTAAATGGAATTTTTTTTATCAATGGATTTCTTCCCAAAAAGGTTAAATTATATTTTGTCTTGAATTGTGGAAATGACAGATCTACCGAGATTTTGTCTCGACTGAAATAAAGAAGGGTTCTACTCTGCAACATTCCTAATCCAATGAAGTGGCGCTTTCGTTGGACATATTAAAAAACTTCATTAATTATAATATTATGAATTAAGAGTTCCAGGGGCCTCTTTAAACATATTATAAAGTTTCATTGGGTAAAATACTATCAAAGAGGTTAGGCTATTTTTTTTTTCGGGCCTAGCCGATTAACTAAATTCATTTTCTCTATTTTGCTAGCGGAATTTCGCATATTGTTCCGTACGCGAACTTTATTTCTTAAAACTTGCAAAAATAAACATAAATATCAATATGGCAAAATCCAGAACTAAACAAATATGAATTAAGAAGTGAAAATGACGTGTACACGGTCAATCTAAAAGAAATTGAAAAAATAGGAAATGTAATCCTTTCTAATCAGTGTCGACCGCTTTAAAGATATGTTGTCATTGTAAAATACACTGGAGCTTGACATAATTTATACGATTAAGACTTAAATATTTTTTTATTTAGACAAACTAAATCTTCATCATTAAAGTTATTTTCGAGAAAGTTAGGTCTTGTGTCCTTTAAATGGTAGGTTTAGAGATTTCAAACGTTTCCTTTTTAAATAAACTAAAATTTCGGCGTTTAAAGTTGTTTTCAAGAAGGTTAGGTTCATTTTTTCTTCTGACTTCCAATTATTTCCTTTCTAAGATAAATCCAAATTGCATCGATTAAAGCCATTTTCAGGGAAGATTAGGTCAACTTTTATCTCAAGTTGTGAGCTTAAATCTTAACATATTACTTTTTAAATGGAATTTTTTTATCAATGGATTTCTTCCCAAAAGGTTAAATTATATTTTGTCTTGAATTGTGGAAATGACAGATCTACCGAGATTTTGTCTCGACTGAAATAAAGAAGGTTTCTACTCTGCAACATTCCTAATCCAATGAAGTGGCGCTTTCGTTGGACATATTAAAAAACTTCATTAATTATAATATTATGAATTAAGAGTTCCAGGGGCCTCTTTAAACATATTATAAAGTTTCATTGGGTAAAATACTATCAAAAAGGTTAGGCTATTTTTTTTTTATTTTCGGGCCAAGCCTATTAAATAAATTCATTTTCTCTATTTTGCGAGAGGAATTTCGCATTTTGTTCCGTCCGCGAACTTTATTTCTTAAAACCTGCAAAAATAAACATAAATATCAATATGGAAAAATCCTGAACTAAACAAATATGAATTAAGAAGTGAAAATGACGTGTACACGGTCAATTTAAAAGAAATTGAAAAAATAGGGAATGCAATCCTTTCTAATCAGTGTCGACCACTTTAAAGATATGTTGTCATTGTACAATACATTAGAGCTTGACATAATTTATACGATTAAGACTTAATATATTTTTTTATTTACACAAACTAAATCTTCATCATTAAAGTTATTTTCGAGAAAGTTAGGTCTTGTGTCCTTTAAATGGTAGGTTTAGAGATTCAAACGTTTCCTTTTTAAATAAACTAAAATTTCGGCGTTTAAAGTTGTTTTCAAGAAGGTTAGGTTCATTTTTTCTTATGACTTCCAATTATTTCTTTTCTAAGATAAATTCAAATTGCATCGATTAAAGCCATTTTCAGGAAGATTAGGTCAACTTTTTATCTCAAGTTGTGAGCTTAAATCTTAACATATTTACTTTTTAGATGGAAATTTTTTTATCAATGGATTTCTTCCCAAAAAGGTTAAATTATATTTTGTCTTAAATTGCGGAAATGACAGATCTACCGAGATTTTGTCTCGACTGAAATAAAGAAGGTTTCTACTCTGCAACATTCCTAATCCAATGAAGTGGCGCTTTCGTTGGACATATTAAAAAACTTCATTAATTATAATATTATGAATTAAGAGTTCCAGGGGCCTCTTTAAACATATTATAAAGTTTCATTGGTTAAAATACTATCAAAAAGGTTAGGCTATTTTTTTTTTATTTTCGGGCCTAGCCTATTAAATAAATTCATTTTCTCTATTTTGCGAGAGGAATTTCGCATTTTGTTCCGTCCGCGAACTTTATTTCTTAAAACCTGCAAAAATAAACATAAATATCAATATGGAAAAATCCTGAACTAAACAAATATGAATTAAGAAGTGAAAATGACGTGTACACGGTCAATTTAAAAGAAATTTAAAAAATAGGGAATGCAATCCTTTCTAATCAGTGTCGACCACTTTAAAGATATGTTGTCATTGTACAATACATTAGACCTTGACATAATTTATACGATTAAGACTTAATATATTTTTTTATTTACACAAACTAAATCTTCATCATTAAAGTTATTTTCGAGAAAGTTAGGTCTTGTGTCCTTTAAATGGTAGGTTTAGAGATTCAAACGTTTCCTTTTTAAATAAACTAAAATTTCGGCGTTTAAAGTTGTTTTCAAGAAGGTTAGGTTCATTTTTTCTTATGACTTCCAATTATTTCCTTTCTAAGATAAATTCAAATTGCATCGATTAAAGCCATTTTCAGGAAGATTAGGTCAACTTTTTATCTCAAGTTGTGAGCTTAAATCTTAACATATTTACTTTTTAGATGGAAATTTTTTTATCAATGGATTTCTTCCCAAAAAGGTTAAATTATATTTTGTCTTAAATTGCGGAAATGACAGATCTACCGAGATTTTGTCTTGACTGAAATAAAGAAGGTTTCTACTCGCAACATTCCTAATCCAATGAAGTGGCGCTTTCGTTGGACATATTAAAAAACTTCATTAATTATAATATTATCAATTAAGAGTTCCAGGGGCCTCTTTAAACATATTATAAAGTTTCATTGGCTAAAATACTATCAAAAAGGTTAGGCTATTTTTTTTTCGGGCCTAGCCTATTAAATAAATTCATTTTCTCTATTTTGCGAGCGGAATTTCGCATTTTGTTCCGTCCGCGAACTTTATTTCTTAAAACTTACAAAAATAAACATAAATATAAATATGGCAAAATCCAGAACTAAACAAATATGAATTAAGAAGTGAAAATGACGTGTACACGGTCAATTTAAAAGAAATTGAAAAAATAGGGAATGCAATCCTTTCTAATCAGTGTCGACCCCTTTAAAGATATGTGTCATTGTAAAATACATTGGAGCTTGACATAATTTATACGATTAAGACTTAAAATATTTTTTTATTTAGGCAAACTAAATCTTCATCATTAAAGTTATTTTCGAGAAAGTTAGGTCTTGTGTCCTTTAAATGGTAGGTTTAGAGATTCAAACGTTTCCTTTTAAATAAACTAAAATTTCGGCGTTTAAAATTGTTTTCAAGAAGGTTAGGTTCATTTTTTCTTCTGACTTCCAATTATTTCCTTTCTAAGATAAATCCAAATTGCATCGATTAAAGCCATTTTCAAGAAGATTAGGTCAACTTTTTATCTCAAGTTGTGAGCTTAAATCTTAACATATTACTTTTTAAATGGAATTTTTTTTATCAATGGATTTCTTCCCAAAAAGGTTAAATTATATTTTGTCTTGAATTGTGGAAATGACAGATCTACCGAGATTTTGTCTCGACTGAAATAAAGAAGGTTTCTACTCGCAACATTCCTAATCCAATGAAGTGGCGCTTTTTCGTTGGACATATTAAAAAACTTCATTAATTATAATATTATGAATTCAGAGTTCCAGGGGCCTCTTTAAACATATTATAAAGTTTCATTGGGTAAAATACTATCAAAGAGGTTAGGCTATTTTTTTTTTCGGGCCTAGCCGATTAAATAAATTCAGTTTCTCTATTTTGCTAGCGGAATTTCGCATATTGTTCCGTACGCGAACTTTATTTCTTAAAACTTGCAAAAATAAACATAAATATCAATATGGAAAAATCCAGAACTAAACAAATATGAATTAAGAAGTGAAAATGACGTGTACACGGTCAATCTAAAAGAAATTGAAAAAATAGGAAATGTAATCCTTTCTAATCAGTGTCGACCGCTTTAAAGATATGTTGTCATTGTAAAATACATTGGAGCTTGACATAATTTATACGATTAAGACTTAAATATTTTTTTATTTAGACAAACTAAATCTTCATCATTAAAGTTATTTTCGAGAAAGTTAGGTCTTGTGTCCTTTAAATGGTAGGTTTAGAGATTCAAACGTTTCCTTTTTAAATAAACTAAAATTTCGGCGTTTAAAGTTGTTTTCAAGAAGGTTAGGTTCATTTTTTCTTCTGACTTCCAATTATTTCCTTTCTAAGATAAATCCAAATTGCATCGATTAAAGCCATTTTCAGGAAGATTAGGTCAACTTTTTATCTCAAGTTGTGAGCTTAAATCTTAACATATTACTTTTTAAATGGAATTTTTTTTATCAATGGATTTCTTCCCAAAAAGGTTAAATTATATTTTGTCTTGAATTGTGGAAATGACAGATCTACCGAGATTTTGTCTCGACTGAAATAAAGAAGGTTTCTACTCTTCAACATTCCTAATCCAATGAAGTGGCGCTTTCGTTGGACATATTAAAAAACTTCATTAATTATAATATTATGAATTAAGAGTTCCAGGGGCCTCTTTAAACATATTATAAAGTTTCATTGGGTAAAATACTATCAAAGAGGTTAGGCTATTTTTTTTTTTTCGGGCCTAGCCGATTAAATAAATTCGTTTTCTCTATTTTGCGAGCGGAATTTCGCATATTGTTCCGTCCGCGAACTTTATTTCTTAAAACTTGCAAAAATAAACATAAATATCAATATGGCAAAATCCAGAACTAAACAAATATGAATTAAGAAGTGAAAATGACGTGTACACGGTCAATCTAAAAGAAATTGAAAAAATAGGGAATGCAATCCTTTCTAATCAGTGTCGACCCCTTTAAACAAATGTTGTCATTGTACAATACATTGGAGCTTGACATAATTTATACGATTAAGACTTAAAATATTTTTTTATTTAGACAAACTAAATCTTCATCATTAAAGTTATTTTCGAGAAAGTTAGGTCTTGTGTCCTTTAAATGGTAGGTTTAGAGATTCAAACGTTTCCTTTTTAAATAAAGTAAAATTTCGCCGTTTAAAGTTGTTTTCAAGAAGGTTAGGTTCATTTTTTCTTCCGACTTCCAATTATTTCCTTTCTAAGATAAATCCAAATTGCATCGATTAAAGCCATTTTCAGGAAGATTAGGTCAACTTTTTATCTCAAGTTGTGAGCTTAAATCTTAATATATTACTTTTTAAATGGAAATTTTTTTATCAATGGATTTCTTCCCAAAAAGGTTAAATTATATTTTGTCTTGAATTGTGGAAATGACAGATCTACCGAGATTTTGTCTCGACTGAAATAAAGAAGGTTTCTACTCTGCAACATTCCTAATCCAATGAAGTGGCGCTTTCGTTGGACATATTAAAAAACTTCATTAATTATAATATTATGAATTAAGAGTTCCAGGGGCCTCTTTAAACATATTATAAAGTTTCATTGGGTAAAATACTATCAAAGAGGTTAGGCTATTTTTTTTCTTCGGGCCTAGCCGATTAAATAAATTCATTTTCTCTATTTTGCTAGCGGAATTTCGCATATTGTTCTGTACGCGAACTTTATTTCTTAAAACTTGCAAAAATAAACATAAATATCAATATGGCAAAATCCAGAACTAAACAAATATGAATTAAGAAGTGAAAATGACGTGTACACGGTCATCTAAAAGAAATTGAAAAAATAGGAAATGTAATCCTTTCTAATCTGTGTCGACCGCTTTAAAGATATGTTGTCATTGTAAAATACATTGGAGCTTGACATAATTTATACGATTAAGACTTAAATATTTTTTTATTTAGACAAACTAAATCTTCATCATTAAAGTTATTTTTCGAGAAAGTTAGGTCTTGTGTCCTTTAAATGGTAGGTTTAGAGATTCAAACGTTTCCTTTTAAATAAACTAAAATTTCGGCGTTTAAAGTTGTTTTCAAGAAGGTTAGGTTCATTTTTTCTTATGACTTCCAATTATTTCCTTTCTAAGATAAATTCAAATTGCATCGATTAAAGCCATTTTCAGAAGATTAGGTCAACTTTTTATCTCAAGTTGTGAGCTTAAATCTTAACATATTTACTTTTTAGATGGAAATTTTTTTATCAATGGATTTCTTCCCAAAAAGGTTAAATTATATTTTGTCTTAAATTGCGGAAATGACAGATCTACCGAGATTTTGTCTTGACTGAAATAAAGAAGGTTTCTACTCTGCAACATTCCTAATCCAATGAAGTGGCGCTTTCGTTGGACATATTAAAAAACTTCATTAATTATAATATTATCAATTAAGAGTTCCAGGGGCCTCTTTAAACATATTATAAAGTTTCATTGGCTAAAATACTATCAAAAAGGTTAGGCTATTTTTTTTTTCGGGCCTAGCCTATTAAATAAATTCATTTTCTCTATTTTGCGAGCGGAATTTCGCATTTTGTTCCGTCCGCGAACTTTATTTCTTAAAACTTACAAAAATAAACATAAATATAAATATGGCAAAATCCAGAACTAAACAAATATGAATTAAGAAGTGAAAATGACGTGTACACGGTCAATTTAAAAGAAATTGAAAAAATAGGGAATGCAATCCTTTCTAATCAGTGTCGACCCCTTTAAAGATATGTGTCATTGTAAAATACATTGGAGCTTGACATAATTTATACGATTAAGACTTAAAATATTTTTTTATTTAGGCAAACTAAATCTTCATCATTAAAGTTATTTTCGAGAAAGTTAGGTCTTGTGTCCTTTAAATGGTAGGTTTAGAGATTCAAACGTTTCCTTTTTAATAAACTAAAATTTCATGTTTAAAATTGTTTTCAAGAAGGTTAGGTTCATTTTTTCTTCGACTTCCAATTATTTCCTTTCTAAGATAAATCCAAATTGCATCGATTAAAGCCATTTTCAAGAAGATTAGGTCAACTTTTTATCTCAAGTTGTGAGCTTAAATCTTAACATATTACTTTTTAAATGGAATTTTTTTTATCAATGGATTTCTTCCCAAAAAGGTTAAATTATATTTTGTCTTGAATTGTGGAAATGACAGATCTACCGAGATTTTGTCTCGACTGAAATAAAGAAGGTTTCTACTCTGCAACATTCCTAATCCAATGAAGTGGCGCTTTCGTTGGACATATTAAAAACTTCATTAATTATAATATTATGAATTCAGAGTTCCAGGGCCTCTTTAAACATATTATAAAGTTTCATTGGGTAAAATACTATCAAAGAGGTTAGGCTATTTTTTTTTTCGGCCTAGCCGATTAAATAAATTCAGTTTCTCTATTTTGCTAGCGGAATTTCGCATATTGTTCCGTACGCGAACTTTATTTCTTAAAACTTGCAAAAATAAACATAAATATCAATATGGAAAAATCCGAACTAAACAAATATGAATTAAGAAGTGAAAATGACGTGTACACGGTCAATCTAAAAGAAATTGAAAAAATAGGAAATGTAATCCTTTCTAATCGTGTCGACCGCTTTAAAGATATGTTGTCATTGTAAAATACATTGGAGCTTGACATAATTTATACGATTAAGACTTAAATATTTTTTTATTTAGACAAACTAAATCTTCATCATTAAAGTTATTTTCGAAAGTTAGGTCTTGTGTCCTTTAAATGGTAGGTTTAGAGATTCAAACGTTTCCTTTTTAAATAAACTAAAATTTCGGCGTTTAAAGTTGTTTTCAAGAAGGTTAGGTTCATTTTTTCTTCTGACTTCCAATTATTTCCTTTCTAAGATAAATCCAAATTGCATCGATTAAAGCCATTTTCAGGAAGATTAGGTCAACTTTTTATCTCAAGTTGTGAGCTTAAATCTTAACATATTACTTTTTAAATGGAATTTTTTTTATCAATGGATTTCTTCCCAAAAAGGTTAAATTATATTTTGTCTTGAATTGTGGAAATGACAGATCTACCGAGATTTTGTCTCGACTGAAATAAAGAAGGTTTCTACTCTTCAACATTCCTAATCCAATGAAGTGGCGCTTTCGTTGGACATATTAAAAAACTTCATTAATTATAATATTATGAATTAAGAGTTCCAGGGGCCTCTTTAAACATATTATAAAGTTTCATTGGGTAAAATACTATCAAAGAGGTTAGGCTATTTTTTTTTTTTTCGGGCCTAGCCGATTAAATAAATTCGTTTTCTCTATTTTGCGAGCGGAATTTCGCATATTGTTCCGTCCGCGAACTTTATTTCTTAAAACTTGCAAAAATAAACATAAATATCAATATGGCAAAATCCAGAACTAAACAAATATGAATTAAGAAGTGAAAATGACGTGTACACGGTCAATCTAAAAGAAATTGAAAAAATAGGGAATGCAATCCTTTCTAATCAGTGTCGACCCCTTTAAACAAATGTTGTCATTGTACAATACATTGGAGCTTGACATAATTTATACGATTAAGACTTAAAATATTTTTTTATTTAGACAAACTAAATCTTCATCATTAAAGTTATTTTCGAGAAAGTTAGGTCTTGTGTCCTTTAAATGGTAGGTTTAGAGATTCAAACGTTTCCTTTTTAAATAAAGTAAAATTTCGCCGTTTAAAGTTGTTTTCAAGAAGGTTAGGTTCATTTTTTCTTCCGACTTCCAATTATTTCCTTTCTAAGATAAATCCAAATTGCATCGATTAAAGCCATTTTCAGGAAGATTAGGTCAACTTTTTATCTCAAGTTGTGAGCTTAAATCTTAATATATTACTTTTTAAATGGAAATTTTTTTATCAATGGATTTCTTCCCAAAAAGGTTAAATTATATTTTGTCTTGAATTGTGGAAATGACAGATCTACCGAGATTTTGTCTCGACTGAAATAAAGAAGGTTTCTACTCTGCAACATTCCTAATCCAATGAAGTGGCGCTTTCGTTGGACATATTAAAAACTTCATTAATTATAATATTATGAATTAAGAGTTCCAGGGGCCTCTTTAAACATATTATAAAGTTTCATTGGGTAAAATACTATCAAAGAGGTTAGGCTATTTTTTTTCTTCGGGCCTAGCCGATTAAATAAATTCATTTTCTCTATTTTGCTAGTGGAATTTCTCGTATATTGTTCTAAGACGCGAACTTTATTTCTTAAAACTTGCAAAAATAAACATAAATATCAATATGGCAAAATCCAGAACTAAACAAATATGAATTAAGAAGTGAAAATGACGTGTACACGGTCATCTAAAAGAAATTGAAAAAATAGGAAATGTAATCCTTTCTAATCTGTGTCGACCGCTTTAAAGATATGTTGTCATTGTAAAATACATTGGAGCTTGACATAATTTATACGATTAAGACTTAAATATTTTTTTATTTAGACAAACTAAATCTTCATCATTAAAGTTATTTTCGAGAAAGTTAGGTCTTGTGTCCTTTAAATGGTAGGTTTAGAGATTCAAACGTTTCCTTTTTAAATAAACTAAAATTTCGGCGTTTAAAGTTGTTTTCAAGAAGGTTAGGTTCATTTTTTCTTATGACTTCCAATTATTTCCTTTCTAAGATAAATTCAAATTGCATCGATTAAAGCCATTTTCAGGAAGATTAGGTCAACTTTTTATCTCAAGTTGTGAGCTTAAATCTTAACATATTTACTTTTTAGATGGAAATTTTTTTATCAATGGATTTCTTCCCAAAAAGGTTAAATTATATTTTGTCTTAAATTGCGGAAATGACAGATCTACCGAGATTTTGTCTTGACTGAAATAAAGAAGGTTTCTACTCTGCAACATTCCTAATCCAATGAAGTGGCGCTTTCGTTGGACATATTAAAAAACTTCATTAATTATAATATTATCAATTAAGAGTTCCAGGGGCCTCTTTAAACATATTATAAAGTTTCATTGGCTAAAATACTATCAAAAAGGTTAGGCTATTTTTTTTTCGGGCCTAGCCTATTAAATAAATTCATTTTCTCTATTTTGCGAAATTAATTTCGCATTTTGTTCCGTCCGCGAACTTTATTTCTTAAAACTTACAAAAATAAACATAAATATAAATATGGCAAAATCCAGAACTAAACAAATATGAATTAAGAATTGAAAATGACGTGTACACGGTCAATTTAAAAGAAATTGAAAAAATAGGGAATGCAATCCTTTCTAATCAGTGTCGACCCCTTTAAAGATATGTGTCATTGTAAAATACATTGGAGCTTGACATAATTTATACGATTAAGACTTAAAATATTTTTTTATTTAGGCAAACTAAATCTTCATCATTAAAGTTATTTTCGAGAAAGTTAGGTCTTGTGTCCTTTAAATGGTAGGTTTAGAGATTCAAACGTTTCCTTTTTAAATAAACTAAAATTTCGGCGTTTAAAATTGTTTTCAAGAAGGTTAGGTTCATTTTTTCTTCTGACTTCCAATTATTTCCTTTCTAAGATAAATCCAAATTGCATCGATTAAAGCCATTTTCAAGAAGATTAGGTCAACTTTTTATCTCAAGTTGTGAGCTTAAATCTTAACATATTACTTTTTAAATGGAATTTTTTTTATCAATGGATTTCTTCCCAAAAAGGTTAAATTATATTTTGTCTTGAATTGTGGAAATGACAGATCTACCGAGATTTTGTCTCGACTGAAATAAAGAAGGTTTCTACTCTGCAACATTCCTAATCCAATGAAGTGGCGCTTTCGTTGGACATATTAAAAAACTTCATTAATTATAATATTATGAATTCAGAGTTCCAGGGGCCTCTTTAAACATATTATAAAGTTTCATTGGGTAAAATACTATCAAAGAGGTTAGGCTATTTTTTTTTTCGGACCTAGCCGATTAAATAAATTCAGTTTCTCTATTTTGCTAGCGGAATTTCGCATATTATTCCGTACGCGAACTTTATTTCTTAAAACTTGCAAAAATAAACATAAATATCAATATGGAAAAATCCAGAACTAAACAAATATGAATTAAGAAGTGAAAATGACGTGTACACGGTCAATCTAAAAGAAATTGAAAAAATAGGAAATGTAATCCTTTCTAATCAGTGTCGACCGCTTTAAAGATATGTTGTCATTGTAAAATACATTGGAGCTTGACATAATTTATACGATTAAGACTTAAATATTTTTTATTTAGACAAACTAAATCTTCATCATTAAAGTTATTTTCGAGAAAGTTAGGTCTTGTGTCCTTTAAATGGTAGGTTTAGAGATTCAAACGTTTCCTTTTAAATAAACTAAAATTTCGCGTTTAAAGTTGTTTTCAAGAAGGTTAGGTTCATTTTTTCTTCGACTTCCAATTATTTCCTTTCTAAGATAAATCCAAATTGCATCGATTAAAGCCATTTTCAGAAGATTAGGTCAACTTTTATCTCAAGTTGTGAGCTTAAATCTTAACATATTACTTTTTAAATGGAATTTTTTTATCAATGGATTTCTTCCCAAAAGGTTAAATTATATTTTGTCTTGAATTGTGGAAATGACAGATCTACCGAGATTTTGTCTCGACCGAAATAAAGAAGGTTTCTACTCTTCAACATTCCTAATCCAATGAAGTGGCGCTTTTCGTTGGACATATTAAAAACTTCATTAATTATAATATTATGAATTAAGAGTTCCAGGGGCCTCTTTAAACATATTATAAAGTTTCATTGGGTAAAATACTATCAAAGAGGTTAGGCTATTTTTTTTTTTTTCGGGCCTAGCCGATTAAATAAATTCGTTTTCTCTATTTTGCGAGCGGAATTTCGCATATTGTTCCGTCCGCGAACTTTATTTCTTAAAACTTGCAAAAATAAACATAAATATCAATATGGCAAAATCCAGACCTAAACAAATATGAATTAAGAAGTGAAAATGACGTGTACACGGTCAATCTAAAAGAAATTGAAAAAATAGGGAATGCAATCCTTTCTAATCAGTGTCGACCCCTTTAAACAAATGTTGTCATTGTACAATACATTGGAGCTTGACATAATTTATACGATTAAGACTTAAAATATTTTTTTATTTAGACAAACTAAATCTTCATCATTAAAGTTATTTTCGAGAAAGTTAGGTCTTGTGTCCTTTAAATGGTAGGTTTAGAGATTCAAACGTTTCCTTTTATATAAAGTAAAATTTCGCCGTTTAAAGTTGTTTTCAAGAAGGTTAGGTTCATTTTTTCTTCCGACTTCCAATTATTTCCTTTCTAAGATAAATCCAAATTGCATCGATTAAAGCCATTTTCAGGAAGATTAGGTCAACTTTTTATCTCAAGTTGTGAGCTTAAATCTTAATATATTACTTTTTAAATGGAAATTTTTTTATCAATGGATTTCTTCCCAAAAAGGTTAAATTATATTTTGTCTTGAATTGTGGAAATGACAGATCTACCGAGATTTTGTCTCGACTCAAATAAAGAAGGTTTCTACTCGCAACATTCCTAATCCAATGAAGTGGCGCTTTCGTTGGACATATTAAAAAACTTCATTAATTATAATATTATGAATTAAGAGTTCCAGGGCCTCTTTAAACATATTATAAAGTTTCATTGGGTAAAATACTATCAAAGAGGTTAGGCTATTTTTTTCTTCGGCCTAGCCGATTAAATAAATTCATTTTCTCTATTTTGCTAGCGGAATTTCGCATATTGTTCTCCGCGAACTTTATTTCTTAAAACTTGCAAAAATAAACATAAATATCAATATGGCAAAATCCAACTAAACAAATATGAATTAAGAAGTGAAAATGACGTGTACACTCATCATCTAAAAGAAATTGAAAAAATAGGGAATGTAATCCTTTCTAATCAGTGTCGACCGCTTTAAAGATATGTTGTCATTGTAAAATACATTGGAGCTTGACATAATTTATACGATTAAGACTTAAATATTTTTTTATTTAGACAAACTAAATCTTCATCATTAAAGTTATTTTCGAGAAAGTTAGGTCTTGTGTCCTTTAAATGGTAGGTTTAGAGATTCAAACGTTTCCTTTTTAAATAAACTAAAATTTCGGCGTTTAAAGTTGTTTTCAAGAAGGTTAGGTTCATTTTTTCTTCTGACTTCCAATTATTTCCTTTCTAAGATAAATCCAAATTGCATCGATTAAAGCCATTTTCAGGAAGATTAGGTCAACTTTTATCTCAAGTTGTGAGCTTAAATCTTAACATATTACTTTTTAAATGGAATTTTTTTATCAATGGATTTCTTCACAAAAAGGTTAAATTATATTTTGTCTTGAATTGTGGAAATGACAGATCTACCGAGATTTTGTCTCGATTTGAAATAAAGAAGGTTTCTACTCTGCAACATTCCTAATCCAATGAAGTGGCGCTTTTCGTTGGACATATTAAAAACTTCATTAATTATAATATTATGAATTAAGAGTTCCAGGGCCTCTTTAAACATATTATAAAGTTTCATTGGGTAAAATACTATCAAAGAGGTTAGGCTATTTTTTTTTTTCTTCTAAGCCTAGCCGATTAAATAAATTCATTTTCTCTATTTTGCTAGCGGAATTTCGCATATTGTTCCGTACGAGAACTTTATTTCTTAAAACTTGCAAAAATAAACATAAATATCAATATGGCAAAATCTTAACTAAACAAATATGAATTAAGAAGTGAAAATGACGTGTACACGGTCAATCTAAAAGAAATTGAAAAAATAGGAAATGTAATTCTTTCTAATCAGTGTCGACCGCTTTAAAGATATGTTGTCATTGTAAAATACATTGGAGCTTGACATAATTTATACGATTAAGACTTAAATATTTTTTTATTTAGACAAACTAAATCTTCATCATTAAAGTAATTTTCGAGAAAGTTAGGTCTTGTGTCCTTTAAATGGTAGGTTTAGAGATTCAAACGTTTCCTTTTTAAATAAACTAAAATTTCGGCGTTTAAAGTTGTTTTCAAGAAGGTTAGGTTCATTTTTTCTTCTGACTTCCAATTATTTCCTTTCTAAGATAAATCCAAATTGCATCGATTAAAGCCATTTTCAGGAAGATTAGGTCAACTTTTTATCTCAAGTTGTGAGCTTAAATCTTAACATATTACTTTTTAAATGGAATTTTTTTTATCAATGGATTTCTTCCCAAAAAGGTTAAATTATATTTTGTCTTGAATTGTGGAAATGACAGATCTACCGAGATTTTGTCTCGACTGAAATAAAGAAGGTTTCTACTCTGCAACATTCCCAATCCAATGAAGTGGTGCTTTCGTTGGACATATTAAAAAACTTCATTAATTATAATATTATGAATTAAGAGTTCCAGGGGCCTCTTTAAACATATTATAAAGTTTCATTGGCGAAAATACTATCAAAAAGGTTAGGCTATTTTTTTTTTTCGGGCCTAGCCGATTAAATAAATTCGTTTTCTGTATTTTGCGAGCGGAATTTCGCATATTGTTCCGTACGCGAACTTTATTTCTTAAAACTTGCAAAAATAAACATAAATATCAATATGGCAAAATCCAGAACTAAACAAATATGAATTAAGAAGTGAAAATGACGTGTACACGGTCAATCTAAAAGAAATTGAAAAAATAGGGAATGTAATCCTTTCTAATCAGTGTCGACCGCTTTAAAGATATGTTGTCATTGTAAAATACATTGGAGCTTGACATAATTTATACGATTAAGACTTAAGTATTTTTTTATTTAGACAAACTAAATCTTCATCATTAAAGTTATTTTCGAGAAAGTTAGGTCTTGTGACCTTTAAATGGTAGGTTTAGAGATTCAAACGTTTCCTTTTTAAATAAACTAAAATTTCGGCGTTTAAAGTTGTTTTAAAGAAGGTTAGGTTCATTTTTTCTTCTGACTTCCAATTATTTCCTTTCTAAGATAAATCCAAATTGCATCGATTAAAGCCATTTTCGGAAGATTAGGTCAACTTTTTATCTCAAGTTGTGAGCTTAAATCTTAACATATTTACTTTTTAAATGTAAAAAATTTTATCAATGGATTTCTTCCCAAAAAGGTTAAATTATATTTTGTCTTAAATTGCGGAAATGACAGATCTACCGAGATTTTGTCTCGACTGAAATAAAGAAGGTTTCTACTCTGCAACATTCCTAATCCAATGAAGTGGCGCTTTCGTTGGACATATTAAAAAACTTCATTAATTATAATATTATGAATTAAGAGTTCCAGGGGCCTCTTTAAACATATTATAAAGTTTCATTGGCGAAAATACTATCAAAAAGGTTAGGCTATTTTATTTTATTTTCGGGCCTAGCCTATTAAATAAATTCATTTTCTCTATTTTGCGAGCGGAATTTCGCATTTTGTTCCGTCCGCGAACTTTATTTCTTAAAACTTGCAAAAATAAACAATAACCATCAATATGGCAAAATCCAGACCTAAACAAATACGAATTAAGAAGTGAAAATGACGTGTACACCGTCAATCTAAATGAAATTGAAAAAATAGGGAATGCAATCCTTTCTAATCAGTGTCGACCCCTTTAAAGATGTGTTGTCACTGTACAATACATTGGAGCTTGACATAATTTATACAAGAACGGGCCCTAGCTCAACTGGTCATTCCCGTTCCCCAAAAAAGTTTAATGCGCTCCAGGAGGTCCCAGGTTCGAGTCCCGAATGGCGTAATATTTCAGGAATTAACATGGAAGGTAGTGTTAGCTTGCCCCCCTTGTGACACAATCTCAGCCCTCCTCCCGCCGTTTCGGCTCCCTTGGCTAGGTTACCCATGAGGCTCGCTGGTAGGTTAGCACAGCAACCTGTTCAATTAATGTAGTAGAATGTCGTTGGAGCTTAGCTTGTTAGGCTTTCAACTAGTTTCATGTAATAATCCTTATCCAATAATATAATAATATTAAGACTTAAAATATTTTTTTATTTAGACAAACTAAATCTTCATCATTAAAGTTATTTTCGAGAAAGTTAGGTCTTTTGTCCTTTAAATGGTAGGTTTAGAGATTCAAACGTTTCCTTTTTAAGGTAAACTTAAACTTTTGGCGTTTAAAACTATTTTCAAGAATGTTAGGATTTTTTAGACTAAAGCCAGTTTCAGAAAATATTCCCTTTTTAAATGATCAAATTTTTATCAATCTTTCCCAAAAACTTACATTATTTTTTGTCTTAAATTCTAGGTCTAAAGCCTAAAATGTTTTCTTTTTTAGACAAACAAAACTTCGCTTCGTTAATTAAGATCAATTATCAGGTAGGTTAGATTGTTTTGACTCAAATCATATACTTAAATCTTCGAAGTGGCCCTTTCTTTATACATATTAAAAAACTTCATTAATTGATTAAAATACTGTCGATTAAAAATTTTCGAAGGCCCTTTCTTTAGACATATTATAAAGTTTCCTTAGCTAAAATATTATCAAAAAGGTTAGGCTATTTTCTCTTACTAAAGGTATAGGCTTAAAAGATTAAAGTTTAAAGTTCCCTGGACAAACTCTATCTTCATCCATCAAAGTAAAAATCCAAAACAAGTTATGTCATTTCTTGACTAAAATAGCCTGGCACTTTTAGGGGCGACCCCGAAAGAATTAGGGGCGACACTAAAAGACAAAAAAGGTCACCCAAACGTAAATCTAAGCTACCCCTTATCTTCGATTTTTCGAAATGGCCAATATGCCCTTATATAATCGGTAGCCAACACCATAATCGGTAGGTAAACATGCAATCGGTAGGTTAAATTAAACTATACCTACCGATTATTGTGTAGATACTTCGGCTAATAATCTCTTTTATAATCGGTGGCTTATCTAACATGTAAGACTACCGATTATAAGGATCCCCATATTCAGCCCTGGCCAAATTCCATTGGTTTTGAGGGGTGCGGAGCCAACCATAACCACTTGGCTTGAGCTGTGGATGTAGCCATAATCGGAAGATAAATAGATTACATAAACTACCGATTGTAAGTTGCCCCAAAATGAGTTTTTTCTAAAATCCTTCACATAATGAATTTTGAAATCTACCATAATCGGTAGGGTATATAATTATATAACCCACCGATTATAACGAGCCTCATATCCAACCTTTGCCATATTTCATGGGTTTTGAGTGCACACAGCCATCCATAACCACTTGATTCGTGTTTTGGATGCAGCGTTAATCGGGAGTTAAATATATTACCAAAACAACCGATTATGGGTTGCCCCAAAATGAGTTTTTTCTAAAATCCTTCATGTAAGGGAATTTGAAATCTACCATAATCGGTAGGGTTAACAACTTAATAACCTACCGATTATAAGGAGCCCCAGATCGAACCCTTGCCAAATTCCATAGGTTTCGAGTGTACAGAGCCAGGCATAACCATGTGGTTCGTGATTTGGATGTAGCCATAATCGTAAGCCAATTAGGTTCCACAACCTACCGATTATAGGTTGCCCCGAAATGAGTTTTTTCTAAATTCCTTCATGTGATGAATTTTGAAATCTACCATAATTGGTAGAGTTAACAACTTAAAAACCTACCGATTATAAGGAGCCCCGGATCGAACCCTTGCCAAATTCCATAGGTTTTGAGTGTACAGGGCCAGGCATAACCATGTGGTTCGTGATTTGGATGCAGCCATAATCGGGAGTTCAATATATTACCAGGCCCTCCGATTATGGTGTTGTTTGGTTACAGAAACCATAGTTGTTTTTAGTATAATAATCGGACATTAACGAAACCACAAACCTCCGATTACAAATATTCGGTAGTCAATGTGATCAATTACTTTCCGATTATGGTGTTGTTTGGTTACAGAGAACAAATGTTTTTTACATATAACAGTCGGAAGGAACATTACAAATACACCTACCGATTATTGTTATTCTAAGTGAAGGTGCACATTTACCTTCCGATTGTGGTGTTTTTGGATACGAAGAGGAGGTTTTCTTTACACATGATAATCGGAGAGAAAAGTATATTAGCAATCCTCCGATTCTCGACCAAATATTTTGCACAATCCCTTAATCGGTAGGTTAATAACGTATAACCCTACCGATTCTCGACTAAAATTGGAACATCCCCGAGAATCGGTAGGTTAATATATAAACTTATCTTCCGATTGTGTTCCAAAATTCAACACTTTCATGTCTCTTCATGTGATTCGCTTGCGAGTCATCGTTAAATGCATAAAATGTGTAAAATAACTATTCTTAATCCATAAACATAACGAAACAACTAATATTCCGACACAAACTTTGAAAACGACATAATCCGACATAATCCATAAAGTTAACGAAAAACATCGAGAGTTTACAACATCGAAAGTTTATTTGTTCCTTTTTGCTTTGATTTTGCGACCTTTACCACCTCTACGACTTGGACCAAAGATCATCATTGGTTTCATCGACTTGAGTGCTCGATGACACCCGAGTTCTTTTGTTCACCTTGGTTGTAGGTTTCTTTTGCAATTTTTCCCCGAACTGAGATGCATACTCCTCATTGTCAACGTTGTCAATAAACTGTTTGTGGTTTTTTATCTTCTCAATTGAAACAGGCTCTCCGAACTTTATACAATCAGTGCACCATTTCGACAAACGCTTGAACCTGTTTATCTGTTTTAAAACATAGCATACCATCAAACGGTTATTACTCTATTTTGACCCATAATATTAAACTAAATTAACAAAACAATACGTACCAATCTATCAAAACCCGCAGGGCTTCTCTTTGAGGATACTCTTGTACTGAAGTGGCTTTGCTTTAAGATCACGGATTACACGAACATGAGAAACATTGCGGTACCAATCCATGTAGTTGGGAGCATTTTCAAAACCTTGGTTGGCTGCCTTTCCTTGGTTGATCAAGTAATGCGCCCTTCTATCCCAATGGAATTGACAGGATGGTGAACCCTTGTGAACCACCGTGATAGAATCTTTATCGACTCGCGAAGTGCTCCGGAACCAAAGTGAAATTGCCATGGATTTCCTCCTTTGGTATACCTTGTACAAAACCGTGTTGTCGCATCACCCTTGAGGCATTGTACATCACATATCCCGTGGGGTGCCACAACGGTCCAAAATAAAGTGCCAAATCGGACCGAACCGTGATATGTCCAGTAGCTCTGTCTTCCTTGTATGGATCAAAGCATACGTCTTGGGCATTAAGTGAGTCCAAAATCTCCCTCAAACGAATCAACTGATGCTCCTTCGTCCTAGAATGGTTGTCATCGAAGACGTACTTTCTTCCTATAGGGTCACCTTTCTCCCACGCCGGGTTTTCAATGGCCAATCCCAAGATAGGGAAGTGGACGTAGATCCAAGTCTACAATGTCATTTTTGCAAGTATTAGGAAATTGATTCTTCAATAGTATAAAAAAATAAAAAAATAACCAAGTATGTGGAGTTAATAAACAATACCCGTAGCGGACTCACGTTCCCGGCCACTTGGCTAATTCCAACCCTCGACGCCTTTCTCAACTCTTCCATCAACCACGCATGGCATGCCGTGCCCCAAGAGTACTCATGCACTTTATCGAGAGGATCCGAGAAGTTGTAAAAGGTTGGCGTCGACCCGATTGCCACCGGTATTGGGGAAAATGACACATCCCAATACACATAGGAGATATCTGCGGTGGCGCGTGGTTGACTTGCTCGTCCGTTAAAGTTCCTTTCTCTTCTTTTCCTTGGTGCCCTTGAACATATCCATCAGAGTACCCATGTTGAACTGTCTAGTTCTATACTTCATGGATCTTTTGAACTCAGTTGTTGATGTTTCTTCATCCCAACCCAAACACTTCTTAGTCGATCATAAAGATTCCTCCATTCCAACCGATTAGTGAACTCGGCCCTAACACCCTTGCCATGGACGGGAGTTTAAGAATCTGCTCAACATCATCTGGGGTTATCGTCATCTCCCAAAACGGCATATGGAAGGTGTCGGTCTCAGGATAAAGTCTCTCCACAAACGCCGATATAGCCACCCGATCATGTTCCAACATTGAGTTCTCCGCAGCATTGGCCAACCCCAATTCGCAATAATGGTCTTGAACCTTTCACATTCATCCTCCAAAGGCCAATCTAGCATTTTTGTTGGTGCGGCGGTCGCTTTGAGTAAACGAACCGCATCGGAATGATACTATTAAACACATGACAAGTTAAAAAATAAAATTAGAATAACCTAAAACTACAACCCTTAAAAGTATTACGGAGAAAAAACATAATAAGTTAATAAAATGGATACGATCATTACCTCAGTTTCATAAATTTCTCTCGGCCCGATTCTTTGTATCCAAATAACAATTGTCCTCCATCCTCCCAGCAGCCCAAGGATTACACCTTACGGAATATCCTTCACCTTGATTCATCTCTCGACAAGGTGTTTCGCTTTCTTTCGAGGAGGATTTTTCTTTTCGGCTTGTCCTACTTCTTCTACTTGTTCAATTTAAAGGTTGTGATGGTGGAGCACTTGGTTGAACACCTTCTTGGATTGGTTGTGATAGAGAGGCACTTGGTTGAACGACTTCTTGGATTGGTTGTGATTGAGAGGCACTTGGTTGAACACCTTCTTGGATTGGTTGTGATTGAGAGGCACTTGGTTGAACACCCGATTGAACCGGTTGATTGAGGGGCACTAGGTTGAACAGACTTCTTGGCTTGCTTGTTGAGTTCCAACTTGACCACTTGAAGCGGCGTTAGCAGATCCTAGCTCTCCTTGCACTAGCCGTCGTGTTCCGACGCCTATCCTTCCTTGCACTAGCCGAGACAATTGCATCTTGGATGTTTTTACCTCGCCTATCCCTAAACAACAACAAAAAGTACAACAGTTATGAAACTAAATATTCGGTTGGTTGATTTAACAAATTGCCTCCGATTATTCACAATCGTAAGTATCGCCCACCTAAAGCTACCGAATACGTATAATCGGAAACAAAATAAACTTTTTGGTGTTCGAATATGTTTATCTACACACAATAATCGGAATCTAAAGTTCAACATAACCCTCCGAATTCCACACAATCAGAAGCCTAACAAAAATAATGTCTACCGAATATGCGTCTCTTTGTATCCGTAAACAAATCAAGTTGTTAGCCTAAACAATCGGAAAGATATTACGAATATATCACCCGGTTATTGCGTCTCTAATACTTGTTCTTCCCTAGTATATTCGGAAGGAAAAATCACAATTGTGTTCCGATTATGATCGATTTAGGCCTCAGTAATGAAAAACGTTATATAATCGGTAGGATACCAAAATTTTTAACACCCGAATATGACAAATTTTCTCGTGAAATGCAGAGTTCGACCACAATCGGAAGTTTATAACAATACCTAACCTACCGATTCTGGGTAATAACCGAAAACCCTAAAAAAAATAAACATGGATTCGTCCAATTGAAGCAATATAAACCAAATTAATGGTAGAATCTTACCTAATCGGCGCCATTTGAAGTTGCCTGAGAGTTTGGCTATCAGTATCGCCTACTTCATCGTCTTCGTGTTCTTCGGGTTCGTGAGTTAAAACCTCTTTATTACGGGCATGCAATCCAATATTCGGATCCTCACCGCGCACTACGTTTTTGGTTCGAGCTTTCTTACGTTCGTTTCTTTCATCTTTATAGAGAATAATCGACGATGATTCGATTCGACGATGAACGATGTATAGCGAGGAGAGGGGGAGAGTTTTCCTCTCTGCAATCGGAAGGAAAGAGGAGAAGAGGAGTTGAAGTTGAAGTTGAAAAGAAAATGAAATGAATTTGAATTTAGGTCGACTTTGGTTTTATCTCACAAACGGTTATTAATCGGTAGGTAATACCACCTAATTATCTACCGATTGTTGAGTAGCCCAAAATCGGTAGAGTGGGTTACTTATAACCCACCGATTATTGGAAGCCCCAAATTGAGCATTGGCCAAATTCCCTAGGTTTTGAGGGGTGCAGAGCCGACCATAACCATGTGGTTCGTGATTTGGATGTAGACATAATCGTAAGCCAAATAGGTTACCCAACCTCCCGATTATAGGTTGCCCCAAAATGAGTTTTTTCTAAAATCCTTCATTGTAGGAAATTTGAAATCTACCATAATCGGTAGTCTACTCAACTTAATAAACTACCGATTGTAAGGAGCCCCGATCGAACCCTTGCCAAAATCCATAGGTTAAGAGGGTACAAAGCCAGCCCTAACCATGTGGTTCGTGATTTGGATGTATCCATAATCGTACGGAAGATAGGTTCCAAAACCTACCGATTATAGGTTGCCCCTAAATGAGTTTTTCTAAAATCCTTATTTCCACACCAAATAAAATTGAACCAAAGATTTGAAGTCACTCATTTTATTGAATCGAAAAAACATACATGTAGTTGAAATAAAATAGAAGTAAAACACATAAAATTGTTCAATACATCGCCTAGGGATTCTCTACGAGTTTAATTATATTGGGCGAATTGCCATTCAACTTCCTCCAAGAGAGTGTAGCAGTCCTCGTGCGAAACTCATGACCGTACCTTAATTCGTATTGGCTCCGACCCAAAGTATACTTGGTAAAACAATTTTTAAATAAGTTAGCGTTGTTGAATAATCATAACCAAATAAATAATTTTTGATGAGAGGCCTATTGATTCACAAACTTACTCTACTCATTCGGTCTTCGTTTGGCATAGCGTCCTTACGAGCTTTCAATTCGTTTCTCAGCAGTACGCATTCATTGTATAAATATGCGTACCTTTCCCTTATTTATGGGAGCGTCCTCCTATAACGATTTCCGCTTAGTGCTTTAAAAACCTTAAACACCCGTTTCCACCAAGCATTGGTGTTTTGATCATGCCCAAAGTAAGGCCCTCTTGTTGGGTCTTCGTTCATCGGTCACCCATTGCGCTTCCTCAACGGAGTGCTTTGTGAGAGTGGTGTGTGCTCTGACAATAGCAACATCTTCTAGATTATTGAACGGTGTTGGAGCCATTTTTAGTGTTCCAAAGTGATGGGTAACTGATTTAGGAAGATTGAAAGTGATGGGTGAATAAGTTTGGTAGAGATAGGTCTCTATTTATAGCAAAAAAGTACCCAACGGCTAGTTTTTTAAAAAAAAGCAGTTACTTCAAAATAATCGGAGATTTGTCAATATGTATTATCTACCGATTGTGTTTGGTTTTGAGGCACGACTAGTTTATTTTGAACGAACTAGCCGTTGGAGTATAATCGGTAGTTAGATCAACAATTAAAACTTCCGATTTTCATAAATATTTTGAAATTCATAACAATATCACCTACATTTTTTGCAGGTAGTTGGAGTATAATCGGTAGCTAATAACCTACCGATTATACAGTTGCCCCAAATTTTGTTTTTGCAGAAATGTCATTTTTTTCGAATTTGGGAACTAGAATAATCGGTAGTGAATAAGACTTCCGATTATAAAGTTGCCCCAAATTTCTTTCTTGGTGAAATCACCAATTTTGGGAATTTAGGAGCTACTATAATCGGTAGTCTAGTGAGGTTATTTTTCCTTCCGATTGTTATAGAAGCCAGATGCGAGTTTGGCACAAAATCGATATTAATCGGTAGTATAATATAGCTACTAAACTTCCGATTGATGTATAATAATCGGGCACTAAATATCTTCCGATTGTGTAAGGGCATTAACGTATTCTCCGCGTTTTTGGACATCCCTTAACGGTGTATATGGGTTGGGAATAAAAAAGTCGCCCCTAATTCTTTCGGGGTCGCCCCTAAAAGTGCCAGGTAAAATAGTCGGTTTAAACTTTAAAGTGTCAATGTTTTGTTTTGTCAGGAAACTAAAACTGCATCAGTTAACTAATTGCCACGAAAGTTAGGTTAGACGGTCTTGCTACATCGAACGCTAAAATTCTAAAACAGGGACTAGTTGTTTGGATTCTCCCAAACTCCCCGTTACAAGATATAGGAATAATTCCTACTAAATCCTAATACCAAGAGTAAATTCTAAAAAGAACTGGTCTTTCTGATGTTCCAGAAGGCTACTAGATGACCGCTGCCACGGTGAGATGGCCGACCGAAGAAATCGGCACAAAAATATCATTTTCCTGACACGGCGGTATCACTTTTCCCGAAATAGAAAATTAGCCGATGCAATAACCAAATTGTGTCTGCATAATATGTTACGCATCCTTTTCGAAAATTGTGCCTAAAATATAAACACCTCCGAATTTTTCGTAAAAACTCTAAATTTGATATTGTTGTTTGTACTCATTGCGTAATTTTTTTTAAAACCTTTCGAACAAGATAAAAATTTTAAAATTTCAAGGCACGGATTTTTAGATATGTTATATTAAAGTTTGGTTGTCAATTAAACCCCTAAAAAAATAGGATACATATGGAGTATGGTAATTGGACTAAAAGGGGAGAATTTTGGAAAGAAAAAATGACCGACCATCACCAAATCTAATCTTTTTGCTTCAAATTGGAAAAAAAAAGTCATGCTTCACATTGAAACAATGTCACCATATATAGAGTCCTCGCTCGCTCCGCTCGATCGGCCTAAAAACTTGGTCTGCGCAATTATGGTGGAGTCTGAGATTGAGCGTTAATTAATTTAAGTTGCGTCTGACGATTGAGCACAAGTATAACGAATGCTCGATACGGGCGTTGATAAAATATGAAACTGATAAGACGCAATTCGTACTTGCGATTGATGAGGGGAGGAGATTTAGAGTACGTCCAGCTAACAAACGCACATGTTATGGACGCCTGATCAAACAAAACTTCTTCGCACGCCCATGCTGGAAATAATTTGACCTTTCCCAATTAACTTGTCGAGTACAGTAGGTCTCTCGAATTTTTCTTTCAGGATTCAGTGAAGCCCTAAAAAAGTAATCGAATTCAAAATTTCCACTTCCTTGTCCCGACCAAGAACACACTGTATAATATTCTGATGATACGTTTAGAAAAGAAGAAAAAACATATTGATTTTTTGATGTGTTTTCAAGAGAAACAATCACCGCTACTTATAGGGGTTTCATGTCTCTTGGAGGTGTCTGATTATCACCAAAAGACTCCTTCGAAAGGATGGTAGGTTTTGGCAGAGACTCGACTGCCCCTGGTGTGATTTTAAATTGTTGTAGAAATTGGTAGTAAAAGTTCGTTCAACTCGGGCTTGTAAAGGTTTGATTTAAGAAAATACGAAAAACAAAGAAAATATATATACAAGGTTTGTCACAATTTCGAGAGATACTGAGACTCGGGATTCCACCATAAACTCATTCATGCGATTCATATATTTATTCCAAACAATTATAGCTCAAATAAAATATTGACTCTGTTTCTTTGCCAAGGTAGATTTTTGAAAAGCAACAACTGTATATCTAAAGCATGGGATATCAAAACACTTAACCTAAGTATAACCCATCAATTGAAATCACAACCATTCAATAAAAACCATAAAACAATTAACAATCCATGCAAAAAGTCATGAAAAAATTAAATATAATTACCACACGCATGAAATATGGCTTCCTCCGTCATCCCAGTATTGGGGTTTAGCTCCTCATATTATTCACGTGCTCAAAATAATTGTTCATAGCTCAAATAGGTGAAAAACAAGAGAAAACTAATAAAGAAGACAGTTTGCAACGCTAAAGAGGCGTTACAAACAGACTGTTACAGAAGAAATAAGACTGCATTTTGAACGATACTTCTTTTGTGCTGTTTGAATACGACTGCCTCCGCGACTGTTCTGGTTCGTCCAATGTTCTTCGTGTTCTTCAGCAGCATCATCAGAACAACTTTCCTGCAACTTTTGATTTTTGCTCTGTAACTGCTCCCAATCCTCTGTATCAACCCCCAAAGTCTCGATACCCTCTCTAGACCTCCCAGAAGCCTAATTATTGAATCACAGGCCCCTTACAATTCAAGAAAATTCCCTAAATATCTCCATCTTCGTTCTTCTCAAGCCACGGGATTATTTTCCACTTTTATCTTTGTACGTATCTTTTGATTGTATCCAAACTCTCCCTTTATACGTATACAAGCAAACCCAGCACATAACTTCCATAACAGGGCTAAGTTTCTTTCCCAACTTCCGTCGATAACCCATTGTTCCCTGTTTTAACGAGATATACGTACAAATCTTCTTTTTTTCCCAAACCAACTAGATTACCAACCCTGTTTATGTCTAACAGGCCCAAAACAATTGAAGTCCATGGCAAAGTCCGAGAATATGTCGTCCAATTCTAATCCAGAAATCCGAGAATAATTTCGTCCCCTGTTTCTTTCAAACTTGAGTTATCTTCCTATTTCTTCGATCCCAAGACAGCTGGCGACCCTGTTTTGGTGTATACGACTCATTCCAACAATATTTCTTCGAGTGCCAACAATATATAGTATTGAGATTAATTTAGACACAAAAAATGCATCCTTTTGTGTCTAAAATCGATTTCTATCAGCCCCTGGATATCGACAAACAAAAATGCATCCTTTTGAAAATATCCTACAGTCCACAGACTGGTGGTGACTAAATTTCCATTTGATATATGACAACATTCTTGCGATTGAGTAGCACAACTTATACCACGCATACGGACAGAAAAACCTAACATTCCTACCGGCGAAACCATATCGTACTTTTTTTCATCCTTTTTAAAAATATTATTATATTTACATGAAACTAGTTGAAAGCCTAACAAGCTAAGCTCCAACGACGTACTACTACATTAATTGAACATGTTGCCATGCTAGCCTACCAGCGATCCTCATGAGGAACCAGCCAAGGGAGCCGAAGTGGATAGGGGGACTGATTATGTCGCAAGGGGGGCAAGCTAACTCTACCTTCCATGTCAAATTCTGCAATACTTCTCCATCGGGGACTCGAACATGTGACCTCTTGGATCCCATCAACCTTTGAGGAACGGGGATAACCACCGAGCTAAATACCCGTTATTAAATAATATAATGCTTATTGCATGGCCCATGAGTCACACCGACAAATTGAAAATAAGAAACAACTACAGTACTCCTCCCATTCAAGTTATATGGGAGGAGAAGAGATTTTAGCTTGTCCAACTAGATAGGCCACTCACGCGGACAAATTGAAAATAAGAAACAACTACCCCTCCATTTAAGTTATATAGAAGGAGAAGAAATATTAGCTTGCCCAACTAGATAGGCGGAGTTCGGATACTTTTAACATATATATCTTATTAATGTTTCATGGATACCAATATAACAAGGGCTAAAACAAGACATGAATTTTTATAAAACCTAATTTGTTTTCTTAATAAAATCTATTTTTTTTAATTTAATATAATTGGAGTCTCCGCCATAATAATGTGGACTGAGAGCATCTCCAATGGTGTATGTATATTTATCCCATGTGGAGACCTAAAAAAGAGGTATTTAACAACATACAATCAAATAATATTTTTGGTTTTGATAAGCATCTCCAGTGGTAGTTGTATCCATACCTATTTTGAAACACTTGTCACTTATTTGTAGAAAGTTAATCCACAAATCTAACAAAATAAATAAAATAAAACAAATAGTGATGACGTGGGTATGGATAAGAGTCTCTAAAAACCCATACTCTCTTCCAAACTCAAACTTCCACATCAGATTAAATTTTTAATATCCAACCACCACTGGAAAGGTTTTTTTTTGTTTACAGTTTCTAAAATCCTAGGTGGCTTCAATATTTTTAGAGACCCATATTCCATTGGAAATGCTCCGAAGGAGTAATCCACCAGAGAGTTTAGTGAGAGTTCTTAAACCACATTTAACACTTAGAGAAATCCATCGTTAAGAGCTCTTCCACGTCATCATTTAGAGCTCTCACTAAACAGTTAGAGATAGGTTATATGTGAAAATTGCTAATAAACTATTTAACGATGATTGTCGTGGGAGAGCTTAGAGTTTCCAATGGTTGAAGTGCTTATTTCATATGTGTCAACATTATGTTGACTTTTCCTAGATAAACTTCCTTTACATAGATATAAATTCTTAAATATTGGGAACTAAAAAATCCATCTCCAACCTAAATTAATTTTAATTTTTTGTTTCTAAAAATAATTGGTTAACAATCATTCTATTTTTGTTTTATAACTTGTTTCACTAACATAAAAATGACTAGGAGAGGAAGATATTCTCGAGGTGAATGTATAAAACTAGACATTCACCTTGACAATGTCTTACCAAAATTAATCCACGTCACTCCACATTCATTTAAGAAGTTAGGGTTGGAGAAGACTTTAAGAGAAAATTGATGTGTATCCGATGTAGATTTAGATATTTATCCCCACATACATTCCATTGGAGAAGCTCTTGGAGCATCTCCAAAGAGACATTAAATAACCTAAAAATAAGGCCGCATAACATTTTTTAATGATTTAACCAAAAAACCATCTCCAATGGGAATGGTGAAGGCAAAACGTAAAGATGATGTGTCTGGTAGTTATGTAGACATCCTCCGAGCTATCCTCTAGTTTTAGAGGTTCTTTTAGAGGATGTGAACATCCTACTCTTCATTATCTATGGTTATGATTAGATATATTATTTGGATGAATGGTTTAAAAAGTTCAAAACTAAGAAATACAAATGCTGTGGTTGGAGATGTTTTTCTTTCATCTCCTCAAATTTAGGAAAATTTTGTCTTTACATCAGAAAAAACAATTTCCACAAAAGATGCACACTAAGTTACTAAGAGTATCTCTAACAGCGGGTGTTAAAAACCCTATGTGGATTTTTTTTTTTTAAGACCGTTATTTAGGAGGATTTGCATATATAGTAAATATAAGACCCCTTGACTAATAAGCCATCTCCAATAGTATAGAGGTTTGATCCTTAGAAAACCTTATGTGATGAAATCTTAACTGTTTCATTGTATTTGAATTAATTATTAAAAATAAAAAATATTACATGGAGGTCATTCCGAACGTCAAGATAATACTTTCTTCAAAACCTTCAAAATTAATATTTCATCCCTCCTATTTTGTAGGACCTACTGTTGGAGATGGATATGATTAAAATGAAGGTCTAAAATCCAATGTGTCATTAAAAAATAAATATTCCACCTTCTATTGGAGATGCTCTTAGTGAGAGTTCTTAACGATGATAGTGGTGGGAGAGCTTTTCCTGTACGGTTTCGTGTGTAGCTCGTTAGTTGTTTGTTTTTGTTTCAGATTATAAAAAAAAAAAAAAAAAAGGAAAAAAAGGTAAGATATTTTTTTTTTTATTTAGCCTTTAATAAGTCTATAGAGAATTGTCCATAATAATTCATACGAAAATTGGTTTAACAGATGCATGAACCAATAATCATTCTGGACAAACCGATAGAGTTCATCGCAAGTACATATGTAAGGAGCTCCTTATTCTTATATCTTTTATTTCCACACTTCTTGAATTATTTTCCAACATATTATCACTTGAAGACGTATTTGACAAGACCAGGAATATGAACGTTCACGAAGTAATCGTCCCAGTTAATGCATTTGGGATCAAAGTAAAATATGTCTGCCTCTGCTTCAGTCATTTTAAAATCCATCCTTAGCCTCTCCGTATTAGAATCATCAAAGCTGAAATATGTAGACAAGTTAAATTTTTACTTGAAGGGTGATGATGGCAATGTAAACTAAGACTTTTCATGTCCCATTACAGACCAAGGCAAGTCAGACTCAAAACAAATAGCATCTTGCGATCATATCAAGTGGTGCAACATCTCAATACGTAAACGAATGACAAAGTAGAATTACTTACATTCCTTTGAACATTGCGTATGGTTCATAAAGTTCAATAATTCGTAGAAGGAGTTTAATCTTCCGTTCCGCAATGCTACATATATCATGGAAATAATCGAAAAATACCAGTTTATTTAGCAGCAACAAAACCTATAAAAGAAAAGTCGCCATATTGGGGGTTAGATATATAGTGATCAGATTCATAGGGGAGTTAATGGTAGATAATATGTAACTTTTCGCCCAACCTTAACGGGAAATACGCAAGTGATATAAAAGAAGAATAAGAAGCTCGTCATGGTGTGGAAAAATAGTGGGGAAGCAATCTTGATTGGTTTTCCTGAAGTTCCCCCCTTCGACGGTGTTGATATCATTGGGTTCTTTGAGAAATAATTGTAAGCATAATTCATCATTTTGGTGGCATGCAATGGTGCTTTTGCTGACGAACCCGTGTGGTATATGGACCTATCATCTTCATTTGATGGCTGGTTCGCATGACTAACCATTGCAACTATTGCCGCATTCACCACCATGTCCCCAGGGATCTGTAAGGTAAATATTCATTATGTTCATTTGTGCTTAAAAAGACAGAAGAAGAGGAAGAAAATTCAAGTTCAGAAACTGATATAAGATTTTATATGAATTCGTAATCAACTTGCCACATCCACGACGATCCGAGGGTTCAATGGAAAGCATCTGATCTTCCCTTTACCATAAGCAAGGAAGACACTGTCAACGGTCCTGTTACCAATAAATGAAAAATTGCGAGGAGTAAATATTCTGTCATGTAATTGATGAGATTCCTGTTCCGTTTAGAGGAGAAAGACTAATTAATACTCCATACGTTTCTAGAAAAGCGTTACTTTCACTTTTTAATTTAGCCTATTTTAGACTAAAACGAAAAATTGGAAGTACATCTTTTGAGGTAATATTTATAAAGATTAATTTGATTCAGAACCTAACGCCTTCGGTCCAACCAGGGAACGGCTCTCTGAGAGTACTAGTAACAATGGAGGGTCTTAATATGACAACTTTATGATCACGTCCTTTTCCTCCATCAATTATCATCTCTCCCATTGCCTTTGTAAACACATATGTATTTGGCCATCCAAATAACCTTGCCCTGTTTACAAATTAGAATAGGAAAATAATATTAGGACTAGTATGAAATATCAACACGAAAATAAATACGGCTAACAGCTACATATAGATATTACTAATAGTTTTAAGAATTTTGAACCTTTCAAGCCCAAACTCCTTCATGGCAATCATTTCTTCTTTCTGGGAAACTTGTTTAGCTTTGAGTTCATTCAGTCTTTCTGAAACAAGTTTCATCTCTACTTCAATGTCTAACTCTGGTGACTTTGTCCCGTTTAGTGTTTCGCCCATTCGTAGTGGATTCTCTAATATCAATCCTGACTTCTCACCCCACACGTATGCTGATACGTATATAAATGTTTGTATATCAATATGCCTACGCAAGTCATATTATTGGAGGAGGAATGAGGATAGTGAAACTAACCTGTTGATATGTGGAGAAGCAGCTTCAGCTTTTCACACTTCTTGGAGAATTCCGCAACATTCTTAGCTCCCATAGTATTAGTACGAATTGCATCATCATATCTTAACACATACAGAGAAAGACAAGACATATTTCTCAAATTAATCAAAAAGATTTCAGTTTCAATTACCTGCCAAAACCTAAGCATTGCAAAGACGAATTACCTTTCGTCGAATTTTGTAGTTGCGGCAAAATTAGCGACAACATCAACCTCTTTCCATATCTTTTTAATCAAATTAGAGTCGCTGATTCCCAGGTTGTCAAGAGAAATATCGCCGGCAATTGGTGTCACCTTCTCAGAAACAAAATTGGTGTATCTGACACCATGTTTTTCTCTCAGAACCCTGAATAATTCCCCGGATACCTTAATAGAGATGAACCATTAGTATCTGCATAGGTGAAAGAATTTATATGGCATCGCCTACAAGTGTCTGTATGTACCTCATTATCAAAACGCTGAGCAGCAGCTGCTGAGTTGGGAGCTCTTATAAGAAGAAAAAGTTGCCCCAGATTAGGCTGTACCCTAAGCAATTTCTCCACAAAAACTGCATAAAAAGTAAGTAGAATTTATTGCACACTGAAAGGAAATAACTCATGAATATGCTTGATTAATGGAGATTCTTACGCTTGGAGAGAAAACCAGTTGCACCCGAGACTAGGATGCTTTGGTTCTCCAAAGATTCAACAACGGAATTCAACTCCATTAATTACATGCACCAAACTAAACTTAATTTGGAGAGCTAGGGATAGTCTAAGAAAGTAAGTTATGTCTTTCTAGGGGAAACAGAAATAGCGGAATGTGTATGCTATATGCTGGCTCAGTAGTCATGCAAATTTATATAGCTACTAAGCTTCGTGATATCCATTGCACTCTTAACCTTGGGCATGCATCAACTATTCTTTGTTGTGAATAGAATATTAAACAATGCCGTTAGGTATTAAAGAAAGAAAGAAGGAAAGAAATTCGAACGGTGGCCACTGCCCACTACTATCCTTTGTGAATAAAAAAATGAGCCATGCCAACTATTCTTTCTCAAAGAAAGAACTCCCAACTGGCCAACTGATGCAATGCAAGTGAAATTCCAACTTCAGACCTCTTAGTTTACTAACACCATTGAGTATCTAACCTACTCAGGTGTTGGACACGTACAAAATAAATGCTATGACAATTTGTACATCTACGACAATTTTAAATTTTAATGAACAACCAGCAGTGCCATTCATTTAAGATTTTCTGGTATGAAAAGCCCGAAAAGGGGAATCGGCTAGTATAAGACCCGTTCTCATACTTAACAGGTGAGAGAGTATGAATCCGAATTATTTAGCTGACACGTGTTACTTTTCAACAAAACGGAAACAATCACCTTTATGCCCTTTTCTTCTTTTAATAAATAAAACACAAACCAAGTCGGATTTACCTCCAACTTAATTTGAGTGTCTTTTTTGATGAGATTATTAGTCTCACACTGTTATCTTAGGCCCCCTCCACTCATAGTCAATTAGTTTTGAGTTGGATGTTCGTATTCTAACATGGTATCAGAACAGGCTATTTGTGTCAAGTCGTTTGACCGCACCTTTACTCCGCGTTATCCGATTTATTGTCCACGTGTTAGACCCAACGAGGCTACACGTGAGGGGGCGTGTTGAAATTATTAGTCCCACATTGTCTCGGTGGTTTATACTCCTTAGGGACTCTCCAATAATATTGATTTTGAGTTGGATGCCCGTATTCTAACACTTTTTACTTCTCGAAATATGCGTAAGTACGCTAGAAGATTGAATTTTTAAAGTTTTCAAACATGTCTATGGTTGAGTTCTTCTTTACATGCCCGTCCATAACACAATTTCACGGCTAGGAGAGCACGAATAACTAGGTAAAGTTAGGAAAAACTCAACCCTAATTGTTTTCTGAAACCAGAAAATTACGGTTGGTTTTATAAATTGAATCTAACTGTGAAACCATTTGGAAAATTAATTGAAGTGCCAGGATTTGTTACGGTTCATAAAATGAAACAAAACCCTGTCGTAAAAAATTACGGTTTTTCTTTTTTAATATCATATCTAACTGTAAAAGAAACTTGAAGAATTATGTAGAAGACAGTCGCTCATCAAGTTAGGGCCAATGGTATGATTGAGGTCAGTGACATTTTGAATTGAAAAAGTTGGCGTTGATATTTTCTGTTTTGGAAGAGAGAGAAAGTCTGCGAATTGGTTGAATTGGTCCTCGAATTTAATTCAGGGTTTCGTTTTCAGCGAATTTCTCAGGTGATTTCATTAAATTTCTTCATGATTGGCATTATTTTCTATCCATTTTATTACTTTCATGGTCGGAAACTTGTTTAAATCTAGTTCTATAGTTGAATCTCCATTGAATAAGGTTTCGATGGAGGCAAATTTTAGTTCAAAAAACTTTGAGAATTTGTGTTCTAAAGAGGAAAGAATATGTGATGAGCCAGAAATTTGTATTTCTGATGATGATATTGATGATTGTATTGATGAATGGAAATTTAGCTTAATTGGTAGATTGGATTTTCTGAAACTTTCTTTTGATGTTGCTGAAAAATCACTCAAAAATCAATGGAGCTTGAAAGGAAATTGTCAACTAATTCCCTTAGGAAACGGGTTTTTTGTGATTAAACTTGAGAATATTGAGGATTGATATTATATTTGGTCTAACTATTGGGAAGTTGAGAAGCAGAGTCTGAAAGTTCGTAATTGGGAACCAAACTTCAAGCCTGCAAATCAAAAAACTTCTTCTGCTTTTGTTTGGTTTCATTTTTCAGGATTGAGTATTGAGTATTCGAAGGAAAAAAATATTTTAGAAATTGGTAGAGCTCCGGGAGACCTGTGAAAGTCGATGATACAACATTGAAGAGGAAGATTGGATATTATGCGAGTGTATTGGTGGAAGTTGATCTCAATAAATCCATTCCTGAAAAAGTTTGGGTTAAGACTAAATATGGAGGTTTCTCACAACGGATCCAAATGCCTAAAGTTCCAAAGTTCTGTAACCATTCCAAGGTAATTGGTCACTATGTTGTTGAATGTAGAATTAAAAACAAAAGTGAATCATCTGAAAATACTGTTGAATCCAGTGCTCCTAAAATGTGCTCTAGGTACAAGAGAAAGAATAAAAACAAAGAAGACCCTAATATGGTGATTGGCTTTGATATTTGTAATCCTGATAATAATAATTCTTCAGAGAGAAATGGAAAAGCAATTGATGAAGGTTCTTTAATATCTCCAAATCTGCATGATATAACTCTAGAGGAAGGTGAGATTCCTTCTGGGAGATATGAAGTTCTTAAAGAGATTCCTGATTCTCATGTGGAGTTTCCTCCAATTGAGGTGGTGAAAATGCTTGAGTTTAGTACTGCTTTTACTTCTCAAGTTACAAAGGTACTTCCGGTTGTAGAAAGTAAGGAGGTAATTTTACAAATTCCAACAGTAATATCTAAGAAGGCTAGTAATGTTACTACAAGAACTCAAGCTGCAAAAAGTTTAGTGAAAAATAATAATGGTAAGAAGAGAAATGCTCTACAAAAACCTTCTTCTAAATGAGAGTCGTATATTGGAATGTCAGAAGCTTAAGAAGACTTAAAGCCAAAGACAAATTACAGTGTTTAGTAAAAAAAAAAAAAAAATTCTTCTTTAGTGTGGATTGTGGAACCAAAGGTGTGTGCAAATTCCAAGTATGCAAAGATGATGAGGTTAATTGCTATGAAATGTTAGATAATTCATAACAGTAGTGCTGAAAGGAAAGGAAATATATGGTTATGTTGGAATGCTTCTATTGATTATCCCATTGTTATCTTTGTGACAAGACAAGCAATTACAGTAAATGTAAGGGGTGTGCTAGTGACTGGTGTTCATGGAGCAAATTTATACATAGATAGAAGGGAGTTGTGGCTGGAATTAGTAAATATCAATAATCTCAACCTTCCATGGTTGGTGATTGGTAATTTTAATGTTGTTCTTACTTTAAATGAAAAAAAGGGTGGTAGAAAACCCTTAAGATAAGCAATGCTGGAGTTCCATCAATGCCTTGATTCTTGTGGATTGATTGGTGCACCTAAGTCTAGAATTGAGTTTTCATGGAGCAATAATAGAGTTGGTATAAAAAGAATTCCCTGCAACCTTGACAGAGTTGTGTATAATGCAAAATGGCTTGATTTATACCCCAATTGGGAATATAAGGTAGGTACAAGAGGGGTATCTGATCATTATCTCTTGTGTGGTGCTCACATTTCAATTCGTAAACCTTGTAATGCTCCAATTAGAGCCTTCAAGGTTTGGTTAACTCATGAAGATTTTATGAAACTTGTAGCTGAGGAATGGAAAAAAGTGGTGGATGGTACACCTATTTTTGTATACATGAAAAAATAAAACATCTAAAGACAATTTTGAAGAACTGGAACTGGGAGGTTTTTGCTGATCTCAATGCAAAAAATTCACAAGCTTATGAAGAGGTTATGCAAGGTGCCTTAATATCTAACAGGAGTCCTGAGGATATTAAGCTTTTAGATGCTCTCATAACATCAAGAGGTATCCAAGATATCATTTCCAATCAGCAAAGAGAACGCCTTCATCAAAAGTCTAGAATTAAATAGTTGAAAGAAGGTTCAGCAAATACAAAAAATTTTCATACAAATATGAAAATAAGACAAGCTCAAAACTCCATTTCTGAAGTTGAGGATGAAAATGGTACTATATATGGTTGCTTCACAAAAAGGTTTTTCAGAAGTTCTTGTAAGACATTTTGAATCAAAGTTCAAATTTCAGATAATCTTCTAAATGATATCCCTGAGATACTTACTAATGGAGATAGGAAATTGATTGACTTAATTCATTGTGCCAATGAAGTTAAAGAAGTTGTGTTTGATATGTATCCTGATAGTACGTACACCATGGATTTGGAGTTTGGTTTTATAGAAGTTGTTGGGAGCTTATAGGAAAAGATGTAGTATAGGCAATACAATATTGTTGGAAAAGGTGCTATATACCAAATGGCTTAAAATCAAATTTTCTAGTCTAACTTCATAAAACCAACAGTGCAAAGACAGCCAATCAATTCAGGCCTATTGGGCTCTCAAATTTCTTCTTCAAGATAATCACTAAGATACTTACAATGAGAATCAGAAGTTTTCTTTGTAAACTCATTTCTCCTCAACAGGGTGCTTTTATAAAAGGAAGAACAATCCAAGAGCAAATACTTTTAGCATCTGAAATGGTGAATGAATTGGAAATAAAAAGAAGGGTTTGAAATGTAGGGATGAAGATTGACATTACTCAAGCCTATGATTCATTGAGATGGGATTTCTTATTTACTGTTTTGAAGAGGTTTGGATTTTCTGATAAATTTATTTGCTGGTTGAAGGTCTTATTCAATTCAATAAGAATTTTTATTATGGAAAATGGTGGTCCTGCAGGATACTTCCCAGTTGCTAGAGGGTTGAGATAAGGAGATCCCTTGTCTCCAGTTTTGTTCATAATAGCTGAGAGTGTCTTAAGTAGAGCTCTATCTCAGCTGGTGATGGAAAAGAAACTGATTCCAATGGTCAATAGAAATGGAGTATGCCCAACCCATATTTCTTTTGCTGACGACATGTTTCTTTGCTGCAAATGGAGATAGGAGGAATTTAGAAGATTTTTGTTGAATGGAGAGCAAAAAGTGATCCGAGGAGTGCAAAAAACGTAGTCAACTCAGCAATCACGACCCATCTGACATATTTTTTCTAACTCGGACAAAACCATCCTACTAATTACATCCAGTTACTGCACAAAATTCACCCTATCCTTTGAACTACCAAAAATAAAAAACCACCGGCAACTTCAAGCCAAATCATGCACTACCCTCCACCAACAACCACAAAGCATCAAATACAGGGTACCAAACCCTAATAATCAAAAATCAAAAAGATATTGCATATATTTTTGCAATTCAAAAGAAACCCATTTCTTACTTGCACCGGCATTCAATTGCATTTATAGTGTTTTCTTAATAAAAGCCATTTTATTGCTTCTCTAGTTTTGTTTTGTTTGAATGGGTTGGTTTCCGAAAGAGAAATACCATGAAAACGGGGATATATCTTTTTTTTTTTTTTTTTTTTTTTTTTTTGAATGAGATCATTACTATTTGTGAAATATGAGATTATTACAGTGGGAACAGTCATCAATCCTTTTCGATGCCATAACTCGATTGTTAATTCAATCCGTGAGTTATAAGATCCGAAAATAGGTGAAATTCAAGTTCTAGATTTTACTTGCAAGGTTATGATCAAGTATAAATTAGTTAAAAAACGGATATTGGGTGCTTTAACGGAAGAGTGGCAGTGTTTTAACGTACACGGAAAGCATTCTTTATATTTACGACCCAAATGTGTCATTGTGTGGTTTAAGGATCATCAGATTCAAGTATTCCCCTCACAAGAACACCTTGGTTTTGTTAAAAGAACCGTGTATATTTCCTATTTATATTTCCTCACAGTTAGTTGAAGGAGCCCCAAAGCAGATACAAAAATCCTTTCCAGCGGCTACAGAGGACGCCAACCCTGAATACATCTCTATAAACGGGTGATCTTCGTTGATTTTTTTTTTTTTTTTTTTTTTTTTTGATACATTTCGCTGGGTTAAGGGAACCCAAACCAGAACAAAAAGGGAAAAAAACACAAACCAGAAACTAAAGCAAACAAAACAGAACAGACATGGAGGAGTTAATCAGCTCTCCTCTTCCTTCTGTGATAAATCTTCTTCGCCTGATCAGCTGCCAAGATTTCTCTGAAATCATGAGAGAAGTCCTCATAACGAACTTCCACCCAGCTGCTAGAAGGATGACCACTAGCTAAACTGTGAGCAGCCCTGTTAGTTTCCCTGTAACAATGCGAAATTTTCCAAGACAGCATTCTACTATGAAGCTTTTTGAATCTTCTCCAAATTTGCATCACAGTCCAAGGGGGAACAACATCTGGATTAGTGAAGAAATTATACACTGCCATTGAATCAGTAGCCATGTGAACATTCAACAAGCTCTTATGAACAACCATATTCAAACCTAATTCAACACCTTGAAGTTCATGGGCAAGGATAGACATAGGCAAGCTTCCACCATTTGTCGCAGTTAAAACTTCCGCATTATGGTCTCTAATAACTGCACAAAAACCTCCAGAGTCTTCAGACAGAGATCCATCAATGTTAATCATCACCTCATCCTCAATAGGAGCTAACCAGATGCAATCAATAGTTTCTGGCAGAACAAAAAGACAATCCACACTCCATCAATTCATAAACCACCTGTTATTTGGGTTATCATCAATATTTTGTTTTGACGCAGAAATCTTGATTCTAACATCCCGAACCACAAGCATACTAATTTGATCTTGAGAATTTTATTGAGCTTTAAAGATCCTTTGGTTCCTTTCAGTCCAAATATGATAGATGAAGCCATTTAAAACCAACTTTATAATAGTCATCCCAAGTTTGAAGAATATCTCCGACATAACCTAGCTTCAAAATAAGTCCCTTCCAAATTCCAACAGAGAAAGTACAATCATGAAAAAGATGATCTTCTGCCTCTTCAGCCCCATTACACAGAATGCAAGAAGTATCATTTATCATTCGCCATTTAAATAATTTGCTTCTAGTCTTTAATCTTTTGTGAAAGGTCAACCAAGAGATAAAAGATTGTCTAGGAATGTGGTTCTTAAACCAAACTAAATCTTTTCTAAAAGGGAGAGGGATTATGAGAGGAAATAGATAAATAAGTCGATTTCATTGAGAACTTACCTGTGCTGCTAGATTTCCAAACCATTTGGTCAGATTCAAGAGTATGAAACTCAGCAACAGAGATTTGGTGCACCACTGTTTGCATTTCCTCTTCCATAAAGTCAGGAAAATCCCATTATCTTCAGAGATGAAGTCAGCTACCATCATATTATCATTAGCTCCAATAGACTCAATAACAATAGTATCCACCCATTCAATCAGTTCACCTTTTGGGTGGAAGTTATCATGCAAGAAATTAGTGTTACTTCCATTTCCAAGCAACACTCCTATCTGTTGTTTTACCAACTCTCTGAAGTCAAGGATTCTTCTCCAACACCAAGAAGAATCTTGAGCAACCTTCATAGTCCAGAAATCTTGGTTTTTTGTAAGATTAGTGTTAACCCAATTAGCCATATAATATCTATACCAGAAACCAGATCCGTAGGGCTATCAACGACACTTGACGAAACGGATACTATCTCTTCCGCTGTCGTTGCCATTAAAATTAGCGGATATCCGATATCCGTTAAGTTCCGACGGAAATATGAAATTCAGTTCCATTACCGTGACGTTGGACTTAACGGATATCGGATAATTTTCCGATACCATGCGTTAATTTTCCAAAGGCAAAAGTCAACCAGCAAACAAACCCTAACTTTGATATTCTGCTCGACCGATTAATCCCAAACAAGGCCGAGAGGTGCAAATTCAAATAATGATAAAATTTGGTGGAAAGTGGATCAAATAAGGTAACTGCTGGAATTCTTCTGTAACACAACAATCATCAATTTATGGAGATTAATTTCATCTTCACTTCATGGCAGAAGTTTGCTCATACAACCGCCATTAACCAACACCAAATCTGGATAAAAATTCATCACTGACTGCTATAATTTCATCCATCAAGAACACTCGTTACCTTAATCCAATAACACTTGATGTTGATGTCGCTGATTTTAGAAAAGACGCTTGAAGTCAAACAGTTAAGAGATAAGGAGGAGTTTAATAAGAGGTGCTTCTGTTTACCACTTCTATTACCATTAAACTCCATTCATTGTTATCCATTCACGGAGTTTACATATCAGATTGATAAGCAGCTTCTCAAACACATTTGAAACGATGCTCAGATCCCCTTTTTCTAACGAAACACCACTAGTCAGCATAAGATATGTATTTGGATAAAGGTATAACGGAACATTGGCTTATATGCTATCGGATAACGGAACTTAACCTAACGTAAATACATAATTCCACTACCATTGCGTTAAGAAGAAAATATCTGGTAGCTTATCGGATACGGATATCCGTTTACCGATATGTCGGATGGTAGCAGTAACGGATTACGGATAATCAGTATCAGATTTCGGATTTCAGACATCCATTGACAGCCTACAGATCCCAAATGTGTCTTAAATTAGCAGCAATATTAGTGACTTCAGGATCCTTGATTCTTAAGCCTCCTTCTTCATAAGCATGACAAGCATTAGACCAACTTATAGGTTTATAACCCTTCTTCATATCAGAACCAACCCACAAGAATCTTTTGAACATAGTATTGAGTTCCTTAATTACTCTCTTGGGAAGAACAAAGCGGAAAACCAAAAGTATAACATTCCACTTAAAACCGCTTTAAAGAGTAAACCTCTGCCAGGATAAGCAAGAAATATACACTACGGGAAAAACATCGATTAACTACCCCGGAAATCAGTTGTGGTACCATATAAGACGACGTTTTATCTATAGGTTGCACAAGGGGGGTTGTAGAAAGTCTTCAATTCTTTGCAACTCGTCAATAATAGTCGTAAAACACTGTTGTCGTTCCATTGTATACCACGCTTTTTCAGTTGTGAATGTCTTTTGAAATTTCTTCTTAATTCCTAGCACAACTCTTATCGGGGTTGTGAAAATAACTCATACACTACACTTGTTGGGGTTGTAGAAATTTCCTTGACGACTATGGTTAGAGTTGTATGTCACTTCTTTCACAACTTTGGTTTAAGTTGCAAGTTATTTCTTTGACAACATTGGTTTGAATTGTATGTCACTTCTTTGACAACTATGGGAAGAGTTGCATGTCATTTCTTTGACAACTCTAATTCCGGTTGTGGTACATATTCGATTTGAAAAAAAAAAAAAATATTAAATTTTGAGAATTTAAATAAAAATTAAATCTGTAGTACTTTAATATTACCATGAAAGAAGATAACATTTCCAATTATAATCACTATTGTTTGTTACTACAGGAGATCAGTTTTACAGAACTTCGACACTAAGGAAAAATATTCTAATAACACTTCAGTTCTTACCTATAATACATTTAATAAGAAACATTAGCAATAAAATGGTGAATGCACGAAGAGTGATAACTATGTATTTAGAGTTGAGGATCATACAAGAAACCAAAATACAGGGAATGGATGCGAAAGACTACACAACAAAAACTGGACAGAAACGTCGCAAAACTGACGTCCCAGACAGGCTGCATTGGCGAGGCTCCATAGGATTCAATTCTTTGCAACTCGTCAATAATAGTCGTAAACACTGTTGTCGTTCCATTGTATACCACGCTTTTTTCAGTTGTGAATGTCTTTTGAAATTTCTTCTTAATTCCTAGCACAACTCTTATCGGGGTTGTGAAAATAACTCATACACTACACTTGTTGGGGTTGTAGAAATTTCCTTGACGACTATGGTTAGAGTTGTATGTCACTTCTTTCACAACTTTGGTTTAAGTTGCAAGTTATTTCTTTGACAACATTGGTTTGAATTGTATGTCACTTCTTTGACAACTATGGGAAGAGTTGCATGTCATTTCTTTGACAACTCTAATTCCGGGTTGTGGTACATATTCGATTTGAAAAAAAAATATTAAATTTTGAGAATTTAAATAAAAAATTAAATCTGTAGTACTTTAATATTACCATGAAAGAAGATAACATTTCCAATTATAATCACTATTGTTTGTTACTACAGGAGATCAGTTTTACAGAACTTCGACACTAAGGAAAAATATTCTAATAACACTTCAGTTCTTACCTATAATACATTTAATAAGAAACATTAGCAATAAAATGGTGAATGCACGAAGAGTGATAACTATGTATTTAGAGTTGAGGATCATACAAGAAACCAAAATACAGGGAATGGATGCGAAAGACTACACAACAAAAAACGGACAAACGTCGCAAACCGACGTCCCATGTGCCGCATTGGCGAGGCTCCAGGATTCGTTAGAAGTCGGAATTTAGAGCTTGACCCCAATTTAGAAAGTAGCAAGAATCACCTTTCATAATCATCTTAAAAATCCAGATTTGGAGTTCATTTAGTCTGTGAAATGAGTGTGCTAAGATGGTCACACAACTGCAACCTACGGTTTTCAGTTCAAAATCTTTTGGACGTTGAAGGCCAAAAATCCTAAACGATCAGTCGAAACACTAATCCCTTTTAACATGTTAAATAGGAGACATAGATAAACAATTCCTGTCAAGGAAGTACCCTCTAAATCCCTGCTCATTGACGACAGTTTTCATGCAGACAACGTCATGCAGCTCGAGGTTGTCGAAAAAGCGAAGTTTTCAAATTTGAAATATTCAAATTTGCATGAAAAAGACATCCATTATAAATTAAATCCTTTAGAATGTATAAGAATAAACCTCTAAGACAATAAATCATGTGTCTAAGCCTTCAACATTCACTCTCTTAAATAAAGACAACAAAGTTCATGGAAGTAAAACAGAAATGATGCATGTTAACAACCCCTACCATGAAATTGGATGTAGGATTGAATCATACCATAAAGAGACCTCATGTTTCTTCTTTTTGGGTTCGTAGGATTGAATCACACCTTTATAATACCTGTTGAAAGCGTGCAAGGGATAAACAATAAGCGAGACACATTAGAAAAAGAACACTAGATGTAGTCAGGTGGATGTGCTACATGAAACATGAGAGATATGCGACAATGATAGTCAAAATAGCCCTGACCTGTGATTAACAAGAATGTATATCTACGTTAAGTAAATCTTACACTAAACATCAACCATTCCTTTCGGTAGAGTCAGTCTATTTATGCATTACAATCTGAGTAACTAAACCGAGTAGCACTTACTCCTTGTCGAGCGCGCACTTCACAACAACAAAGAAATCTAATACATGGGTTTATAATTTCACCTAGTTTGCTCACTTCACAATCATCGGATGAACAAAACCGACCACCAACAAAGCATACCACCACTAACACTACCGATAGAACCAACCACCACTTCAAAAGCTAAGATCAAGCATAAATAGACAGCTAGTTGGGGTACTTCCTATGATCCATAAATAGACACTAGTTGGGGTACCACCACTCGATTTTCTTCGAGCGTATTTATAGAAAATCCGCTAGTTGGGGTACATCCTATGATACATTTGTTTAGAAATTTTTATAGCTGAATCATTACCAAAATGGGTCACTCATATACAAAAATCAAACAAATCCATGCAGTTTAAGTGCCCCATTTTGATTTAAAGAACTCTGCGACGTTGTACAAATTCTATAGATACAGTTCTCTGTACTACAACAGTTTTTGGCACTTCTACTAACTCGATTATCCTGAAATTTTAACCAAGTGTTCCTGACATAATGTAGCATAACATATGCAAAATTCACTGAATTCTAACGGTTAGATTTTACTTAATGATTCCAACAATACCTATGTTCGATATGTTACAAAAAAACCTCAGCTTTATGTAGTTCCAACATTGAAACTCAAATACAAACAATCATAAATCATAGGACAAGAGTGGATTCACCCCTTAATATGCATTCAACTACCTATGTTCAAGCTAAATCCCCATAAATACGCACCGATATAGGTACTCTAAGACATTTTATCAAACATGATATCCTCATGCAAAAATCGAAATTTCAATAGAGAAATCATTCAATTCTTAACCATATCATATTCAACATCAAGCCTAACCATATCGAGACTTGCCTCATCATGAAAAGGCCAAAATCATACAAACCTGCCCATTCTTCTTCATCCTCACTAGCCCTACCTTCCTACACAAATCACCAAATCCAACAAAATCAGTAACTACACATTTTAGTAAAATAGAAATGAGTCAAATGACTATATTATGGATACCTGGATCTTCTCGTTCTTCATAGAGAACTATTTGGCTGCTACTGCACCATAAATCAAAGGGTTATGAGTTTAAATCTTAATAAAAAACGAATCAACCAAAACAATTAAGCAAATTGAATGATCCAGAATGAAACTTAGGAAAAATATAGGATGTAGAGTACCTCCAAATGGGTTAGAATCACCATCAATAGCATCAGATGGGGATTAAAAGTGGTTTGATAGTTGATTTATGAATTATTAGAAGCTCGGTTACGTGAATTGAATCTGTGGTTGAAAAGAAAGATTGAACCAGATCGAGAGTTAGCGTTTGATGTCTCTATAAAATCAGATGAAGAAATAGAGATGATGTTGGTGTTGGTGTTGGTGTTGGTGTTGGTGCTTCATTGTTGGTGTTGTTGTAGTGGTGATTGGCCACCGAAAATGGGTTAAAGAAGATGTTGTTCTTCTTTGTGGATTTTGGGTAAGCAATCAAGACAAGATGGAGATGCTATGTGATGGAAAAATTGATGATGTTTTCATGTATGAGGTTGAATTTTGATTTCTGAAGGTGTTTTTTTTTTTGTGTACTCTCAGGAGGAAAAGATGAGAGAAACAGATAAGAAAAAACTAAGGGAACCGAGAGAAGAAAAAAATTGATCGTGGGAATTGGACGGTAAGGATTTGATAAAAATCATTCATACGGATTATGAAAAATTTATCGACGGTTAAGATTTGATTTAACACTATCATACGGATCAAGGCAGGTGTGTTTTGTTTTGTGCTTTCTCAAACTCATATTTTCGGTTTAATTATAACCCTTCGACATGAAAAAAATTCCAAAAAAAATATTAATAAATTTAGGACATTGTTATCGACATTCTGAAGAAAAAAAATCCAAAAAATATATAAGAATGAATCAGGAAAATGAAAAATAAATTCGATAATTGGTGTGTTTCTTTGTGCTTTGTCTTTGTGTTTTTGTGCTTTCTCTTTGTGCTTCCGGTTTGAATTTCGACTAGTCGCATAGGTCATGAAGTAATTTTGACAAGTTATACATGTCATGAAGTATAACGACATACAAAATGTGAACCAAGAAGCTCCGGGAGGGTTGTGACTTCAAACTTAGCATGATACATCATTGAACTCGATAAATATGAAGCTCAGTGTTGATTCGAACTTGAAATGTGTCATAACTGCATATAAACTGTGAACCAAGAAGCTCCAGGAGGGTTGTGACTTCAAACTTAGCATATTCTGGCATATTATATGCATAACGATGAATCCATCCATTTACAGGTAAGATTCCTTCGGAATATTTCCCGAAACATTAAACAAACCATATTCTGGCATATTATATGCGATCCCTGGCTCTGAGATCGAAACTTGGTGTGAGTGGACTACTATAATTCGGAAACTTCGTAAGAACGATGAATCCATCCATTTACAGGTAAGATTCCTTCGGAATATTCCCCGAAATATTAAACAAACCATATTCTGGCATATTGTATGCGAACCCTGGCTCCGAGATCGAAACCTGGCCGTGAGTGGACTACTATAAGTCGGAAAATTCGTAATAACGATGAATCCATCTATTTACAGTTAACATTCCTTCGGAATATTCCCCGAAACATTAAACAAACCATATTCTGGCATATTGTATGCGAACTCTGGCTTCGAGATCGAAACTTGGCCGTGAGTGGACTAATATAAGTCAGAAAATTCGTAATAACGATGAATCCATCTATTTACAGGTAAGATTCCTTCGGAATATTCCCCGAAATATTAAACAAACCATATTCTGGCACATTGTATGCGAACCCTTAATTGCTCCGAGATCGAAACCTGGTCGTGAGTGGACTACTATAAGTCGGAAACTTCGTAAGAACGATGAATCCATCCATTTACAGATAAGATTCCTTCGGAATATTCCCTGAAACCTTAAACAAACCCTATTCTGGCATATTATATGCAAACCATGGCTCCGAGATCGAAACCTATCCGTGAGTGAACTACTATAAGTCGGAAACTTCGTAAGAACGATGAATCAATCCATTTACAGATAAGATTCCTTCGGAATATTCCCTGAAACCTTAAACAAACCCTATTCTCGGCATATTGTATGCAAACCCCCGGCTCCGAGATCGAAACCTATCCGTGAGTGGACTACTATAAGCCGGAAACTTCGTAAGAACGATGAATCAATCCATTTACAGCCTAAGATTCCTTCTAATATTCCCCTGAAACCTTAAACAAACCATATTCACGGCATATTATATGCATAACCTGGCTCTGAGATCGAAACCTGGCCGTGAGTGGACTACTATAAGTCGGAAACTTCGTAAGAACGATGACTCCATCCATTTACATGTAAGATTCCTTCAGAATATTCCCCGAAACCGTAAAAAAACCCTATTCTGGCATATTTTATGCATACCTTGGCTCCGAGATCGAAACCTGGCCGTGAGTGGACTACTATAAGTCGGAAACTTCGTAAGAACGATGAATCCATCCATTTACAGATAAGATTCCTTCGGAATATTCCTTGAAACCTTAAACAAACCCTATTCTAGCATATTGTATGCAAAACCTGGCTCTGAGATCGAAACCTAGCCGTGAGTGGACTACTATAAGTCGGAAACTTCGTAAGAACGATGAATCCATCCATTTAAGGTAAGATTCCTTCTGCATTCCCTAAACATTAAAAAAACCATATTCCTAAGATATTATATGCATACCCTAGCTCCGAGATCGAAACTTGGCCGTGAGTGGACTACTATAAGTTGAAAACTTCGTAAAACGATGAATCAATCCATTTACGGGGTAAGATTCCTTTGGAATATTCCCCAAACATTAAACAAACCCTATTATGGCATATTGTATGCAAACCCCGGCTCCGAGATCGAAACCCGGCCGTGAGTGGACTACTATAAGTCGGAAACTTCGTTAGAACGATGAATCCATCCATTTACGATAAGATTCCTTCTAATATTCCCCGAAACCTTAAACAAACCCTATTCTAGCATATTGTATGCAAACCCCGGCTCGAGATCGAAACCTAGCCGTGAGTGGACTACTATAAGCCGGAAACTTCGTTAGAACGATGAATCCATCCATTTACAGTAAGATTCCTTCGAATATTCTCCAAACCTTAAAGAAACCAAATTCCGGCATATCGTATGCATACCCTGGCTTCGAGATCGAAACTTCGCCGAGAGTGGACTATTATAAGTCGGAAACTTGGTAAGAACGATGAATCCATCCATTTACAGGTAAGATTCCTTCGAAATATTCCCTGAAATATTAAACAAACCATATTCTAGCATATTGTATCCAAACCCTGGCTCGAGATCGAAACCCGGCCGTGAGTGGACTACTATATGTCGAAAACTTCGTAATAATGATGAATCCATCCATTTATAGGTAAGATTCCTTGAATATTCCCCAAATATTAAACAAATCATATTCTAGCATATTGTATGCAAACCCTAGCTCCGAGATCGAAACCTCGGCCATAAGTGGACTACTATAATTCGGAAACTTCATAAGAACGATGAATCCATCCATTTACAGGTAAGATTCCTTCTAATATGAATAAAATTTAGCATAATAGATTTATACCTCTACGACAACTCTAATAAAGGTTGTCAATAGTGATGACAATTTTTTTAGCATAAGTGAGAAGTTTTTTACGTAAGTGAATAAAATTTAGCGAATTGAGAAAAATTTAGCGAGAAGTTGGATTTTTTTGCAAAAGTGATAAAAATTTAGAAGAAGTTTTTATACCTCTATGACGACTCTTAAGGGGTTGTAGAAGGTGTATTTATCCTTTTCTATAAAAGTAAATGTAAAATATAAGCAGACATGTAAATGAGGAAGGGTGGTTAGAATCTAAGTCTTAGACAGAGGAGGTTTAGGTTCGATTCACCTTAGCCTCATTTTTTTTCAATGTCAATTTTTCATTTTACAACCCTTGTAAAGGTTGTGAATATTGATCATAAAAAAAGCACAAAAAATGACAATATTGAGAAACCTAAGGATGGTTGATGACTTATGCTAACACACATTAGGTGTGCGTTCGAATCTCTCAAAGAACATTATTCAAAATCATTTTTTTTTATCTTCAACAACTCTTATGCGTGTTGTTATACAGGTTATTCACTACCTTTAAGATATGAGTTGTAAATTCTAAAGGTGGTCACTTCTCTCTGCAACCCTTTTCACACAACAAGTTGTGGTTCTCGATTCTCGTCACTACTCTTAGGAACTCATTGGTCCTAAGAGTTGGACATATTTTACTTTGACAACTTTTGTTTGGAAAAGGTTGTAAAACATGCCACCTTTTACAACTTTTAATTTACGAGTTGTCAATCTACAGTTGTAGATTACTATTTTTCCCGTAGTGATAGACTTCCAAGATAAAATCCTAGCATCAACTTTCTCTAAAAGAGGAATACAGTCTTTGTAGGACAATCTAGTAGAGATTAAAGGTATACCAAGGTATCTAACAGGCAACTCACCCTTTGAACACTCCAAAATTTGAATAATCTGGTCTAGGATATCATCCTGCACAGCAGTAGAAAAAAGGGAAGTTTGTTGTTTGTTCATTTCTAAACCAGTGCAACTACTAAATTCAAATAAAGCAGTATTAAGACTAGAAGAAACTGAGGTAGTATCTTTTAAGAATATCATGACATCATCAGCAAAACATAAGTAGGTGAGACTTGTCAGCTTTTATGTGAACCTAATGTTATTGGCATTGTCTTGACATTCATATAATTCAGAGATTTCCATCTTGACATTGAATGGGAAGTACCTTTTGTGTGAACCTAATGCTACTGGCTTTGTCTTGGAGATTGTTTTTTTTTCTTTTTTTATATCATTTGTCCAACTTTATATTAGTGTGATCTTTTTTTGGGTTAAGCTATATTGCTTAGTTGATTGTGCATTTTGTTAGATATTCAATGGAAGAATGTGAGTGGTGACTTATTTCATTTATAATGGAGTGGAATGTACATACTTTCCCAGTAGTAAGGTCATGCGAGACGTTTGTAGTCTTGAACCTCAGTGCCGCATACTTTGTCCTACTGGAAATACTGCAGTGGCTCTCCAATTTGTGTGATATGTATGGTAGTCTTGTGTGGGTGCTAAACCTAGTTCTAATGCGACAACACCTGGTTCCTTGTAAGATTATATTCACAAAAACTCGATTAAGGAATCAATAATTGAATGAATTAAATATTTAGTATTCTATTTCAGTAAATTAAACGTTACAGATTGACAATATTCATGAAAAGGGTGCAGCAGTTCTAGCCCCTTGCTATAATTTGCTCTTAAAGGAGTACTCAACATTGAGTAGACAGATAAATTAGTCGATACGGTTTAGGATTTGCAATAGCTTAACGTATATTTCTCTTCCAAGTTCTTCAAGTGACGATCATCTAGTAGAATCCATTTTCCATCTTCATCAAACCCTACAGAAACATGTTTAACCAAAAAAATTAAAATTCATAAACCAAGGAATTCATAACAAAAGAAACACTTCAATTCTATAGAGCTACAAACAGGTTTAGTAAAAGTAAAATATTCAAATGCACACTGAAAAGAAGTTTTGTTGTTGGATATGCTGCACGCGAAGTGTAATTGTAGAATTTTTGTTCATGGTTTCAGGAAACTCCATGTGATCAATGAACTCCTGTGCAAGTTCATCACCCAATTCTGACGGATCCACAACTAAGTCTTCCAATTGAACATCACCTAACAATCAAATTGATCACCAACTTCAATTTCCGCCTCTTCATAACCTGAAACCATATCTTCGACCAGTGACTTCTCCCATATGAAGTCACCAAAAGAACCCAAACCTAATCACTCTCTTGAATAAGATTATTTAGTTCGAAGTATTAGCGATGGCGTATAATGTCTCCACGTCTGACTCAATCATAGCCTCTTCTTTTACAGCATGATCCATATAATCCTCAACCTGGATATCCTCCAATATCCCTTCCAGCTGCAAGACTTCCGCGCTTGTGCTACCAAGAAATCTTCTTTTCTTTCCAATTCCAATCTCACAACCCAATTCATTGTTCTGATCATTCCGGCTCAGTAACTGATGTAAAAAATCAGAGTTCTTTAGCGCTTTCGCAAGGAAACCCATCAAGTTTCTTTGCTTGTTTTCAATGACTAACATTTCACCCTCGAGTGCATTGTCTTCTTCTTGAATCTCACAACTTCTACATTAACACAGTGCGATCTCGTTTAAGCCTATCAATTTCGTCTTCCAATCCAAATTGTCCTAACTCAACACAAGCACTTAGTCCTTGTTGTTGCATGTGATGTACTTCAACAAATTCTTTTACCCTCCCAAAAACCCTTCGTTTGCAAATTCCTAGCGATCCAGATCAACCTTCTTGAATCCCTGTCACACATTCAACACAAACAAATTTCAGAAAACTGGTGAATATAATTTGAGCAAAACTCATAAAAATGTAAAAACTAAATCAGAGTTCTTGACAAAAGTGGAGTGGTGGTACTTACATAAGTGTTAAGCTGACGAACAAAGCTCGAAAAATTACCATGCTTGAAGTACCTAGGTAGAAGACTGGATGCCAGTTGATGTGAATCCCAGACAATGAAACTATTACAAGTTACATTCCATGAAATAATTGAATCAGTTCCAGGGTCTTCAACCATTTCGAAAGTTTTCGTTAGAAAGGGCGGTGGACCTATAACGTGTAATCCCTCCATTGGTGACGATGATATAGCCGATGATGCATGTTGAAGAATAAACCAAGATACTATGAAGACAATAGAAGGGATCAACATTGGTTGTTGATCCATTATGAAGAAAGCAGTATGGATCAACTATGAGAGTTGATCCAATATGGTCGAGTCAACTGGCGCAGTTGACGTGAAGTGAATGGATCAAAAAGAGTTGTTGATCCATGGTACGGTATTTAGAAGTTTGCTTGGGATGCAAGTATTACTTTTTTTAAGAGTTTACTTACGTAAGAATTGTCTAGAAGTTTCTTTGTTAGAGTTTGATTATGTTAGGAAAGTCTTTTTGCTTGAGAGTCAAGTTTGTTAATCATATAAATAGGCTTTTGAGCAATGAGTCGAGATATATCAATTGAAGAGAGTTTGTTTTGAGTTTAGTTCTGTTTTTGTTTCAAGTCTTTGATATCAGATTTTCTACATCTGGTATCAGATTCTAGGGCTGTGGGTATGATTTGTTGATTTGAAGAAGATGACAAGTTTAAGTTCAATTAAGGTTCCTGTGTTTGAAGGTAAAAACTTTGAACACTGGAGGTTGCAGATGGAGAATATTTTCATATTCCAAGAAGTATGGGATATTGTGAAAGATGGTTATGTAGAACCAACAGAAGGAGTTGTACTTGAAGGAGCTGCGCAAACTCTGTTAACTAAAAACAGAAAGAAGAATTCTAAAGCTACATATATTCTTCATCAGGGTATTCATGAATCTCTCATGGATAGAGTTATCTACATCAAAGAAGTTAAGAGAGCTTGGGATGGTTTGATAAGCTATTACACAGGATCTGACAAGGTCAAGAAGGTTAGATTACAAACCCTGAAAAGAAAATATGAATTATTACGTATGGAGATAAATCAAACAATTTCGAGTTTTTCTCAAAGACACCAAACTTGTTAATGAGATGAAAGCCAATGGTGATACCGTAGAAGATTCAACAATTGTGGAGAAGATTTTAAGAATCTTGCCCGAGAAGTTTGAATCAAAGGTTATCATATAGAAGAATGCAACACAGTTGCAACTATGACTCTTAATGAGTTGTTGGGTTCATTACAAGCTTATGAACAAAGATCATTGAGAAAACAACCACGCAAAACAAGTTGAAGAGGCTCTTCAGATTCAAGTTAGCTGGAGAGGCAATCAAGGAAAATCTAATACTGGAGGTTTTCAAGGAAGATATAACAATGGTGAAAGATCTAACAATGGAGGCTATCAGGGAAGAAAACCAATGGATAGAAGTAAAATTCAATGTTATAATTGTGGAGACTTTGGACACTTTGCTACTGAGTGTTCAAAACCAAGGAAGACAGTTGCTAATAAATACAAAGCAAATTTCAAAGAAAATTTAGCAGAAAGTCAAGAAGAAGATGAAGAAGAAAAGAAAGCTGAAAATATGTTGTTGGCTTGTCATACAACTGAAGAACAACCTCAACATAGGTGGTATCTAGATACTGGTTGCAGTAATCATATGTGTGGAAGAAAAGATTTGTTTGATAATCTTGATGAATCAAGACGTTCAACTGTGAAGTTTGGAAACAATTCTACAATTCCAGTTATGGGAAAAGGAAGGATTGGAATAGTTCTGAAGAATGGTGCAAAAACATATATTATGGATGTGTTTTATGTACCAGGTTTGCATCAATATCTTTTGAGTATGGGTCAATTATCTGAAAGAGGTTATTCTATGAACATCTTCAATGGTGTTTGTACAATTCGAGATCGTTTTAGAAGACTTATTACAAGAATGCAAATGACTAAGAATAGATTGTTTCCTTTGAATATTCAGTATCAAAAGGAAAGATGTTATAGTAGTCATGTTCATAATGATGCTTGGTTGTGGCACAAGAGAATGGGGCATGTGAACTTCAATAGTTTACTAACCTTAGCAAAGAAAGAGATGGTATCTGGATTACATTTCATTGAACTTCCAGAAACAAGATGTGAAAATTGCATATTTGGCAAGCAACACAGAGATCCATTCCCAGTCAACAAAGCTAGAAGAGCTGATCAACAATTGGATATTGTTCATAGTGATTTGTGTGGTCCTATTGAAGTAACTTCACATGGAGGTAATAATTATTTCATAACTTTCATTGATGATTTTAGTAGGAAAGCATGGGTATATTTGCTTAAACAAAAAAGTGATGCTTTTCATGCTTTTAGAAGTTTCAAATCTTATGCTGAGAAACAAATTGGTAAGAGTATCAAAATTTTGAGAACTGATAGAGGGAACTGAGTACACTGTTGTTGTCAATTTTATGGAAGAGCATGGCATTCAACATCGCCTAACAAAGAAGATATACACCACAACGGAGATGGAGTTGCAGAAAGGAAGAATAGAACCATAATGGAGATGGCAAGAACAATAAGAAGAACAAAAGATTTACCAAAAAGTTTTTGGGGTTATGCAATTGACACACTTGTGTATTTACTCAACGATGTCCTACAAATAGTCCGAACAACAAAACACCGGAAGAAGCATGGAGAGGAGTAAGACCAAGTATAAGACATCCGAGAATTTTCGGGTGCATTGCATATGCACATGTGCCAAAAAGAATTGAGAAAGAAGCTGGATGATAAGAGTGAAAAATGTATTCTTGTTGGTTACGATTCGGTGACTAAAGGATACAAGTTATATAATCCAGAAACTAGAAAGATAGTTATAAGTAGAGATGTTATATTTGATGAAGATTCACAATGAAATTGGAATAATGGATCAACAACAAGTGTTGATCCTCATAACAATGGATCAACAAGGGATGTTGATCCACATGATATTGGATCAACTAGAAATGTTGATCCACCTTCTACACGTCGAAACAGTTCCAATTGTAGTTGAAGAAGAAGTGCAAGCTCAAGACAATATGAAAGAACAACATGAAGAAGCAAGAACAGAAGTAGTACAACAACAAGAAACTACAAGACCAAGAAGAAAATATATCATACCTGCTAGGTTGAATGATTATGTTTTAAAAAGAGATGATGAAGATGATGATGATGTTGTGAACTTTGCATTATTTGGAGATTGTGATCCTGTAGCTTATGAAGAAGCATCTAAAGAACAAGGTTGGATTCAAGCCATGAATGAAGAATTAAAGTCAATTGAGAAGAATGACACATGGGAATTAACAAAACTTCCACCAGAAAAGAAACCCATTGGTGTTAAATAGGTTTATAAAGCAAAATATAAGGCAAATGGAGAAATAGAGTGAAGGAAAGCAAGATTAGTTGCTAAGGGATATAGACAAACAAGAGGAGTAGATTACTCAGAAGTGTTTGCACCAGTTGCAAGACTTGATACAGTAAGGATGATCATTTCTTTAGTTGCACAAAAGAAATGGAAAATATTTCAGATGGATGTGAAGTCAGCATTCTTGAATGGAGTATTGGAAGAAGAAGTTTATGTAGAGCAACCAGCTGGCTACATTATGGAGGGGAAAGAGAATGAAGTATACAAGCTAAACAAAGCTTTGTATGGTTTGAAACAAGCACCAAGAGCATGGTATACAAGAATAGATTCTTATTTTCTCAAGAAGGGTTTTACAAGATGTCCACATGAGCATACTTTGTATTTGAAAAATGATGGTCTTTGGCAATCATATCATTGTGTGTCTGTATGTGGATGATCTAATATTTACTGGAAATAGTACTGAGATGATTAAGGAATTTAGGGAGGATATGGTGAAGGAGTTTGAGATGACAGATCTTGGTTTGATGTCATATTTTCTTGGTATTGAAGTACAAAGAAACCGAAAGAGGAATTTTTATTAATCAACAAAGGTATGCTGAAGGAATTTTGAAGCGTTTCAAGATGGATAATTGTAATCCAATCTTAACACCAATAGCAGAAAGATTGAAGTTGACAAAAGATGGATCAGGAGAGCTTGTGAATTCAACATTTTTTAAAGGTCTTGTTGGATGTTTAAGATATTTGATCGTACAAGACTCGACATCATGTATGCAACTGGTTTGGTTAGTAGGTTTATGGAAGCTCCTAGACAATCACATTTACATGCTTTCAAAACGTATTCTCAAGTATGTAAAAGGAACAACAAGCATGGGAATACTTTATACTATCTCAGAAGATCCAAAGCTGGTTGGTTTCACTAATAGTGATTGGGCTGGAGATACAAAAGGAAGAAAAGTACATCAGGTTATGGATTTCAGTTGGGTACTGGATTTTTCTCTTGGTCATCTAAGAAGCAACAAGTTGTTGCATTATCTACAACGAAGTCGAGTATATAGTCATAGCAAATCGTGTTACACAAGTCGTATGGTTAAGAATGATGTCAAGTCTTTGTTTCAAGAACAGAAGACACCAACAACAATAGTTTGTGATAATAAGTCGACAATATCACTAACTAAGAACCATGTATTTCATGGGAGAAGCAAACACATTGATATTAAGTATCATTACATTAGAGAGCTTGTCAACAATAAAGAAATAGTCAATAGAGTTTGTTGAAAGTGAAGAGCAAGTGGCTGATATTTTCACCAAGTCTTTGAAGTCTAACACTTTCATTTACTTGCGAGGAAAGTTGGGAATGATTAGCAAAGAGTATCTTGGTTTAAGGGAGGATGTTGAAGAATAAACCAAGATACTATGAACACAACAGAAGGGATCAACATTGGTTGTTGATCCATTATGAAGAAAGTAGTATGGATCAACTATGAGAGTTGATCCAATATGGTCGAGTCAACTGGCGCAGTTGACGTGAAGTGAATGGATCAACAAGAGTTGTTGATCCATGGTACGGTATTTAGAAGTTTGCTTGGGATGCAAGTATTACTTGTTTTAAGAGTTTACTTACGTAAGAATTGTCTAGAAGTTTCTTTGTTAGAGTTTGATTATGTTAGGAAAGTCTTTTTGCTTTAGAGTCAAGTTTGTTAATCATATAAATAGGCTGTTGAGCCATGAGTCGAGATATATCAATTGAAGAAAGTTTGTTTTGAGTTTAGTTCTGTTTTTGTTTCAAGTCTTTGATATCAGATTTTCTACGATGCAGATGATGGAGATGATGAAGTAGCGGAAGATGTACTCACCATTAAATCAATCAATCTATTAATGTAAACAAGTTAAGCTTGAGCTAGTTATTTCAGTTAAAGTTGGTTATTATATAATTTCTGTTTGGTGGAATTGATGACTCCACGACTATATATATACAGGGAGAGACGAGAATATATCAACAAATGAAAAAAAGTTCCAGAATTTTCTACAATTTACTCTGTCAAATCAGTGTCACAGTAATGAAAAAGTTCAAAGAAAAATATCTTCATTCTGTTCCCCACTTTGATCTTCTTGTCTTCTTGCATCATTCTCCCATCAAAAGATTTCTAGAAATTTCGTGAAGGCCCACTGATTTGATGAGGAACAGTGGATACTGCATCAAACCGAGACCCACACACAACAGTGGATATACTATTATATATAGAGTATACAAGTCCTTAAATGCCCGTACAATGTACGGGCTGTTCTCATGGATATTAGAGCGACTGCAGTGGGACGACTATTCCCAAAGATCAAAGACCAAAAAAAAAGACCAAATTTTAGTTTGGTCTGTCGTGTGACGCAGTGGGTGGCGAGTATATTTGGTCGAGCGGAGTTATAAACTTCGCTTGGTAATGGAGCGGTGATAAAGAGTACGCCCCGTTCAAGCGGTGGTAAAGATTACGCCCGGTGTGGGGCGGAGGTAAAGTTTACGCCCGGTGTGGGGCGTACGTATAGTTTATGCGGGGAGAACGAGCGGGTGTATAATCAACGCCCCATGGGGCGGACATAAAGTCACCGCCTGATGTCAAGCGGGTGTATAATCAACGCCCCATGGGGCGGCCATAAAGTCACCGCTTGATAACAGGCGGTTGTATAATCAACGCCCCATGGAGCGGCCATATAGTCACCGCCTGTTATCAGGCGCACATATAAACTCCGCCTGGCAACGCACACGGTTTCTGCACGTGTCATTTTTTGTTTTTTATTTTTACCAGCCGAACCGTAAACGGGACAGAATCCTACACGTGTTGGGTTTAACCCTAATATACTCCGCCCATCTCTCTTCTTCTCTTTTCTACGACTTTCTTTCTACCCATCACCTTCGCCTCACAGATCGAACAGGAAGAAGAGGTGAAAAAAAATTTTTAACCAACAAGCTATAAATTACCAGCATACGGCTCACACAACAGGTATGTTTCTATTAATCGTGTATGTTACTGTTAATTTTTTATGTTGAATAATTAATTTAGGGTTTTAGTTTGTTAAAATTAGGTTTTTTGATTTTGGTAATTCGTGGGTTATGGATATTTTTGACATTGGAGGTTTTAATTTGTTTAAATTATAGACATGGATGTACTGCTTTAATTGATGTGTTTTATTAGTATCTAAATGTAAAAAATTTTAAATTTTAATAAACAGTTACATGATTTGTGGGTTATATGGATTTTAATGTGTGGGTATTTGAAAATTTTGGGTTATGTAATATTTGTGTGGTTATGTTTCAAAATTGTGGTCATGTCAATTTTGTGTGGTTATGTTTGAAAATCAATATTTTGTTTGAAAATTGTGGTTTGTCTAATTTGGGTCTATTTTGGGAAGTTATGTTTAAAAATTGTTGTTCTGTGAATTTTGTGTGTTACATATGTAGAAGAAGAGCTAATTTAAATGGGTTAAAACCAATTCATGTTCTAGTAATGGCATATGAAATGGTGAAATTATTAAATTGAGTTGTTTTGAGGTATTTTATTTTTGTTTTAAATGTTGAAATACATCTGTGAGGATTGAATTTGTGTTTGTGGAATATTCGAATTTGGAATTATCATAGTTTGTGTTAATGAGTGATATTATTTGGAATATAAATGGTGCTGGACGTATGAAATTTAGGAATAATGAGTGTTGGTAATTTAATAATGAAATTGCATCTATATCTTGTTTGCATAGATGTGCACAGATGTTGAACCGATTGACAAGCCCAATGGTCGCGTCAAGACGAACAAGAAATGAAATGTGTAGCCGAAGAGGATTATAACCTAATCTCTACTTGGTAAAATAAAGGAGGTTGATATTCCCCGGTTAGGGAGGTTTCCTATACTGCAAGATGATAAACCACACGCTACTACGGACATCACATTTACAGGGGAGCATAAATTGAAGTATCAACATCGTGGAAGTTTGGCATCGGTTATTCATCACTATCAAACTATTTCACAACACTGTCCTAGAGCTAAATATATTATCGAAAAAGCGGGATGGCAAAGGTTATTGAGCATACAATGTAGTGAAACCCAACATTCGATGGTTGATTATATAGTTGAGCGGTTTTGGGATACAACAAACACTTTTCACTTTCCATTTGGTGAGATGGGATTCACCCCCTAGATTGGCTCATGTTGACTGGACTGAGTATTGGTGATGCGCCTGACGTTCCATACAATTCCGGAAATACCAAATTGAATATGTTCGTGAGCATGTATTTCCCGGATATCCAAGATATCACGACCTGTCCAAAAGCTCCGTCGTGGGTTTCAAATTCAATTACACTTAGATATTTAAGCTCCTATTTCTTTGAAGACAAGTTGGTTGCGGCTGAAAATGATAGCACCCTTGCTCACAGAGTGGCAATTGCCTTTTTCATGTATGTATTGGGACATTTTTTCTTTTCTAATGCAAAGACCTACATAGATGCTGGATGGTTAGCTGCTTTTGAAAATCTTGATATCGTGTCCACGTATGACTGGGGTGGTGCGGCTTTTTCGAAATTGTATTCGTCACTGCGTTTAGCTGGGAGGAGACAGAAGGCACTATGCGGTCCATTCCAAATCTTAGAGGTATTCTCTTTCTTGTTCCAGTGATTTCTTCTTTCATTCTTTATTTTGTATTGGCTAGTTATTTACTTGGCTAATTTAATTCATGGAGTAGTTTTGGGGCTATGAATACCTGGGAATATGTCGACCAGACATTTCACGCTCGAATGAAGAACAACAATGGCCTGTATCTTCTAAATGGAATGTACCGAAGAATACAAATGATATTTTCCGTTGTAGGGATTTTTTGAGTAAGCTTACTGCTGAACAAGTGACTTGGCGCCCATGGGAATCATACAGAGAAGTCCTTGCATCTGATATGGGAAGCACGGCTATGAGGCTATCAGATTCGAGATATATATTTTCTTATATGGGCATTGTGAGTTAATAATTAATATTTATTTTTTGTTATGAGGGCTTATTTAGTATATAACATACTTATTCGTACTCCATTTCAAATTGTACAGCATAACATGTACCTCGGAGAAAGGTGTTGGAGGCAAAACCATTATACATTTGCTGTTCCCAAAAAACTACACACAATTATTGGGGATATCGGCAATATTCAAGCAGCACGCCTAAAAAGTGAAGGTGAGGTGGATGCTACAGAGATGGTGCAAGTTGTCAAAGATTATGATACATATTTACAAAGATCGAGAAAGGTAACTAACTACAGAGACTACACCACTCATCCTATTTGGGAAGCCCAAACATATGGGTATGTCGGTGACTTATATACGGTCCCAATTGAACCGCGTGCTGAACATGTCTCTATCCCTCCTCCACATCTATTATCCCACGTAAGTAACCCATCATCCTTTTTGTTGTATATTCTACTTTTAATTGTATATTTGTACTCACAAATGGGTTAATTTTTATTCACAGCATGAAGCTTACACATTATTTCAAGAAAATGCCGATTTTAATCAACAATTCCGCGATTTTACGTTAAAACAAACTAAGGAGAGGGCGGACGTTATTATGTCGAAAGAAGCAGAAATTGAAAGGCTGAAAACTTCAAACACGGAATTGCAAAGAACAACTCTCTCTTTTTCCGTACGCCGCACTCTCTCCAACCTCCCCTGGGATACGGTTCATTTTCCCAAACAATGCCACCACAAGTTTGGAGTTGTATGAGTCAAGGATCAGCTTCAACAATGTCCTCGGTCAATACCACTCCGAGAATGCAGATGCCTTTTATGCCACCACGATTGGCACCTTCAGATACGGATAATATCAATGGTTAATTTGTTTAACCGAATAGTGGTCTATGCTTGGTGTTATCTTTATCTTAAACTTTTGTGTAGGCATACTAGACCTACTAATAGGTAGTTGCTTAACTTTTCTTTCACCGAGTAGTCGTTTCAAGTCTACTCTCTTCACGTTTCAAGTCTACTCTCTTCACTGTCCCAATAGTCCTCTCAAGTCTCAGTGAGATGTCAGTATGTATAGAGAATAGTCATATCATGTCAATGGCAAAAACTTTATCTTTTTGGAAAACCTTTAGTCTTAACTTCAATTGAGTATCTATTTTTAAATTTTTTAATGATGTGGGAAATGGGTTATAAATTAAAGACATGATCACCCAATGTATGACCAACAATACTTCTCTCTTCTGCTTCACATATGTAATGGAAAATTATGAGAATACCGCTCATTATTGCTCTTTCCTGCTTTCTTCTTCTTCTTCTTCTTCTAATAGTAGTTTTTATTCATCGGATGATGATGCAATAGCGATTATGCAAAATAACACCGCCGTTAGTTTGGGAGTCCTTGTTACAAATTCAAAATGGCCTCAAACTCGTATCAAAATACCTAGAGATCGTGAGGCAGAGCACAACTTTTATGGAACGACTATTTTTCTCCGTACCCCAACCAACCACCCAATGTTTTCCGAAGATTCAGGATGCGGCGACAATTGTTTAACCGAATAGTGGAAGGTGTTACCAATGCCGAAAGATATTTTGTTCAAAAGCCCGATGCTTGTGGAGTTCTAGGATTAAACCCTCATCAAAAAGTAACAGCAGTAGTACGAATGTTAGCTTATGGATGTGCAGCAGATGCAATAGATGAGTACTTACGCATAGCAGAAACCACAGTTTTGGAAGCTACTCGTAGGTTCTGTAAGACGATTGTTAATGTGTATGGGAAAGAATATTTGCGTGAACCAACTCGCTGGTGATGTTGAATTGTTGCTTAACCAAAACAAAGACCGGGATTTCCGGGGGATGCTTTGGGTAGTCTAGATTGCATGCATTGGAGATGGGATAAATGTCCGTCGGCGGAATCCGGGCTTACACCGCGTATAAAGGGAGCGAAAGTATCGTGTTGGAGGCAAAGGGTGTCGTATGATCTATGGTTTTGGCATGCATTTTTTGGTATGCCCGGCTCTAACAACGATATTAATGTTATGAACCGTTCATATGTTTTTCGAAGTCTTGTAACAGGAAAAGCACCACCAGTGAACTACACGGTAAACGGGCATTCATATGATATGCCGTATTATCTAGGTGATGGCATCTACCCACAGATTCCTACTATTATAATGGCCATTAAACATCCGGTCGGTAGGAAAAAGGAAATATTTTCATCGATGCAAGAGGGTGCAAGAAAAGATGTAGAACGTGGGTTTGGTGTACTTCAACAACAATTTGGAATCATCAAACAACCTGCAAGAATGTGGAATCCAGATGTGCTTGCCTATATCATGAAAACCTGTATAATCTTACATAATATGATAGTCGAAGATGAGCGTCTACCCGGTGACTGGCCACATGTTTATGAACAACGAAGTAACCCAGCACCGGTTAATATTGACAGAGAAAATAGTGATGAGTTTTCCCAAATTAGAGCTCAGCAACGCCGACTGGAAATGCATAACAAAGATGCGCATATTCGTTTGCGTGATGACCTGATCGAACATATATGGTCAGAATATGGGAATTAAAAACTGTTGTTTGCATTTTCTTTGTATCTTTCGCACATGTTGAAAAATTTATAGCAAACCAAAGAACAACTACTTTGGATAATAAAGTTACAACAATTCCACTTTATTGAAGGCATCAACAATTATACTACCGTTAACCACTAAATAGGAGAAATAATATTTGTTTCAACTATTCCGCCGTTTTAAGATTGGTTTTTTCTGTTGCGAACTATATCCGCCCTACGAAGTTGGAAGTACTCTTGTTGGACAGGATCCAATTTTGAAAGATCCATCATAATGATGCGAAATTCGTCATCTTCAACTTGCTTGGCAATTTTGGCCGCATGTTCAGCTTGTTTTGCTGCAAACTCTGCTGCTCTTTGTTCCATCTTGAATCTTGATTGTGCTTGGTAATGAGTATTGAAATTTTGTTGTTCTTTAATAATTATTCCCATCAATTCCTCTTGGATACTGGATTTTTCTCTCCCTGTTTTCTTCAATCGTTTTGCTGCTTTTTTTCCCAACTCACGGAGATATGTGTTTTCTATGTCTCCCCTATCGGTGTTGTTACTGGTCTCGGCTTGAATTGTTGATTGCTGTCCTTCCTCATCTACCTCGTAATTCTCATAACTGTCCAAATCGTGCGTCGTATCGAATACAAAAGTGGATCGACGATTAAATTTTATATTCTCTATGACAATTGGGTAGCACTCTTCGTGCTTAAATTTTTTCCCGTCATTGCATTCCTTGAACCGCTTGTTTATTTCTTCGAGTTTATTTAATTTTTTAAATAACACTTAAGTTTAGGGTACAATTAAATATTAGAAAATAATTGTTCGAAAAATCAAGAATACTTACCTTCATTTCAGGACCCCAACCAGTATGATATTCACCTTCCACTTCTCCCTCTTTTGCCGAAAACAACGCCACATCTTTATTTATTCCATGGTAACGTTTTTGCCAAGAACTCCAAGTCCGCTCTGGAGCATTAGGTAAATGAAGTTCAATATCATCCTTGATACGAGTCCACAACGCTTCCTCTGATTGATCAGTTCCAACACCCGGATCTTGAGATATTGATAAATGAATTTTACACATCGTTACGTCTTCGATTGTCGTAAAATTTGGACCTCGTATTGCTCGTGATGGTCGTGGTGCTCGTGGTGCCATTGTAATCGAATCGGTGAAAAATTTCTAAATAATTTGGAAGATGAAATAATAGTGTTTTTCTTGTTCTTCAGATATTTTGAAGTATTACTTGTGGGGAAATGTTGAATGAATTCTACCCTATATATAATGTTTCAAATTTTCTAAAATATCTTCCAACGTTCAAAAATATCCAACGTTCGGTTCTTCAACGTTCGAAAAATTCAAAAAATTCAAACGGTAAAAACTGAAAACATAAAAATTAAAATGAAAATGGAAAAAATGGGGCGGAGGTAATACGTTCGCCTGTCATCAGGCGTAAGGATTATGAACGCCTGAATGGGGCGTAAACTTTACGCCCGCCTGATGCCAGGCGAACATTATATAACCGCCTGAATGGGGCGTAAGTTATATAACCGCCTGAATCAGGCGTACGTTATATGACCGCTTGTTGTCAAGCGGTAACTTTAGCTACGCCCGATGGGGCATACGTTATATCACCGCGCCGTTGGGGCGAACACTTTAGCTACGCCTGTCAGTGGGACGGACACTATATTACCGCCCGTTGTCAAGCGTACACTTTATAACCGCCCGTTGAGAAACGGAGATTATATCACCGCTCGACTATAAATGGGTATACTCTTTGGTCCAGACCAAATATACTCTGGAATTACTGTTCTAATCTGGTATTTGATCGTTGGAACCTCCCACTACGCCACGTTCTGGGACCAAAAAAATGGGTTTACTCGCCCACTGCAGTCGCTCTTAGCAGACTAAAAAATATTTCCCTTGGGTACTACAGAGCCACATATGACTGAAGCTTCTTCTGTTTTTCGCCTTATTTGGACACATTGTCATTAATGTTCACAACCAGAACTTTTCCCTAAATCGGTGTCATATTACAAACAGATATTATCTCTTAACAAAACCCCACAATTGATAATGCAATTCTCCTCACTCTCTGATTTTCTATCAGGCTTACCAACTGTAGTTCACTTTTTGAATCGCTGATTCTCATTCCTTTATGCTTCCTTCTCTGAACAGAGAGCTCGATACAAAAAGACTAATTTACCTCTCAACTTTAAAGGAAACACAGTTTTCACCTTTTTGGATACTCACACTAACAATAACACTATAACGTACCACTTAGAGTAAAATTTAGACCCTCTACACCTATTACATATCCTGTTTAGATAACATAAGATGGTTGATTCGGATTTGAAAACATATGTCGGCCTTTTTTCTAAGGACTTAAGTATCTTTGTACGAGTCAATGAGTCATACCTGCTGTTAGAATCCGTCATATGAAACATCTTATGATTATTGCTTCCTTGTATATAAGGAGAATACATATCGGAAAATTGGTCATTTGTCCAAATATTTTTAAAACCTGGTTCAAATGGACGAGTAAAAATTAATATGGGTGAAATGGAAAAAAAAAAAATAGCAAGGATGAAACTGGATTCATCCTGACTTAAACTTAAAATATAGCAAAGATGAAACTGGTTACAGGATGCATCCTGATGTAAATTAAAAAAAGAAAAAGTATTTAAAAATGGGTAGGATGAAACTGTTTACATCCTGGCTAATTTTGTATTTTTTTTTTCCATTTAAACAGTATCAAAATCTAGATGTCTTTTTCACCCAAGATTTGTTGATTTTGGTCTTTTCAACCAATTTTGTGAATACATATGGACCATCCCACCATCTTTATTGAAATCTTGAGTTCTACATATACCAAGTTAAAGTAAATCACATAAGCCACCACGGGGGATTTTACCTAAAAGTGTGACTGAAAAATGGGTTTATTCCAAAACTATGACCAATTTAAAATTTCTTCTAAAAGTGTGACCATGACCGGTCAACGGGCATGTATGCCCTAGTCTTTTACGGAAAATGTAGACATCCAGAATCTAGGCATAATCATATGTTGGATAAATGTAGACATCCATGTTTCGATGTGTAGACATCGGACACTATTCATAAAATATGTGGACATCAGGCTATAAATATGTGGACATCAGCTATAATGTGTGGACATCGGCCATGAATATGTGGACATCAAGCTATCGATGTGTAAACATCGGGCTATAAAGGGTACTTTGGGTATTAGGTAAAGTCAGTCACACTTTTGGAAGAATTTTCAAATCAGTCACACTTTTGGAAGAAATGCACATTTCAGTCACAGTTTCGGGTATTTCCTCGCCACCACGGTATTCTATATACTTGTAAAATACATATATGCAGGGTAGATGTCAAAAGTCTTCGCGAATTTGTTCTCAAGCGTAAGTGCGTTACCCAATTTATTGTTTTCTCCAGATTTATAAAAAAACGTTGGACCAACTGATACGTTGTTACTAAACGAGGTGATACGTCCTTTGCAAATTAATCCAGCATAATGATAATAAGATACACCTTTTGGTTAATTGTTTCATCCAAATTTTGGGACACGCCACTTCATGGAAAACCTTTTCCCCAAAACCTTCTGTTCTCCTTTTCACATCATTCACTGTGATAGTTACCTCTCTCTCCTGGGTGTTGTCGTGTTGATGATGTTGGAATCTTGCAACAATGAACAGCACGTTAGATGTATGAAAAATAATACGTAAAGAACTAATGCGAAATAACTCTACCGAAATAACTTGACGAGGGCAGAATCACAGGTTCAACAAGTTGTCCTTAACAAATTAGTTCGCGGGTATACTCGAGTTGAGTAATGCTAAACCCCTCACAGCGAAGATGTGTCCAGGATAAGACTGCCCGATATAACTTTAGTTAGCACAACGCAAGTTACCCTCTCTTCGAACTCAGCAACGGGGATGGAAGAAAAAATGTATGGAGAAACCCTAGAAATAAAAGAAGAATTTTTCGGTGTATTGAAAACAAATTTTCGAGTTGTATTTATAGGATGAAATACTTGCAAATCAAGTTAGGTTTTGGTTTTCTTCAAAAACAAGTAAAAGGATTTTTACCATAAATAAAACTCTTAAGAAATAATTTTGGAATTAATTTTCTAAAGAAAAATTCGCCAAAAATAAATCCGTGTAGAAAAGGGACTTGGTGCATGGCATACGCGCATATCGCATGGGTAAAAATATGTATTTTTGCCCACCCACATTTTACAATTCATACATAAGTGTATGATTATATAGTGGAGCTCCTCTTTAGTTTTCCACAATGTGGGACTAAAGGTTCCACTTCATTCACCCAAAAATGAGTGAGTATCCTTAGACCCTTAGGTCATTAGATCAAACCACACCAAGACCATAATACCTTTTAATTAAAACTCATTTTCTACGACAGATGAATCTTACGATCAACCAACTTAGGTAGTGAGATATACATTACATTCAATAGTCAAAAATTTGGGGTTTGAATTAATTTGATTGGCATTAATTTTTTTTTTTTTTTTGAAGCATTGATCCTTGCTTTTAAATCATTATATATATATATATATTTCGAAATTAGGTGGTCGTCCATATTCATATTGATTTCTTATTTCTGGGTTTACTTCTACTAGCGCAAAATCATGGATATCAGTGTTTTTGTTAAGATGTTTATGAATGTGTTAAGAAAAATCAAGCCATCTCGGAAGAGGTGAAAACCCTTCCGGTTTATATGGTGAAAATGACATGACAAGAACTTGTCAAGTGCACTCATTGACAGTGTAGTTGCAGAAAATCTCAAAACTACACCCGTTGTAATGGCAATAACACAAAGTTTAAGTCATGTGAATCAGTCCAAACATTAATGATATTATTCACCACTTCGACACTAATATGGTCTTCTCAAACACTTTATATTGATTGTGTGATGTTCATACAGTAATTACAAGACGAGTTTGTATACAACTGTTTATGGTTGAAAATCGTTTCTGCCGATTTCGGTAAATTCGGTAGGTGAGTGAGAAACTGGTTCAAACCCTAAACAAATGTGCTGCACGTGAGCACTTTATAGATTCGAGAGATCAATCTGTACAAGTCCGGCCTAAACCAAGAAATGGCCGTTTCAGACTTGCTTCGGTCACAAAGTGGAGGAGAAGGGTTGATTTGGGGAGGGAAGCAAAGAAAGGTGTTGAGGAGAGTAGTATCTCGACTTGTATCAGAAAGTGAAAGCTTAGGAAGCTTGCAAGAGATGAAAGCTTTTTGGGAGAGCTTGAAAAGTTGCCTTTATGAGAGTGTAAGTGTAGTATATTTCTCCCGACCGAGACTTGTTGTCCGGGTGGAAATAGGTAAGACCTATTTATACAAGTCGAGATTGAAACGTACCCTGGCCTCATGAAGGAAGAGAGTAAAGGGTGAAATAATGGGAGGAGGTGGTAACCGCATGGTTTAATGGGCGAAAACGTTTTTCACCATTATTTCCTCTTTTATTTGACCGCTTTATTCCTTATCACGCTTTCTTAATGTGAGCGTAGTGTACGCTGCATCTTTGTGACCGCCAAACCAAAACCCTAAGGAAGCATCCCCGGTTTGTGTTGATGTCTCGAGTGTTGGTTGCATCTTGAGTGCAAGTGGCGCTGCTAGTGGCGCGTGTGGCATGTGCCAATGGCATGTGCGGAATGCCTTGGTGGTAGTTTGCACGGTTTGCAAGTTGGGCTACCGGCGTGTGTTTTTGGCATGTGCCAATGGCATGTGCGGAATGCCTTGGTGGTAGGTTGCACGGTTTGCAAGTTAGGCTACCAGCCTGTGTGTTTGGCATGTGCCAATGGCATGTGCGGAATGCCTTGGTGGTAGGTTGCACGGTTTGCAAGTTAGGCTACCGGCATGTGTGTTTGGCATGTGCGGAATGCCTTGGTGGTAGGTTGCACGGTTTGCAAGTTAGGCTACCAGCGTGTGTGTTTGGGATGTGCCAATGGCATGCGTGGCCATTAGGGCCGTGACCTTGATAGGGAAACTAGCTAGCGAGCATGTTGGCATGTGCCAATGGCATGCGTGGCCGTTAGGGCCGTGATTTTGCTAGGGAAACAAGCTAGCGAGCATGTTGGAATGTGCCAATGGCATGCATGGCCGTTAGGGCCGTGACCTTGATAGGGAAACTAGCTAGCGAGCATGTTGGCATGTGCCAATGGCATGCGTGGCCGTGAGGGCCGTGATTTTGCTAGGGAAACTAGCTAGCGAGCATGTTGGCATGTGCCAATGGCATGCGTGGCCGTTAGGGCCGTGATTTCGCTAGGGAAACTAGCTAGCGAGCATGTTGGCATCTGCCAATGGCATGCATGGCCGTTAGGGCCGTGATTTTGCTAGGGAAACTACCTAGCGAGCATGTTGGCATGTGCCATTGGCGCATGCGGCCATTTTGACCTAGTTGCATGTTTTGCAAGCCTAGGGCGCTATGTTTGGCGTGGGCCAAAGGCATAGCGGCTTGGAAGTATGGCTTGCGACACGTGTTGGCATGTGCCAATGGCACGTGCGGCTATGTTGACCTAGTTGAAAGTCTTGCAAGCCTAGGGCGCTATGTTGGGCGTGGGCCAAAGGCATAGCGGCTTGGAAATATGGCTTGCGGAACGTGTTGGCATGTGCCAATGGCACATGCGGCCATGTTGACCTAGTTGCAAGTCTTGCAAACCTAGGGCGCTATGTTTGGCGTGGGCCAAAGGCATAGCGGCTTGGAAATATGGCTTGCGGCACGTGTTGGCATGTGCCAATGGCACGTGCGGCCATGTTGACCTAGTTGCAAGTCTTGCAAGCCTAGGGCGCTATGTTGGGCGTGGGCCAAAGGCATAGCGGCTTGGAATTTGGCGTTGTTGCCATGGTGCGCAGTATGCGGCTTGGTTTGGCATGGTTGCCATGGTGCGCAGTATGCGGCTTGGTTTGGCATTGTTGCCATGGTGCGCGCAGATGCGGCTTGGTTTGGCATGGTTGCCATGGTGCGCAGTATGCGGCTTGGTTTGGCATTGTTGCCATGGTGCGCAAAGATGCGGCTTGGTTTGGCATGGTTGCCATGGTGCGCTGCAGATGCAGCTTGGTTTGGCATTGTTGCCATGGTGCGCAAAGATGCGGCTTGGTTTGGCATTGTTGCCATGGTGCGCGATATGCGGCTTGGTTTGGCATTGTTGCCATGGTGCGCAGATGCGGCTTGGTTTTGGAATTAGGGTTACGTGTTTGAAAACCCTAATCTGGTATTTTGAAATAATACCTATTAATTATTTACACCCGAGTTAAATGCTCTTATTCAATGTGTTGCGGGTAACACTAGGTCATGGGGTTTTACGATTTTACCCCTTGTCTAAAAACCACCATCAACATTAAGTCCCCCGCTTAGCTCGGAACAGGGGGCTTTGTTGCAGGTAAGCATAAGATGGTGACAAACTATTAACAAAGAAACCGTAAAGAAAATTGAAAGGAGGCGGCACAATCAGGGCCTGTGCAGCTTAGGCGACGCTGGGAAGTCATGAGTTGGGAAACCGAGTGGGCTAGGCTGGTGGGACCTAGCAGAATTGGTGGGGCCGGTCCAACTTGGAAACCATGCTTGCAAGCGTTACTTGGGCGGCATTGAGAAGTCGTAATTGGTGGGGCCGGTCCAATCTTGGAAACCATGCTTGCAGGCGTGACTTTGGCGGCATTGGGAAGTCGCAATTGGTGGGGCCGGTCCAATCTTGGAAACCATGCTTGCAGGCGTGATTTTGGTAAAAGGGAAATCCTTCCCTATTTCAAAGTCTTTCACGCCTATATATATATATATATATATATATAAAGCCCCTTTTCCCATTCTGCGCTTTATTCTTTCTTCTTTTCATACTAGCGGCAAAAGAGAGACCGGCTTCCAGGTATGTCTTCGAGTACTCTTCTTTCTCTATATTTTTTTCATAGGTATAAACCTTAAAAGTAGGCGCTTCCACAATCTTTGCATATGATTCCTTGGCGTGCCTCTCGAGGAAAATACTCACGTGTGTATTTCAAACCGTAGAGAACCCCGTATGAATCCCGAAGAAGAATACTGTATATGCTTCATATGACTTCGAACCCGCAGGAAATATTGTATATATGATTTTGCTTTTTGAAAGAAGTATCACGCGCGTAGTTTTGGACCAATATAAAAATGCTCCATATATATTTTTGAACCCGAAGAAGGATACTGTAGACACACTTGTACCCGCATAGAATGCCGCGTATATTGTTTCGAACCCGAAAAAAAATACTGCGTGTATAGTCTTGAACCCGAATAAAATACTGTGTATATAGTCTTGAAACCGAATTTGTTGGGTACGATTATGTGTCAGGGAGATAACTTCGTCTTTCTCCATTTGTTTTGTACAGATATCTTATTACCAAATCGTTACGAAGGAATTTGATAAGATGTTACCTGAACCACATTTCACTTCGTCGAAGGATACTCATAATTCCAAACCGAACACAGATGATGAATTCTTCACTAGAGCCCTCGCCCCTGCTCGGAAGAATCACCCAGGTTTCGTGCCAATTTTGCTAACCGGTGGTGAGGATGACAGGAAAACACGTTCGGTTCGCCCAGAGAGCACCATTCGGTTTTGTCTTCATAAAGGGGTATATTCTTCTTCCAACATTGACTTTAGGATGTGTCAAAGTCCATTGCGTTCTTTTGACAGATGGGTTGAGTTCATGGTGAGCGAGGAGCGTATAAATACCATCTTGACTCGAGCGCAGACATTGATGTTTGTCAAGACTTCAAGAAATCTTCGATTAGGAAGGACATCCTGTGCTTAGTTGCTTTCATCTCCAGATGGTGTTCGGACACCCATACAATCATATGTAGATGGGGTGAGATAACTTTGTCCTTGGAGAGTGTGGCTCTCTTGTTGAATCTTCCTAGAATCGGGAATCTCGTAATCCAATTATCCGAAAGTGAGGCGAAGATGCGGGATGACCCGGCCGCTAAGTTGGGGTTTCGCTCGGAAAGACTCCATTGCGAAGTCGAAGGACTCTGCCCCGGAAAGAGGATGAAAGGTGCCCTTACGGTTGGTGGATATCCCAATGGTTTCCGGACAAGTTGGAGCCTGAACAGAAAAGCAGTGATCTTCATGTCGCAGCATTTTTGGCTCTCTGGTTGTCTAGAGACATTTTTGATGACGGTTCGGCAAGAAGGGAATAAGACCAGAGTTGTTGGCGATTGCTGCGAAATTGGCAAAGGGTGAAGTTCTTCCCATTGGCAAGCTGTTCCTTGGTTCCCTGTACGTACATCTGGATCACCTGGTTACGAACATGCGAGTTTCGAATGGTTTCATGAAAGTGGATTCATATGTGCACGTTTCTTTTCTACAAGTCTGGCTATGGGAGCACTTTGAGAAGTATGCTCCGAAACCGTTGCCTTCGCTTCCCGTGAGTTGGGGAGGCTCCCGAATTCTTCGATGGGTGAACAAAGCGCCCAAGAGTTGGCGTGAGCTTGGTTAGTTTTCTTGATAAGTTGCATGAAATCAATTTTCGTCCATGGGGGCCAGTCCATAATTCTGACTCAAATTGGCACTTTTGCTTCGCTCCGCTCATGTCTTTGTCTTCGATGACGATTTGAGCGTTGGTGAAAACATGTTCATTCAAAGCTGCTTGCCTTGGTATATGCCGTCTTTCTTCGTGGGGTCTTTCCAGATAGTCACTTACAATATTGACCGTGCTGGTCGTCACATGGGTTTCGATCAAGGGGTGCCTCTCGTTTACCTTTGCCGGTGATCCCTAAGGATTCGTTGCGTGTCGCCCTTGACGCTGGTGTCCTTAAGCCGGGTATCCGTCTTTCCTTTTTCAAATGGGAAGAGTAACTTCGACGACCTTCGGCTATAATGAGTTTTGGTGCGACGAGTTTACTATGATCCGAGATTTTGTGAATAACGCGGTGGAAAACGTTCGTTGCAAACCTTCTCCAGCAGTTCTAAAGGAGTATCCAATGTTGAGAGATCCCAAGCGAAAGTTGCCTAGCAATTCGGAAAGCCCCCAGGCCAAGGAACGGAGAACGAAGAATCGTGCTGGCGGGTTCCGGACGGCTTCACAAGATCCTCCCACGGCTCTTGTGTCTTTCAGTTCTTCCAAGAACTGGTATGTGTCGCCTCTTCATGGGTTTGTCTCAAAACACACGTAAATTTCTTACCGAGAATATGTGTCTTGTTTCCTTCAGTGGCTTTGGTAGTGTTAACGCTTTCGCTTCCTTGCACGTTGCCGGGAGACGGCGGTTTCTTCAAGGAATTCCGGCGGCACCGAGCCTACTCATAGCGGTGATGAGTCGAGAAAGAAGAAAGTTCAACAAGCGAGAGTGATTCCTCTGGAAACACTTGGTTCTTCTTCTGGGAAGCGGTTCGGTGAGTTTCGCGCTTTCTTTCTTTCTTCTTCTTTTCTTTCTTTTGAAAAATGTCTAACTCAAGTTTGCGGGAGGAATCCGGTTCGGAGGATGATTCTCGGGATGGAGTCACACGAAAACTTGCCTTTGGTGACCACCGCCGATGACTTGGAGATGGGAGTTAGCCAATTGCCGGCACAAACGTGGTTCAGACGGTGGATGATTCTCTGATGGTTGTTGCCGTAGACATGGAGGAAAACCCTTTGCGAGTCGTGAGGCCACTTGCAGGCGCCATTTTTGATCCCCCGTACTTGGTTCCTTATCCAGGTCTTATGCTGGTTGGCGGTTTTAGCGTGCCGGCTAAGCATGAGGCGTTGTACACCGAGAACTGGGAGAAGCACGGACATATGGCTACAACCAAGAAAGTCACTAGTCGATTCGCGCGGTTAAGCGTGTGGAAGTGGCTTTGTCTTCCATCGAGGATATGCGTGAGGTGACTGGTCACACCGTTTCGAAGACGTTATTGCCGATCGGGAGCACCATCGCGACGTGTGCGTGGAAAAGGAGTTCAACACTTCGTGGTTTGTCGAAGGCCTTGGCCGAGATCCAAAAGTTGAAATATGCGGCAATCGAAAGCCTTTCCGCCGAGGAGATCGCCCGACAGGAGATGGAACTCAAAAGCTTTCCAAGATGTTGACTATGAAGAGAGCGGCTCTTGAAGACGCAAAGTCGACTTTCTCCAAGAAGAGCAGACTTCATTGGACGATTTTCCTTGAACGTTTCTCTGTTAAACTTTCATTTAGGTTCTTTTTTTTTTTTGAAAGACATATTGGATGTCTGGTTCAAAACTTAACCTTTGATAGATAGCTGGTAGCTTTTTAGGGTGTTGGATTATTTCTGGGATGAATGGTTTTGATAATATAACTCTGATTATGTTTTGGGAAAGGAATATTGCTTTTATGAAAGTGTGTGCTAGCAATAGGCACAAGTCGCAATAGTATGGCGGTTTTTATTAAGAACCTAAAAAACAGATCGTATATCTTGCCCAATCTAAATTTACTCACTTGCAAACACGCCTCTTTCCAAGTAAAAGGCGGCTTTGTTTGGTAGAAAAAGCGGCTTTGCTTGTAGCATCGCCTTGATTAGTCCCCAATTGCTTCGGTAGCGTCTTCAGCCGAGTCCCCGCTTTTCTCGTGTAGTTTTTTGCAACCGTAGTTGGTAACCGAGTCGCCCGGTAGTTGAGTCGGATCGAGTTGCCTTCCCTACCATCTTGACATCCGGGTCGAGAAACGAGATCGACAGTCCGACATTATAGCCGATAGATCAATCCTCCCGCCGTGGTCGCCAATTGTTTATGGTTGAAAATCGTTTCGCGATTTCTAGAAATTCGGTAGGTGAGTGAGAAACGGTTCAAACCCTAAACAAATGTGCTGCACATGAGCACTTTATAGATTCGAGAGATCAATCTGTACAAGTCCGGCCTAAACCAAGAAATGGCCGTTCCAGACTTGCTTCGGTCACAAAGTGGAGGAGAAGGGTTGATTTGGGGAGGGAAGCAAAGAAAGGTGTTGAGGAGAGTAGTATCTCGACTTGTATCGTAAAGGAAAGCTTAGGAAGCTTGCAAGAGATGAAAGCTTTTTGGAGAGCTTGAAAAGTTGCCTTTCTGAGAGTGTAAGTGTAGTATATTTCTCCTGACCGAGACTTGTTGTCTGGTGGAAATAGGTAAGACCTATTTATACAAGTCGAGATTGAAACGTACCCTGGCCTCATGAAGGAAGAGAGTAAAGGGTGAAATAATGGGAGGAGGTGGTAACCGCATGGTTTAATGGGCGAAAACGTTTTTCACCATTATTTCCTCTTTTATTTGACCGCTTTATTCCTTTTCACGCTTTCTTAATGTGAGCGTAGTGTACGCCGCATGTCTTTGTGACCGCCAAACCAAAACCCTAAGGAAGCATCCCCGGTTTGTGTTGATGTCTCGAGTGTTGGTTGCATCTTGAGTGCAAGTGGCGCTGCTAGTGGCGCGTGTGGCATGTGCCAATGGCATGTGCGGAATGCCTTGGTGGTAGTTTGCACGGTTTGCAAGTTGGGCTACCAGCGTGTGTGTTTGGCATGTGCCAATGGCATGTGCGGAATGCCTTGGTGGTAGGTTGCACGGTTTGCAAGTTAGGCTACCAGCGTGTGTGTTTGGCATGTGCCAATGGCATGTGCGGAATGCCTTGGTGGTAGGTTGCACGGTTTGCAAGTTAGGCTACCAGCATGTGTGTTTGGCATGTGCGGAATGCCTTGGTGGTAGGTTGCACGGTTTGCAAGTTAGGCTACCAGCGTGTGTGTTTGGGATGTGCCAATGGCATGCGTGGCCATTAGGGCCGTGACCTTGATAGGGAAACTAGCTAGCGAGCATGTTGGCATGTGCCAATGGCATGCGTGGCCGTTAGGGCCGTGATTTTGCTAGGGAAACTAGCTAGCGAGCATGTTGGCATGTGCCAATGGCATGCATGGCCGTTAGGGCCGTGACCTTGATAGGGAAACTAGCTAGCGAGCATGTTGGCATGTGCCAATGGCATGCGTGGCCGTGAGGGCCGTGATTTTGCTAGGGAAACTAGCTAGCGAGCATGTTGGCATGTGCCAATGGCATGCGTGGCCGTTAGGGCCGTGATTTTGCTAGGGAAACTATCTAGCGAGCATGTTGGCATGTGCCAATGGCATGCATGGCCGTTAGGGCCGTGACCTTGATAGGGAAACTAGCTAGCGAGCATGTTGGCATGTGCCAATGGCATGCGTGGCCGTTAGGGCCGTGATTTTGCTAGGGAAACTAGCTAGCAAGCATGTTGGCATGTGCCAATGGCATGCGTGGCCGTTAGGGCCGTGATTTCGCTAGGGAAACTATCTAGCGAGCATGTTGGCATGTTCCAATGGCATGCATGGCCGTTAGGGCCGTGACCTTGATATGGAAACTAGCTAGCGAGCATGTTGGCATGTGCCAATGGCATGCATGGCCGTTAGGGCCGTGATTTTGCTAGGGAAACTAGCTAGCGAGCATGTTGGCATGTGCCAATGGCATGCGTGGCCGTTAGGCCGTGATTTCGCTAGGGAAACTAGCTAGCGAGCATGTTGGCATGTGCCAATGGCATGCATGGCAGTTAGGGCCGTGATTTTGCTAGGGAAACTAGCTAGCGAGCATGTTGGCATGTGCCAATGGCATGCGTGGCCGTTAGGGCCGTGATTTCGCTAGGGAAACTAGCTAGAGAGCATGTTGGCATGTGCCAATGGCATGCATGGCCGTTAGGGCCGTGATTTTGCTAGGGAAACTAGCTAGCGAGCATGTTGGAATGTGCCATTGGCGCGTGCGGCCATGTTGACCTAGTTGCAAGTCTTGCAAGCCTAGGGCGCTATGTTTGGCGTGGGCCAAAGGCATAGCGGCTTGGAAGTATGGCTTGCGACACGTGTTGGCATGTGCCAATGGCACGTGCGGCTATGTTGACCTAGTTGCAAGTCTTTCAAGCCTAGGGCGCTATGTTGGGCGTGGGCCAAAGGCATAGCGGCTTGGAAATATGGCTTGCGAAACGTGTTGGCATGTGCCAATGGCACGTGCGGCCATGTTGACCTAGTTGCAAGTCTTGCAAGCCTAGGGCGCTATGTTGGGCGTGGGCCAAAGGCATAGCGGCTTGGAATTTGGCGTTGTTGCCATGGTGCGCAGTATGCGGCTTGGTTTGGCATGGTTTCCATGGTGCGCAGTATGCGGCTTGGTTTGGCATTGTTGCCATGGTGCGCAGTATGCGGCTTGGTTTGGCATGGTTGCCATGGTGCGCAGTAAGTGGCTTGGTTTGGCATTGTTGCCATGGTGCGCAGTATGCGGCTTGGTTTGGCATGGTTGCCATGGTGCGCAGTATGCGGCTTGGTTTGGCATTGTTGCCATGGTGCGCGAAGATGCGGCTTGGTTTGGCATTGTTGCCATGGTGCGCGAGATGCGGCTTGGTTTTGGAATTAGGGTTACGTGTTGAAAACTCTAATCTCGGTATTTTGAAAAAATACCCCTATTAATTATTTACACACGAGTTAAATGCTCTTATTCAATGTGTTGCGGGTAACACTAGGTCATGGGGTTTTACGATTTTACCCCTTGTCTAAAAACCACCATCAACAACAACAATGGAGAAATATGAAATGAAAGCTAAGTTCTAATGATTTTCTTCTTTTGTCTCTTGATAATTTCCTTAGCCCTTCTATCTCTGTTGATCTCTCCCTCCCTATCATTTTTGAACCCTTATATAGGCAAAGTAGAATACAATTATGATTCACATGCAAGGTCTCAGTTGACAGATTATATTTTAGTTTATCTTATTCGCCAGGTTTTTGAGAACTGTCTCTATCTGTCGCGCTGCTACTCAATCCTTTGTTCTTCTTCTGTTGGGATGATCATCGCATTGTCTTTATCGTGCAGATGCTTTTCGCACCTTTCATCCATTACCGCATAATTAATCTTCGCCTTATTTCTTGATAATTGTTGTCTCTTCGTGTTTAAGGTTGTTTTGCCTAGAGCAAAGTTGTGTATATTCCTTGTGCGATATTTCACCCCTACAGACGGTATGACTTCTGACATCAAATGTTCTAACTTCAGGCTATTTGAGAATTAGGTAACCGAAGAATCCATGCTTGGAAATGGCTATAACTGCGTTACCCAATTTGTTGTTTTCTCTCCATTAACTGTGGGATCTTATTGACTTATTGATGGAATAATTGAACCACGAAGATTCATAAAACATTGAACAATGAAGTCTATGTACTTGATGCATAATAGACCCAATATCCTTGTACTATAAAATTGGGGATCATCTAGGATATAAAACAAGAGAAAATGGGTCATTTGTCCAAAAAAAAATAAAACACGGTTCAAATGGACGAGTAAAAAAAAGTACGGGTAAAATAGCCAAAAAAAAAAAGCAAGGATGAAACTGGATTCATCCTGGCTTATACTTAAAAAATAGAAATGATGAAACTGGATGCATCCTGTGTAAAATAAAAATAAGAAAAAAATATTTGAAAATGGACATGATGAAACCGGTTACATCCTCACCTATTTTTAAATTTTTGTCCATTTAAACAGTATCTTTTTAATTTTTGGTTATTTAAACAGTATCAAAACCTAAGTGTCTTTTTCACCCAGGAATTATTGATTTTGGTCTTTTTGACCAAATTTGTGATAAAACAAAGCTTTGCTAAGCTAGGCTACATAAATAATGATCAACATTTGTCTAGAAGGTGAGATAAATTCCTATAAAATTTGAAAGGCGTAATCTTTTTTCAGTAGCTAGGCAGATAAAGAACCTCATTTGATTGGGGGCCAGACTTTTTAATTGGGGGCCATGACATTTTATTTGCACCCCAAAATTTTGAGGGGCTTATTAATCCGATATTGAAAAGACTGTTTTACCCTTTACTAAACACAGATCTTAAAAAACAGTTAACCCTAATTAAAACCCTTAATTTGGCCCCCAATTTCATATACCATCAGTTTCCTCTCCTCCCATTTCTCTTCATCTTCCTCTCCTCCCCTTCTCTTCTCCACCACCACCATTAACGACTCCGCCCGAGTTTTTTTTTCTTCGACCGATTCATCGTCTAATCGTCGATGTTAGAAGAGAATCGACGATTAAATTCTTCTTCAAACATGGCTCGTACAAAGCAGACCGCTCGCAAAGAACGTCAAATCCCCAATCTCCTCGACGCCGTCAAAGAAAAAGTTATCGAGGAGGAACTCCAAAACCCAAAAATCGAAACCCAAAGAAGATATGGGTCCAATTAGAAGGTATGTGAACTTAAACCCACCTTCTATGCGTTTTTTAGTTGTGTTTTGATTTCGAATTTGAGTCTGGTAACTGAAATTTTTCGGTTTCAGTTAAAGGGTCGTTAGTATCGTAGTGGATACCCCTAACGACTTTTCATTTGCATGCATATTTTATGAAAAATCGTTAGCCTATTAGGTTGAAGATGACGACCCTTATTCTGCTACTTCGGTGAATTTTGCCCTAGAATAGAGTCGTTAATCTGTTATGTTGCAGATGACGACTCTTTTTTGCCGACCCTTATTTATTCCCTAACGACTCTAGATGGAACTCGAACAGCCCTCTGTTCCAAAAATTGATAGGGTCGTCATCTCATTTCCCCTTGAGTCGTCACTTAGGTATGTGCCCTAGAGTCGTCAACCCAAATCGTAGGATCGTTATTGTATTCTTGACGACCCTATGTTATTTGACAGGGTCGTCATCATATGACTTTGAGTCGTCACAAGATGTACAAGGGTCGGTTGTGTTTTAGATTATCGTATTGACGACTCTTGGTCTGATAACCATAAAGTTGATGTCTTGTTGGGTTTTTTTGTTTTTTGTTTCAAACCAAATGCGGAACCAAAGGCAAGGTTCCAATGACGATAACTCCACCTTCCAAACCTCCACGCCATGATAAATACTTACTTGCCGGTCCATTACGCGGTAAGAAGCCGAGTGAGGTATCATTTTCTATCACCGAACCAAGAGACAAAGGTGATGAGTTGTCGGATTCATCAGAATCAGACTCTCCTGTTATTTCCGCTAGCAAAGAGTGGTGAAGAAGAAGAAATCCAAGAAGAGGAGATACAAGAAGATCCTCCGTACGAGGTGAAGAGGAAGTAGAGAGTGACAATGATGATGAAGATAATGTTAGTGGTGATGATTCTGATGATGGTAATGGTGACGATGATGAGCGAGGAAGGGGATGGAGGTAATAATGGTGGTCATGAGGAGGAAGAGGATGAAGGGGATGATGGTGGTGGTAAGGATGATGAAGAGGATGATGGTAAACAAGATGTAGAAGTCAAGAACAATGCAAAGCCGAAGCCGGTAAAGAGGGTTAAGAAGGATGGAACCGATATTGCACCGAGCGCGAGACACATTCCCCGCGTCGTTTGATGTTGGATCCTCTTGAAGTGGTAAACCAAGAAGAGAACCTAGAGATGGGGGCAAAGTTCTATTTGGATATGCTGGATCATGGGCTCATACAATCTATGAGACAATAGTAAGAATCCCAACTTTGCTTGTTATTTGATTAGTTGGTTTATATTACTTTTCTCATATGATTTTTAATATTTAATTGTTTATTTTTGGCAGGATCATAAGAATGCCGCACGTCTCTTCAGGCACCAATCTTCTTTTAAGAAAATGGAGTTGTGGCCGCTATAAGGTGAATGTGCAAGAGTTAAAGAATATGTTGAAAACTCCGGTTTGTACAATGCCGTTGTGAACTCTGTGATTGCGTATGACAAGGTCGCAGTATCTAGTTTCTGTGAAAGGTATTACAGCTGAAGTCGACACATTCCAACTTCCTTTTGGCGAGATGGCATTGACTCGATGATGCGAAATGATATTAGGGGTGCGGAGTCGAGGGTAAATCAACCGATGAGAATTTCAAGAGAAGGCCTAGTTGGGATGAAATTTATACATGGACCAAGAACTTGTTTGGGTGGGATAAAGAGAAGACTGATGGGCTTTTCGTGCCGGGAACTAAGTACCCGAAGAAAGAGTTCAAACTTGTGGACATTAGGAAGATGTTTGCTGGTACCGAAGACAAGGAACAAAAAGGAGGTCTCTCTGATATGGAATGTCGTTATGCGGCGGCTGCTTATTTGTTGTATGTCCTTGCATCGGTTGTATTTCCCGACAGCAAAGGTAACAGGATGAGCGCCAACCTTCTTCAGCTTTTGGACCCCTTAGAAGATGTGAACAAGTACTCTTGGGGGACTGCCATAGTTGCACATCTGAATGGTCAGCTTTCCCAGGGATCTCGCGAAAGAACTTCTCAAATTAATGGGAATTTGGCTCTAATCCAGGTATTTGGATTGATGAAAGTTGTCTTCTTTTAGTATGTTTTTTTCCTTCGATATATTTTTATGTTTATTTGATTGTTTAAAATAGGTGTGGATTTATGATCATTTCCCGTCACTGTTCAAAGACAATGAAGATGTGAAAATCAACTCAAATTGGAGCCCAGGTAGTCCAACAGGAACCCGTTGGTTGTACTCCGGTTCTCAAGATAAGGAACAAACTGATGCCTTGATAGAAATGCGTAAAAAACTCGACAACATCACGGCGGAAGAGGTAATCTTTACTCCTTACAAGGATGCTAGAGTTGGCGCAATGGAAGATGTCGTGTATTACCATGGCCCTTTGTTTCACCCTAACGGTTTTTCAATGTACAATCCTTTGAGAATCATGCGTCAACTTGGGTTTGTTCAAGATTCACCCGATGAAGACGATGTACCTCCGTTCAAGCACAATTTGAACAAATGTGAGGCCAAGCAAAAATTTGAAATAAAAGTGGTTTATGAACCTGCAACTGATGTCAAGCATTGGAACAATAGACATTCTAGCCTCGTAGACATCACATTTTGGGTGCATGTGGATAAAGGTTACGAGGCAACAACGGATTACTATCAATGGTACAAAGGCTTCTCCCATGGTAGGGTAATACGGATCGATCAGACTACGGGTAGGAGGACCAACAGAGCATCCACATCTTCTTCTCAAGGCGATTGTAGAGATGATACTACCATTCTTAAACTAGTGGTGAGTATTTATTTGTGTAATTGTGTTATTCATTTACATACAAATATAGTTCGATTCATTAGAATTGTTTTTTTAATGTATATAGAGGGAACGAATGAAGCTTTTTGTCAAGGCTTTTTGTTGCTCGGCCGACAAAGGGGAAGTGCTTGATCTGAGAAGCAACGTCGGTACGCTGATTATTGCACGCACATTGAAAATCCCAATGCAAACAAGATGTTTGCTTTGAGCTGGCCAAGGAAGGTAAGAGGACCCGGAAAACACGTAGCCGAGCACAACAACGTGGTGAACAGGGGCAAAGTAGCCAACATCATGATGAACAAGGTACCCGAGAAGATGGTGGTTCCCCAAGGGGCAGTGATACTCAGGGTCCTCCTCCTAAGAAAACCCGAAGAGTTTCCCGGTCAGGGAAGTAAGGTGGAGGTCGAGGTCGAGATGGTGGTCTTGAGTGAGGAGATGTTACCGTCTACTTGAACTTACGTTTATTTTACTTTATGTGTGTGTTGAAACTACTTATGTGTTTGGTTTGGATGGTTTGTTGAAACTACTTTGTTTTAAGAAGGATGGTTACTAGTATGTTTGTTAGAATAATGTAGTACTCTCATGCAGTCCAGATTATACACTGTTATAGAGTTAGGGTCGTCAGCTTTGTTCTGTAGCATATTAACGACCCTTATTGTCACACACATAGTCGTTAAGTGTTTCAATTAGAAGTCTAACGACTCTGAGGGAAATGAAAACAGTGATGACCTTTTTTTTCCTGTATGGAGTCGTTACTGGTTATATTGAAATCACCGACGACCCTAGGTCAAGAAACATACGGAGATGAACGACATTTTATATGTCTAGAGTCGTTAATTATTATGTATAAACCAATGACGACTCTATGTTAGCCAAAACATACAGGAGATGAACGACATTTTATATGTCTAGAGTCGTTAATTATTATGTATAAACCAATGACGACTCTATGTTAGCCAAAACATCCAGGAGATGAACAATATTTTCTATGGATAAAGTCGTTATCTGGATCATATAGCAGGTTAACGACTTTAATATGTGTATTAAATCCGAAAAATACCCCTTTTAGGTATACAGAGTCGTTGCTTTTATATGGGATATACTGACGACCCTTAGTTAAAATAATAGAGTCGTTATGTTTATAACATAGAATGGTAACGACTCTTTGATTCTGGTTAACATTTCATCAATCTCGAATTACATAATAGTTAATATGGGAATTCTTGAATTTGACACATCAAATGTTCGTCAATGAACCTTCTCGCTCGACGATACAACGTTGTATATTCTTTGTGGTGAATGAACTTAGTATCCCCATTACGTATTGTCCATAACCCATTGAAACGTTCAAATGAAATTAAAGGAGGAATGTTATATGTTAGTGCCTTTGAAGCATGATGAAAGTATAAATATTAAAGAATTACTCACCTTTTCCTTAAGAGGAGCTCGCGGATGATGGTCGTACACCATATTTCTAACTTTTACATACTCTCTCATTGCAATTTTAATGTAGTTGAATCGAAATGCCAAGTCTCTCCATTTTCGGTTATTAGGATTCGCATACGACCGTAGAAGAACTCCTTAACTCTCTTCCAAAACATTGAATAGATTTCATTTGGACGTTCACGAAAGGTATTAGCAAACGATTTAACGAGACACAAATCTTCATACGGTTCCCATTCAGCCATTGCAATTGAAAGATTTCATAGTTTGGTGGAAAATAAAATGATTTTGGGCTATTTGCTCAAGAGGATGGGGTGGTATTATATAGAAGAAAATCCCAACGGTCGTTTTTTTTGAATTTCACAACATGGGTCGTTAATTATGTGATTAAAGTAGTTGACGACTCAAGAGCAGGTTGTCTTCACGACTTAGGGTACAATACACTTTGAATTAATAAAAAGAGATAACGATCATTTATTAAAAAAAATTGAATATCGATTGAAAGGAAACTTGGAATAATAGCATACTAAATATGAATTAGAAGGTGGAAATTCCTTTGAACACATTACATGTTATTCTTATTTACGGTGTGAGATTCAACTAGCATTGCATGGCTTCGATGTGATAAAAAGGCTCTCCTCTCCATTTGGTATATGCGTCCCAAAGCACGCCTATCCCCTTTGTGCCTCGCGAGAAACTCGTTGTACTTGGTGCACCATTTCATAACAAGAATCGTCCTATGACTGATGTGGGATGGCAAATAAGGATATCGTAGTTTCTTGTTGTTATTAACGAAAGGACCCAAACCAACTTGGCTCCAAAATTTAGTATCATGTTGATGTTCTTCATGGAGATCCCTGACGATGTAATAATTTTTAACCCATTCGGTCTCTTCCTCGACTTGCTTGAATCTTTCTCGGAGTTGGGATTGTTCTTCGGCTCGTTTTTTGGCCTCGCGCAACTCTTCTTCTTCCTTAGTAGGATATGGCGTGAAAGTGTACGGTTTTTTTAGTAGGTCGCATGCTTTTTTTGCGTATCTCTTCTTCCATTGCCAATATTGATTTGGTTGGTCGCTTGCATCGTCTAAGTATGTTATCAATTGAATTGGTAGTCGATGAAGGATTTTCCATTTACAAACTAAATTTCTTGAGGTGGTTTTCAATTGAATTTGCTTCTGGAAGTGTTCCTCTATATATATACAATAGTTACCAACGGCTATTTTTTTTTGGGAAAAAGTGTATACAAAAAAATCCGTTGGGTGTTTTCTTATTAGAGTCGTCCATATATACACTATAACTATGACGACTCTAGTTCTTAAAACATCCAGGAGACTGTCAAATTTTTAAGGTTAAAGTCGTTAATGTTTAGGTATATATTAATGACGACTCTTAGTTGGAAAAACATCCAGGAAACTGTCAAATTTTCAACGTTAGAGTCGTTAATGTTTAGGTATATATTAATGACGACTCTTAGTTGGAAAAACATCCAGGAGACTGTCACATTTTTATGGTTAGAGTCGTTAATGGTTATGTACATATGGATGACGACCGTTATCATCTGAAAAACATCCAGGAGACTGGCACATTTTCAACGTTAAAGTCGTTAATGGTTATGTACATATGGATGACGACTCTAAGTTGGAAAAACATCCAGGAGACTGTCACATTGTATTCATTAAGCATTCTTCAAGATACAAATATCTGGGTAGAAAATACAACCATTATCAAAAAGTATGCTTCAAAATGCAATGCATAGTTGAGAATAAACATCTTCTCTCACGACTCATTTCCCAAGTCTAAGTAAACCTGGGTTGGGTCCATAGCATTCCAAATGTTCATTCCATACTCATACTGGTTTGTCCACTCCTTGGTGTACTCTCCCCAATCACCATACACCCGTGGTAGAGGACATTCTTCGGAAATCTTCAAGCCTATGTAATGGTTATAATTCACATGTGCCATTACAATTCTTCTTTTCTTTGTCGCCGCCTCGCACCTAGTTTTTGAGGGTACGTACATACAAGAGGCTCGGAAAGCCTTTGTCTTGAATACAATTACAACACAAGTGAATGTGTCCGCCAAAAGTTGGCCACCAAAAGACATTTGCATCCAAAACTTATAACCGGCCTTCTTCGACCCCTTCCTCCATTTCACGTTTGAAACCAACTCCCTAAACTTCAATTCCCTCTCTTTTTGATCTCCTTCCATGATCATTTTCAAATATAGTTGTTTGTCCCGAACTAGTTTTTCTCGCCATTTTTTTCTTGCATATTCGATTTGGGTGAGCTTAAGTTCGTCGGCCTCGTCGAAATGCCCTAATTATTCCGTTCAACATGGTAACCACAATTTACATCGCCGTCAACGTCGTCGGTTAATAAAAGGTGATCCAAGATGACGTGAGGAAGTTGGTCGGTATAGTCTTTATACAAAGTGTAAGCAACACGATGTGGTCTTCCTTGGGAATCTCTAGGGGTGCGCGGATTACCTTTTATTCCTCTTATCGTCACCATTCCGCTCGTTTGGCTTTGTTGGGTACCGACCACATGGTCTACAACATCCATGTCTTCCTTTGGCGGCCCCCTTGCCTTGGGTACGAAAGAGTTCTCATACTCCGTATATTCCGCTGGACATACCGATGACGTGACAGGTCGCTTTTGCAACTCTTTGCCGCTTTCACGCTTTCTCTAAAAGACTTTTAGTTGTGGGTCTACCCGTTGGTTTTGTTTGTTTGGCTCTTCTTCTACTCCGAAGCTCTTACGGGCAGCCGCCACAAATTAGAAACCGGTGATTCTGTCTTCCTACACAATTCGTTTTTCGATATTTCTCATTGATATACTTTCCAATCTCAAGGTCTCCAAATTGTTCATCACTCTCTGTGGGATTTGGGATGAACCCAAGTTGCTTCCAAAAAGGATCGATATCTTCAATGGGAATGAGCCCTTGTACCCACCGAGCTTATGTTTACACGGAGGCCAAGCCACGTCTCGGTTGTGCAATTACATTTAATGACTTTTCCATCGGAAGCTTTCGCTCGAAATTTGTTAAGTTCGGTCATCATATGCTTTATTGCCCACCATGACACTTGGTGCGAAACCCCACGTAGCAATTCTTTGTCTTCCATGTATTGCTTCAAAAACGGTCCTTACTATACTCCATCTGAGTCACTATCTTGCTAAGGTCATCCTCGGCGTGCTCGTGAATAGCTTCCTGTACCGTAACTACCCCACCCGTGTTCTCTTGAAGAGTTTTTTTCAAACGCCCATGGACCGCTCTGCTATACTCGTGGACTCATTTTTGTAGTGCTTGTACTTATTGGTCCATGCATAAACAAACTTTTCCTTCCAAGAATTCAACCATGTATCTAGGCAATAATCGACAACCTTCTTATGATCCGTACTCCAATCATCAATAAACTTTTGAAGATTTGCATAGTACTTTACTTCGGTCTTCGAATGAGCCAAACGGTCCCAATCTTTGCAGAAATCCTCCCATAGATCACCATCTTCAGCATATTTTTCCTTTTCTTTCTTTTTCTCTTCGGCTATCTCTTTTTTTGAAAGTTTACTTAGACGCTCGTCTTCCTCCTTGGAACGTTGATTACCCTTTGCGGGCTTGATTTTTGGATATGATTCTTGCAATTAGAAAAAATATTCATTTGGATGTGCCACGTACAAAGAAAATGTTGAGCATGTGGAAAAACTTGACGAACGGCACTCATGACCGCAAAATCCCTATCCGTAATTATAACCCGCGGTGTGTCTTCGCCTCGGTAAATCAACCGAACTTGTTCAAAAGCCCAAACATAGTCCTCTATTTCTTCCTTTTCCATAAAGCACCATGCCACTACTGAATGATTGCTTATCCGAAGTATGACTAACCACGTTCAACAATGGCATGTTATACTTATTGGTCTTATAGGTGCAATCTATGAACAAGACCTGGTAAAAACACTGAGCCAAATCCACCATCCTAGGATGGGCAAGAAAAATATGTGTCACTTTGTCGCCCGGGACCCACCCTTGTTTGCATGGCGTAGTTAAGTTTTTCCCGCCAACCACTCGATTGTTGCATAATTAATCTACCATCCCATTCAGTTCTCTTGATCGTTGCTTTGGCAAACGTAGATTGTGGAAATAATAGACATGTTTGCCTTATCTTCCGCCCTTATTGCATTTAGGATCCGAAGGGGCCTACATCGCTTCATCTCGCCGTACCTTTTCCATTTGATGTGGTTTCAATCTGGCATATCTTTGGGTGCCCTAAAAGAGTACTAGGTGGAGGATGGTTGTGACGACCATCCGGAATACTATACAACCTCCATAGATTAGTTTCGGGATGCCTTTTGAAAACAATCCTCGAAGGGGCATCGTATCTTCTTCGACGAAGTTTTGTAGACCCTCGTCGTCTTCTTCTCATACTTGTAGTTCTTCCCTTTGTGACTTTCTTCCTTATCCCCCGCTCTCTCGCATACCATCTCCATTTGCTTATAATCAACGTGTTTGCTTTGAACAACTACGCACATCTTCTCTTTTGCCTTGGAAATAATCCATTCCTTGACATCAGCCTTTGTCTCCCACGTCTACATTAAAACCAATGTCACGTTCATGATGCAACACTAATTAAACAATTTTCATAAAGATATACATCGATTCAAACATTAAAAACGTACCAAATCGGTCATATAGTGTTGGGAGGTATCCGGACCGATAATGGAGACGGGTTCCGGTTGAGAGCTCGCCCGTACAACCAACTACATAGAAAAGAAAAACATATCATAATCCAGTCGTTAATTTCTGAGATGTTAAAATGACGACCCTAAAAGTCGTCATCTTTATTTACAGGTTGACGACACTAACAATCGTCAACATTATTTTTGCGGCGTACAACGACCCATTCCTCGACAAATGACGACCCTCTATATACACACGACGACTCTACATTCCCAAATATAAACCATGCTGCCAAGATTCACCTTGGGTCGTTCTTCGTTTATAAATCTAGCTTGACGACTCTAGACGAACTTAGTGGAGAATTTGAAAATCAACGGTAACTTTGACCGGTAGGGAGCGCTTATTGCGAAATAATCGTTTTTATTATAAAAAAACTAGCCGTTGGGTACATTTTTGCTATAAATAGAGACTTATCTCTTCCAAACTTATTCACCCATAACTTTCAATCTTCTTAAATCAGTCACCCATCACTTTCAAACACTAAAAAATGGCTTCAACTCCGTTCAATAATCTAGAAGATGTTGCTATTGTCAGAGCACACACCACTCTCACAAAGCACTCCGTTGAGGAAGCGCAATGGGTGGCGAGAACGAAGACCCAACAAGAGGGCCTTACTTTGGGCATGATCAAAACACCAATGCTTCGTGGAAACGGGTGTTTAAGGTATTCAAAGCACTGAGCGGAAATCGTTATAGGAGGACGCTCCCACAAATAAGGGAAAGGTACGCATATTTATACAATGAATGCGTACTGCTAAGAAACGAATTGAAAGCTCGTAAGGACGCTATGCCGAACAAACCTCGAATGAGTAGAGTAAGTTTGTGAATCAATAGGCCTTTCATCAAAAAAATTTAATTTGGTTATCATTATTCAACAACGCTGACTTATTTAAAAAATTGTTTTTCCAGTATACTTTGGGTCGGACCCAATACGAATTAAAGTACGGCCATGAGTTTTTGCACGAGGATCTCTTTACACTCTCTTGGAGGAAGTTGAATGGCAATTCGCCCAATATAATTAAACTCGTATAGATTTTCTATGGCAATGTATTGAACAATTTAATGTGATTTCCTTCTATTTTATTTCAACTACATGTATGTTTTTTCGGATTCAATAAAACACATGACTTCAAATATCGGTGCAATAATAGTTATTTCATAAAGGGTCGTCATGATTCGTTAAAGCAAAAGTGACGACTCTAAAGATTGTTTGAAATTCTTGGCATGAGTCGTCATTTATGGAGAAGAACATATTAACGACTCTAAAGGTCACTTGACACGAGAGACTATTTGACGGTTGAGTCGTCATTCGAAAAACATAACACATTAACGACACTTTTTATCATCAAGAGTCGTCACTTGTTTAATATACATAATGACGATCCTTAATGCGATTAATGTGAATTTTGAATTCACCAAATGTGGTTGAGTCGGGCAACGGTTAAAAATTCAAAAAAATGACTGTTGGGTCCTTAATCTCTATAAATAGAGACCCATACCTCACACATTCTTCACCCAAACCATAATTCTAAACCTTCACATTCATTCTCATACATTTATTATCCAAGAGGAAAAAGAAGAGGAAACACCATGACTAGTACTTACACTTCGGAAGAGAATTGTGCTATTGTGAGAGCTTGGAAAACAGTCACAAACCACTTTGAAGATCTAGGAAAAGACATTGATCAAACATCGGATGCTTGGTGGAACCGCGTATTCATCGTTTTTGTGGCGTTAGACGGAAATTGCAACTCAAGGTATTTGAAACTCGTCAAGGAACGGTTCGAGGAGATATTCTTCGAGTGTGAAGTTTTCAAAAGAGAAATCAAGGACGCAAGGGAAGCCATGCCCAATATTTCGGGTGCTATGAGAGTAAGTATTTAAACAAGAGGTAAAACTTATCCAAAGCTTTCTACAATACTAACGAGTATGTTTGCGTTTTCGTTGAGGAAGGCGTATGGCTATTACGAGGAGCTTCGTGGGAAAAAGTTTGAGTTCGACGATTGCTACTTTATCTTGGAAGGCACCATGTATAATTACGCCATTTATGATTAGGTGTATAAGTGCACCGTTGTTATCTATTGTATTTCATTTCCTTCAATGTATCGCTATGAAAGATGTATGCCTTTTACGATTCAATGAAATGATTCTATGAAATCAAAACTTATGATAATCCAGCGCAAGGGTCGTTATTATATTAAATAAAACACCGAACGACTCTACTTAAAAGTTGAAATTGCGGGATAAGGTCGTCATCTTATATGAAAACATATATGACGACTCTAAGTGTTTTATTTACTGAGAGTTCTGGGTTTAGAGTCGTTTGTCTCTAAACAAAAAACATTAACGACCCTTTTTGACCTAGCATAAAAAGTCGTCAGTTGCAGGTTTAGAGTTCTGGGTTTATCACACGCCCCTAACGATTTTTCATAACCTGGAAAAGTTGCAGGTTTAAGTCGTCATCGGTAATTCCAATTCACTGACGACCTTTAAGAGTCGTTAATGAATCCAACCCCCGACTATAACGACCCTCACACTGACGACTTAAACAGTGACCATGAATCGACCCCTTGGAGCACCATTCAGACAATTTCAAGAGTATATGAGGTTTACCTGATTGTTTTGAGGTGCGGGTTCTTCATTTGGAGTATCGATTCCTTCATTTTGAGGAGTAGGATCTTCATTTCCACCATTATTCATGGCTTCCTCCATTAACATCTCCTCATCAAACATCCAATCCATATGATTAGTTGAGACAATATAACCATCAACACAATCATGGTTGTTATTTGAAGCTTCACCACCCTCATTCCCTCCACTTGAATCACTCATTTCAAAAACCCTAATTTTTCCACTCAAAAACTTCTCCTCTTCTTCTCAACACATAAAACCCAAAAATAAAATCTCCACAAATTTTTATCCTAAAATCAGATTTTTATCTAAACACAATTACCACACTAATCAAGTTAATTAATTCTTAATACTAATCACTTAGGGGCATTTTAGCCATTTAAAAAAATTATAAGGGGTGACCCAAATTAGGATTGGGTGACCTTTTTTTGTCATCTAGTGCTTGGCCCCCAATTAAAAGGTCCGGCCCCCAATCAAACCGGGATAAAGAACCCCATTACAATACAAACCCAAAACTAATTTCACTACTCCCCTTGATAAAAAATTTAGTTAGATACTAAAATTCCATGATTAAAAAGATAAACAAATTGTCAAAACCCAAAAAGAATACAAAAATTGGAATCAAAACCCAAAATATACAAATAAGGAGATGCTTCAAATTCAATTTTCCTCGTCTTACTCGAAAGAAAAAAAAAATCGTGATAAGATACATAGTTTAATGAGAAAGAATGAAATATAACTACACACATTGAAAAGAAAATTAGAACGCCATAAAAACCACACCTTGAAACTATTACATAATCACATTTTTCCTTATCTTCCTTCTTTTCTTTCTGACTAAACTTTGTATCAGTTGAAGGAAAAAAAAAAGAAAAAAAAAAAAAAAAACTTGTATAAACCACTCCATGCTATGTTCACATTGTAAAAAGTTTATATTTGGGAAAGGTGTTGGCTCCGGTACTTCTAAATGACGACTATTCATCCACAAACGGCGTCAGCCTCAACATCCTCTTTAATTAATGATTGATATATGATAGTGGTGTTTTTTTTTTGGTGGTCTTGTACATTTGATAATAATCCCTCCGTCTCTGATATATTGGCGGAGAAGTGGGTTTCTCTTAAAATAAGAAATTTTTTTAATTTCATACATATCCATCATCTTTCCTGTTTGCCCTTTGTACAATTTCCAACATTAGAAACATTAACTTAATTATTGTGATAACTACCTATAATAAATAAGGGTAATGTATGGAAAAACCTATATTGGAATTGAAAATCTGCCTATCTAATGGGACTACAAATTTTCAAAACTCCGCCTATATAATAGGGACGAAGGGAGTACCAAAATACCCTCATTTGATTGGGGCCATGAATATTAATTGGGGCCTTGACATTTTATTTGCACCCCAAATTTTTCAGGGGTGTATTAAACCGATTGTGAAAATACTATTTTACCCTTCACTAAAAATAAATCTTAAAACCCTATTAACCCTTAATCTTAAGCCCCAATTCATTTCTAGTTATAAACAAAAAGATTACTCCCTCCCCTCTCACCCTCTCGACTCTTCTCTTCTCCCCCATTAACGACTCCAAGAAAAAAAAAAAAAATCTTCACCCGAAAAATTTCAGTTACAGTAAAAGGGTCGTCAATTCGACAAGCCTAAACCCTAACGATTTTTCATATGCATGTAGAGACCATAAAAAGTCGTTAGGGTATATGATGATCAAGATAACGACCATATTTCTTGTTTTTATATTTTTTACCCTAGATTAGAGTCGTTAACATAATATAGAAACCTATTACGATCCTTTATGGACGACCCTTTTTTAAAGGTCAACGACCCCAGGTGAAAAACAAACAGCCTCTCTGTCCCAAAAATTTTCAGAGTCGTCTTGGTATAGACATACAAAATGACGACTTTTTGTGACCTAAGCTAAGAGTTGTCAGGGTATATCATATTACCCTGACGATTTTTCATAACCTGGAAAAGTTGCAGGTTTGAGTCGTCAGGTATATCATATTACCCTGACGATTTTTCATAACCTGGAAAAGTTGCAGGTTTGGGTCGTCATTTTTGGTGTCAATACATTGACGACTTTATAGAGTCGTTGGGGGTATACATCCTCGACATTGACGACTCTTTCTCTGTGTTGTGACATATATCCAATCCATGTGAGAATGTAAGATAATCTTACCATCAACAGAATCATCTTTGTTACTTGAACCTTCTCAAAAATTATTTCCCCTACTTGAATTACTCATTTCTAAAAACCCTAAGTTTTCCTCTAAAACCTCCTCTTCTTCTTCTCAACTCACAAATAAAAAATAAATAAATAAATAATTCTAAAATCTGATTTTAATCTAACATAATCTAACCACACTAATTAAATTAACTTTATTAAGTTTTAATACTAATCATTCAGGGGTAGTTTAGGTATTTAGAAAAAATTTTGCTAAAGGGTGACCCAAATTAGGTTTGTGTGACCTTTTTTTGTTCTCTAGTGGCAGGCCCCCAATTAATATCTTTGGTCCCCAATCAAACGAGGCAAAATACCCCTTACTAAAAAAACACCACTCCTAAAAAAGATGGGTAATCTAAAATAATAATCACAGGCAATTTAGACTTATACACTACTAATGACGCGATTACTCCTTCGTTTTTTGTGATTGGCCTTTTGCAATAACTTCAACTTAATGAGGGTAATTTCATGAAAACAATTATTTGCTTTTAGGAATGATTGGATTTGTTATGTTTCCTCAACCAATGAGTACAAAATTGTAGGAATGTGTTGACCGAAGACTGGGTTCACTAACATCATCAAATAATTGGATGAAAGAATTTTTTTTTTTCAGTATTCTTCTTTCGTGTTTTAAAATGCCCAGATTACATTTCATTATGTAGCAGCTAAATTTCTATCTATAATATGCTAAGTATAGCCTAAATTTTGATAAAAATGTTGAGAATATATTTCATGGAAAGATCGCAGCAGTTGTAGCAACATGCTATATCTCGCTCTTACAGTAGTGATCATTGAGTAGCCAGATATAGTAGCATCTGCAATAGCTTATGGTAAATTGCTCTTCTAGTAACGATCATCGAGTAGAATCCAATTTCCATCTTCATCAAACCCTACAGAAACATGTTTAATAAAAATAAAATAAAATCTTCATAAAATAATGAAATCATAACAAATTAGAAAGATTTTAACTCAGTAGAGCTACAAAGAAGTAAAATAATCATCTGCACACTGAAAACAAGTTCTTTAGCTGGATATGCTGCACACAAAGTGTAATTGTAGAATTTTTCTTCATTCAGGAAACTCCATGTGATCAACTAACTCCTGCGCGAGGTCATCACCCCATTCTGATTTCTCATGACTAAGTCTTCCAATTGAACATCACCTAAACAATGAAATTGATGGCCAACTTTCATTTCCGGCTCTTCATAGCCTGAAACCATATCTTCCACCAGTGACTTCTCCCACATGAAGTCACTAAAAGAACCCAAAACCGAATCACTCTCTTGAATAAGATTATTTAGTTCAGTATTTGCAGTGGCCGCGTATAATGTCTCCACATCTGATTCAATCACAGTCTCTTCTTTTACAGCATGACCAATGTAATCCTCAACCTGGATATCCTCCAATATCCCTTCCAGCTGCAACACTTCCGCGCTTGCACTAGCAAGCAATCTTATTTTCTTTCCAGTTCCAAGTCCCAATTCTTTGTTCTGCTCATTCCGGCTGATTAATTGATGTACAAAATCAGAGTTCTTTAGCGCTTCCGCAAGGAAACCCATCAAGTTTCTTTGCTTGCTTTCAATTACCTGCATTCTTTTCTCAATGACTACAATTTCACCCTCAGAACTCTGTTGCTGCTGCCACAATCTCACAACTTCGGACATTAACACACTGGGGTTTCTCTTAAGCCTATCAATTTTGTCTTCCAATCCATATTGTCCTAACTCAACACAAACGCCTAGTCCTCCTTGTTGAATGTTTTGAGTTATATTTCTTCTCCTCTTGATGTACTTCAACAAATGCTTTTGCCCTCTCAAAAACCCTTCGTTCGCGAATTCCCAGCGATCCCGATCAACCTTCTTGAATCCCTGTCACACATTCAACACAAAACAAATTTCAGAAAACTGGTGAATATAATTTGAGCAAAACCCATAAAAATGTACAAAAATACTAAATCAGAATTCTTGACAAAAGTGGAGTGGTGGTACTTACATAAGTGTTGAGCTGACGAACAAAGCTCGAAAAATTACCATGCTTGAAGTATCTAGGTAGAAGGCTGGATGCCAGTTTATGTGAATCCCAAACAATGAAACTATTACGAGTTACATTCCACGAAATAATTGAATCAGTTCCAGGGTCCTCAACCATTTCATAAGTTTTCGTTAGAAAAGGTGGTGGACCTATATCGTGTAATCCCTCCATCGGTAACGGCGATGTAGTCAACGATGAAGAAGATGGAGATGACCAAGTAGCAGAAGATGTACTATTAACCATGAAGAGAATTTGAACAAGTTCAGCTAGGGTTAGTTACTTCAGTTGTGTGGAAGTGGTGAGTCCACTGCTATGTATAGAAAGATGAGAATAAATCAACAAATGGGAATAAAATTCCAGAAATTTCTACAAATTTCTCTGTCAAATCAGTGTCACAGTGATGAAAAAGTTCAACGAAAAAATCTTCATGCTATTCCCCACTTTGATCTTTTTGCATCCTTCTCCCTACAAAAAAAAAAAAAAAATCTAGAAATTTCTGGAGGCCCGCTGATTGGATAAGAAACAGTGGCTATTGCATCATTCTGAGACCCACAGAAAAAGACAAAAGGGATGGAGGTTTCCTAACAGAAAGCAACGTCACAAGAAAAGTGAAAATGATACTCCTTCCGTCCCACTAATAAGTGATCTAGTCATTTTTAGATTTTGTCCCACCATTAAGTGACCTATATCACTAAACAAGGAGATATTCCTAAATTATCCTTTTAATTGATTATAAGAAATATAAGAAATATGCATAATTTGATAATCATGTTTATATTCGTTACGTAGGTGTTTTAAAATGCTTTTCAATGATACGAAGTTTGCGAACATCTTTGGTGTAGTTTGAGAGATAAATCATTTCAAAATTTCACTATTTATTATCCATAAGGGTATAATTGTAAAAAGTGCTTAAAAATACTTTTCCCCTTGCTTGCCTTAAAAATTGTGCAAACTTGAACTAGGTCACTTAATAGTGGGACGGAGGGAGTAGAAAAATGAACTAAAACTTGGCAATGTTCAACCAAAAGCAGACCAAACTCAACCAAATTAGAGGAAAGAAAAAGTAGTTTCAATCAGAAACACAAGAGTAAACTGTGAGAGTATAATAAGCTTAAGAAAGGCATTTTACATAATATATGCCGACGTGTTTTAAGTTAAGAAATTGAAAGCTTTCACTTAGTAGAATACAGGATTAAATAGAAACAAATGAATTGAGTGCTTTCAGTTGAAAAATAAGACCAAGCCAAGTTCCCCCAAAATGTACACAAACTACTGACTGAGACATGTTAAAACTTTAGAGGAAGTGTCAGTTCGATGCAGATGTTTGATTTTCTGACTCGGAATTGGATGGTAAAGTTAGAGGAGTTATTGCAACCTGTTTTGACTTACAATCATTATCACCACAAGGACACCTAAGGACTTTATAGAGAACAAAACAAAAAAGAAAAAGAAGTACTACTACTTTGGTTTTCACTTTCAATTTTTCTTGGGATTTTACCTAAAAGTGTGATTGAAAAGTGGGTTTATTCCAAAACTATGATCAATTTGAAATTTCTTCTAAAAGTGTGACCATGACCGGTCAACGGGCATGTATGCCCTAGTTTTTTACGGAAATACCGGATTTTGTCCTCAGATGTGTACATATCGGGTAAGGATGTGTACACATTTGGTCAGGATGTGTACACATCGAGCAATGATACCCCACCATGAATAGTGTCCGATGTGTAGATATTATATGTAGACATCCAGAATCTAGGCATATTCATATGTTGGATAAATGTAGACATCCATGTTTCGATGTGTAGACATCGGACACTATTCATAAAATATGTGGACATCAGGCTATAAATATGTGGACATCAGCTATAATTTGTGGACATCGGCTATGAATATGTGGACATCAAGCTATCGATATGTAGACATCGGGCTATAAAGGGTACTTTGGGTATTACGTAAACTCAGTCACACTTTTGAAAGAATTTTCAAATCAGTCACACTTTTGAAAGAAATGTACATTTCAGCCACAGTTTCGGGTATTTCCTCATTTTTCAAGAGCTCTAAAATCTAGATCTTCGTCCCACAAGCTTTAATGACACAAAATCAACATGAAGGATTTCCTTCCGTGGGTACAATTATAGTTGGCAGGGGTATTCGGTCATCACTTCATTTTTGCGGGGAACTTTAAATGACACCCCAATATGTGGGAATGACACCCTTTCAAACTAAACTGAAAAAGAAAAAATTCCCTTTATAACTAAAAATCTAACTTAACCTAATCAAACTAGTGGTGGGACTTGGGTTGGTTGGTCGGGTTGGAAGGCTTGGCCGAGGCAGACTCGAGGTAGAAATTATTTGCCCAGATTGCCCATGGAACCCGTGGAACCCGTGAAGGTGCTGTCCAAGTCCTGCCCAAGTTATATTCCTCGGGTTCCCCTGGTTCCTCGGGTTGACCCATGCTAATACTTTACAACATAAAAATTGTGGACATAGAATGAGGTTAGTTAGTAGACTCATATATATATATATATATATATATTTGTATTTAGCTTAAATTTCCAAATAATTTATGATTATTGACAATAATATAATTTTTTTTTTCATATTGAATTAATAATGAGATAGATATGATCTATATTTTCATTATTAAGTTTGAAGATAATGGCTAAAATTGCTTTTAATAGATAATACTACCAATTATAAAATAGTTTATATAATTATATTATAGTTCCTCGGGTTGGGTGGGTTGCTCGGGCTAGAAATATTTGTGCTCATGCTTGCCCAAGTTTAATTCGGGTTTATTAAAATTGTACCCGAGCTAGCCCAAACTTTTAACATACATTGCCCATGCCCGCCCAACGTTCGGGTTGGGCATGGGTTGGGTGGGTTGACCGGACCCAAGTCCCACCCCTAAATCAAACATCAAACTAAACTCAAGTTATAATGCGCCATAAAAGCTGGTTCCTTGTACAATTATGTTCACACAAACTCATTTGAAGAAATAATACGGCTCTGACCTCAAATAATTGAATGAATGAATTTTACGGTATTTTTAATTCTTTCGTGTTTTAAAGTGCATATTGCAGTTCATTATGTAGCAACTAAATTTGTATCCATAGTCGGAGAGGTAGTAGCTTTAATTTTGATACTCCTTCGTTTCTGGAAAAGAGATACTTTCACTTTTTAATTTGGCCTAAAAAATAGGCCAAATTAAAAAGTGAAAGTATCTCTTTTCCAAAAACAGAGGGAGTATAATTTTGAGAGTACATTTCATGGAAAGATCGCAGCAGTTGTAGCACCTTCCTATATCTTGCTCTTGCTCTTCCAGTGGTGATGATTGAGTGGACAGATAGTCGACATGGTCTAGCATTTATAATAGCTTACGTTATATTGCTCTTCTAGTAACGGTGATTGAGTTGAATCTAACTTCCGTCTTCATCAAACCCTACAGAAACATGTTTAAAAAAATGATATCTTCATAAATTAAGGAATTCATCACAAAAGAAGCACTTCATCTCTGTAGAGCTACAAATAGGTTAGACAAAGACGTAAATAATCAAATGCACACTGAAAATAAATTTGGTTGATGGACATGCTGCACGCAGAGTATAATAGTAAAATTTTTGTTCATGGTTTTGATCCGAGAGACTCCATGTGATCCACTAACTCCTGTGCGAGTTCATCACCCCATTCCAACGGATCTGCAACTAAGTCTTCCACGTTAATATCACCTGAACAATCAAGTAGATCGCCAACTTGCATTTCTGGCTCTACATAACCTAAAACCATATGTTCGCCCAGTGACTTCTCCCACATCAAGTCACTAAAAGAACCCAAGCTGGAATCAGTCTTTTGAATCAGACTACTTAGTTCAATATTTGCAGCACCCGAGAATAACGGCTCCGCATCTAATTCAATCACAGTCTCTTCTTTTACAGCATGATCAATATAATCCTCAACCTGGATATTCTCCAATATCCCTTCCAGCTGCAATACTTCTTCGCTTGTACTAGCAAGCAATCTTCTTTTCTTTCCAGTTCCAATTCCAATTCCATGACCCAATTCTTTATTCTGCTCATTCCGTCTGAGTAGATGTACAAAATCAGAATTCTTTAGCGCTTTCCCAAGGAAACCCATCAAGTTTCTTTGCTTGCTTTCAATTACTTGCAATCTTTTTTCGATGACTACAATTTCACCCTCAGAATTCTGTTGCTGCTGCCGTAATCTCACAACTTCAGACATTAACACACTGCGGTCCTTCTTAAGCTTATCAATTTCGTCCTCCACACAAAGGCCTAGTCCTCCTCCTTGTTGAATGTTCTGTGTTATATTTCTTCTCCTCTTGATGTGCTTTAACAAATGCTTTTGCCCTCCCAAAAACCCTTCGTTTGCGAATTCCCAGCGATCCGGATCAACCTTCTTGAATCCCTGTCACACATTCAACGCAAACAAATTTCAGAAAACTGGTTCATATAATTTGAGCAAAACCCATAAAAAATTAAAAACTAAATCAGAGTTCTTGACAAAAGTGGAGTGGTGGTACTTACGTAAGTGTTAAGCTGACGAACAAAGCTCAAAAAATTACCATGCTTGAAGTACCTAGGCAGAAGAGTGGATGCAAGCTTATGTGAATCCCAGACAATGAAACTATTACGAGTTACATTCCACGAAATAATTGAATCAGTTCCAGGGTCTTCAACCATTTCGAAAGTTTTAGTTAGGAAAGGCGGTGGACCTATATCGTGTAATCCCTCCATTGGCGACGGTGATATAGCCGATGATGGAGATGATGAAGTAGCGGAAGATGTACTCACCATTATATCAATCAATCTATTAATGTAAACAAGTTAAGCTTGAGCTAGTTATTTCAGTTAAAGTTGGTTATTATATTATTTCTGTTTGGTGGAAGTGATGAGTCCACGACTATATATATACAGAGAGAGACGAGAATATATAAACAAATGAAATAAAATTCTAGAATTTTCTACAAATTTCTCTGTCAAATCAGTGTCACGGTATTGAAAAGGTTGAAAGAAAAATATCTTCATTCTGTTCCCCACTTTGATCCTCTTGTCTTCTTGCATCATTCTCCCTCCAGAAAACAAAAATCCAGACATTTCTTGTAGGCCCACTGGTTTGATAAGGAACGGTGGATACTGCATCAAACCAACACCCATACAGAAAAGATAAAAAGGGATTGATGTTTCCTTATATGCCCGTACAATATACGGCCTGTTCTCATGCATATTAGTAGACCAAAAGTTATTTAACTTATTTTCCATGGGTACTACAGACTCATCTTCTTCACCAACTCCATAAATGACTGAAGCTCTTCTTATATTTTTCGGATTAGACACGTTGTCATTTATGTTCACTACATCTTTTCTCTAAATTGGTGTCATATATTACAAACAGATTGAATAACTAGTATAACCATTGCCACGGTGGGAGGGCCAACTGAAAAAGAATCTGAACATGGGGTTCGTCTGCGAATATTTTCGTCCCGTTTAAGAAAAAGTGATACTTTCGCCCTGTTTCCGAAAAAGTGATACTTTCGCCCCGTTTCCGAAAAAGTGATACTTTCGCCCGTTTCCGAAAAAGTGATACTTTCGCGCCGTTTCGGAAAAAGTGATACTTTCGCCCCGTTTCGGAAAAAGTATCACTTTTTCTGAAACGGGGGCGAAATATCATTTTTCCAAACGGGCGAAAGTTTCACTTTTCCCGAAACGGAAAATTAGTCGATCCATAAACCAAAATATGGTTGCATGATGTGTTATGCATACTTTGTGGTGGTTTGCATAATGGTTATGCATTCAATTTTCGAGAATTGTGCCTAAAATTGAAGTATTATTTTTTTGAAACGGAGGGAGTACATCATTTTATTAGTTGCAACGGAAAATTAGTTGATGCCTAAACCAAAATTTTGCTACATAAAGTATTATGTATCTTTTGTGGCGGATTGCATAATGGATATACATTTAATTTTCTAAAATTGTGCCTAAAATGATAAATACCTCCGAATTTTTCGTAATCTAAATTTGATATTGTTATTTGTACTTGTTGCGTAGAGTTTTTTATAACCTTTCCAACGAGATAAATTTTGTAAAATTCCAAGGCACGGATTTTTAAATATGTTATATTAAAGTTTGCTTTCCAATTATACCCCTGAAAGGATAGGATACACAAAGAGTTATAGTAATTGGACTAAAAGGGAGGGATATTTTTGATTTTTCAGCATGGACCATTCTCTATCTTTTTGTGGTAATTGATCACTTAGATTTACAAAAAAGTGGTCATATAAAGGTCCTCACTCGCTTCGCTCGGTCGGCCCAATGATGTACTGAACTATCTTAAATGTTCTTTCTAACAAGGAAAATACCTAGAAACTGGCGGGAAGGGTCATCGGTCAACTCAAAATGAGTTATCAATGTCTAGTCAAGGAGTCAATGTCAGGTACGTCAAAGGACATGATCAATGTGTCAACTGTCAACTGGGTGCAAGTCTGGTGAAACGGGTCAACTGAGTCGTGTCTGGGTGATAAACCGATTCAATCTGATTTGACTCAGTCAAATGAACTGAGTCAGACGGATCAGTTGTATATGACTGGGATGACTAAGCTTATGCCATTTCACATGCCACCTCTCTACTGACACCACTCTTTCACCTGCAATTCAACTCAAAACAACAACTTTTTCACATTTATTATTATTTTTTTTGACACAAAAAGTGCAAATTATATTAAGAGACAAAAGTCACCAAAAGTGACAAATGCCAAAAGAGAAAAAATAAGCTAGTAATTAGCGATGGCCGATCACTGCCTCCCAATTACAAATAAGAGTACTTATGGGTAAAACAACTTCTTACACTTACCTTTCATTGTTCTGTGAAGTAATGATTAATCATTTTGGTCCAACATATTTACGAAAACCAACCGACGAAGATGTTAGACAAATATTAAGGGAGAATGAGGAAAGGGGATTCCCAGGAATGCTAGGTAGTCTCGATTGTATGCATTGGGTATGGCATGGATGCCCTGTTTATTGGGCTGGTCAATATAAAGGTCATTATCCAAAACCAACAGTTATCTTAGAAGCTGCTGCTTCTTACGATTGTTGGATATGGCACGCTTTTTTTGGTCTTCCGGGTTCACAAAATGATATTAATGTTTTGCACAAGTCGCCTCTGTTTGAAGATTTGAAGTATGGAATTTCTCCATCTGTCCGTTTCATGATCAACGGCCATCGGTACACTCATGGCTATTATCTTGCGGATGGTATCTACCCAAAATGGTCCACCTTGGTTCAATGCTACCGTCAGCCTCCTGCTGGTGCATTGGGCCATTCATACCGATATTTTAACGATGCCCAAATGGCACTGAGGAAGGATGTGGAACGCGCTTTTGGAATTTTGAAGAGGAAGTTCGCTATCATTTGTGGCCCATATCGTGGGTTGAGTCCTCGTGAAATGCACAAGACTATGCTCACTTGCATAATTCTTCATAACATGGTAATTCAGAAACCAGACGTGATTCGGATTGGATTAACTATGATGATGAAGATTTGAGGCCGAGATTCGACCCAAAGAGGCCTCCTCGCAAGGAATTATGGTCAAATGACTAACTACATTCGAACCGTAATTTGTATGACCGGTTAAGAGATGATCCGAGATTGAATCTTTGGGCGAGCATGGAAGATGATTTTATGTATTTTTCTTAATGTTTTAGCTTCAGTTTAAGTTATGTTATGTATTGTTATTTTTCTAATTAATAAGCTTCAACATTTCATTTCAAACTAATATTAATTGGAATGCATAACAACATATCAAATTAAAACTTAAACTAGAACATTAAAACTTAAACTGCTACATTAAACTAGTTATAAACTAGTACATTAATCATTTAGAGGAATTATTTCATCAAACTCATCATCGGTTCCATCATCATCATCTTCTTCATCACGGTTGTTAGTAAATCCAACTTGCTTTTCAATCTGTGCTTGAATCTGTCAAATTCGATTTGCCATACATGTTTTTGTTGGGCGTTCATAATTGAGGTGTTAGCTTGAAGAATGTTATGCTTGTCATAGTCAAACTGAATTTTTCTTGAGAAAGACGACTTTTCTTACTCTCCCGGTTTTGAATTTTCCTTTGAATGGATCTTTCCTTCGCGATGGTCTTTTGATAATCCATAAACTCCGCCATGTTTTCGTTGCCAATCTGTACGAACCTCTCTTTCAAAATCAACATCAGTCTGACCACTGTCCTTTCCTTTTCTCTTGGCTTGCATTATCAATGCAACATAAGCGGCTACTTCCTGGTTGATTACAATGAAGTGTTCTGACAATCCTTTTGCATCACGACCATTGATGTTCATGGTTTGTTCTTCATATTTTTGAAATATATTATCCCACATGGTGTTACCATGTTGGTGTGCACCACCGATACAATCTTGGGTAAAAAAAACATAATTACGACAAATACATTCATCTTCTATCATGGTGTATTTTGCACCACGGACTCGATTCTTCTTACCTTTGCCTTGAGTTTTTGCTTGTGAATCCATTTTACAAGAAAATATATTGTAGAGGAGTTGTGATAGTTTTAGATTTGAAAAAGATTGAGAAATTAAGAAATTCTAGAGAGATTTAGAATTTTTGGTGTGAGTTGATATGAGTTTGAAATCATGTATTTATAGAGGGGGAAATTGTAGCCGTTAGATGAAGATCTGATGAGCGATTATCATAGTATCGAGCGATAGCTTGACTGTTTGTCGATTGAATGACCATCGAACGATTCTTTGACCATCGAGCGACCGAGACTCTATCGCTCACTGAAACTTCGTCGCGTATGCCTATATGCCAGAAATAACATATTGGCATATGAGTTTGGCAGTTTGGCATACCCATAGTGGGTGCATATATGCCAAATACCATGTTTTGGCATGTGCATAGGAAGAGGCCTTAAAGAGTAGCCATCAAAAATCTTAAAAGGAATAGCCCAGTTAAAGAGGGTACACTTTATCGCAATAATAAGTTGATCAAAATTTCTTTTCCTTCCGCCATACAATCTAGCATTTCTTTCTTGCCAAATCGTCCACCATACTGAAAATGGAATAAAACCCCATAGTTTCTTCTTCATATTTCTACCCTATTTATTAGGCCATTCCCAAATATCACTTTCCGCAAAAACCCAATCATGACCAAAAGAAGATAAGAAATAATTCCAGACCCTTGTAATTTCTGAACAATGAAGAAAAAGATGCATATTTGTCTCTGTTGCCACATTACAGAACAAGCATATATCCGAATCTGCCTTTCCAGCCTTAAGTAAATAATCCAAAGTAGGAGCACCTTTATAACAAAGGGTCCAAACCAAAAAACACTTTCAAAGGAATTTTAGGATTCCATATTTTCTTATGTGGAAACGATAAGTAACCCTCTATGTCCAAAGAGGTATAACAATTGGATACACTAAACTCACCTCCAACATCCCAAATTTTATCATCTCTAAATTAGGGTTGCTTAAGATGGAAATTTATTTTGGTAATTTAAGTAAAGAGTTCTTCTCCAATTTATCATGTTAAACTTTATGCGTTATAACACATTGATGGATTGACTCGCAAAGTCCATTATAACACATTATTAAAATTCGACTAGAAAGAAAGTCGAACAGTCAGTATTTGGTTCATCCTGTAGTTTACACTTTCATCTTATAGTTCCCGTTTACACATACATTATTCACTCACTTATTCAATCTAAAAATAATCTTCCTTATAATTTTTGGGTCTCATAATTTGCTGGAACTCTTGCATTCTCTAATATAATTCACCTGCCCGTGTTAGCAAATTGAGTATTCCGAAAAAATTGCTACGCTGGCTTATAATTCACTTAACCATGTTATTGTCTACATTATATTGGCATTTAAATCCTAGACTTTTTTGTTGTGGTCAAATGAAACACGATCTCTTTTTAAGTATAATTCACCATATATGTACTGAATTTATGAGTAAAGCATGTTGAGCATTTAATAATAATTCATGTTCGCGTAATAATTATACATTTCATAATCGAGAGATTAGTTAAATTGCAGTAACTTGGCTGAGTTAAGAAAAGTTTTAATCGAGGAATTACGGAAAAATAATAAAAGAAAAAAACACGAATGTTTTATTTATTCCTACAAAATATTATTTGTATGAAATTTATTTCAAATCATGGTTTCCCTTGGTTAATAGCTACATTCTAATCTTATGTTGCCTTTTTATTCTAACAGCAACAATCACATGGAGAGATTTCAAAGTTCATTTTTAACAACCTTGGCAAGCGAAGAACAACTACAACTTTTGCAATAGTCAGAGTACTCAGAACATAAAAAGCAAGACCGCAAAGAAGATAATTTACAATACAACATGGTTTTGCTCCACAAAAACACAAGTAGGCTACTACTACGTTTTTCTAAACTTCTGTGATTCTTATAAATATAACTAACCAATAAACAATTAGCCTGTAGAACAAATATACGAGGTTATCTCATAAAGTCATAAAGTAAAAAATCACGAGGAAAAATCTTGAAGAGAAAAAATATTACAGAGATGATAAACTTTGTGGTTTCAGTTTTCAGCGGTAAATATAGGCATGCCTCAGGATATCTTGGATTAATTATAAGCGAGTTAAAAAAATATCAATAATAGGTTCGCATGTAATGAAATCCAACGATGCAATACCGCTTACTAGATGTCAATTTTTGGTAAAAATCGGCGTTGTGATGCGCATAAATAGGTATTTGACAGGGCTTATACAATGCAGCGAATGGAATGACAATGGATTCTACTTGAGATCAGGCGCTTTCGATTAGAATGACAATTTGATGTACATTGGCATTTAAAATACAGCGAATGGACCATCGAAATCCAAACTTATTGTCATAAAAAAGAATGATATACTATATGGATATACCAGGTCTATTGGCATGCAAATGATGAATATATTTGGCGTCAAATTTGGTGCATTCAAGGTACGTATTTAGAGTATTCCTTTTATTCTTTAGAGCACACTTTAAGTTGTTTTTCCGTAGGAACTACATTTCATTAATTGTTTTGGTAGACTTTACTCAGCAATGACACCATCCCAATATTCCTCAGTGCATTTACCCTTCACATCATTTGTTACGCATAAAATTAATCAAGATTACTATTCACAATATTGCGTCACTGAAATGATCAGTTCTTGAATCTTGAAACATAGATAAACAAAGTATAAGTAGAGAAGTGTTTTAAAAAACTTTACTTGGATACCAGTGGTTAGACTTTAGCGCCTCTGACCAATTTTCTTCCAATATTCCATAAGCAAGAAACAGACCCGTGCATCGCACGGGCGAGAAACTAGTAATAATAATCATAGGGTTAAGGTTAACCAACATACCATAGGTTTTTTAGGGGGTTTATCCAGAACTTCAAAAATCGTAACTCCAAACAATGAACAATAATTAGAGCCAAATCAACGATGGAAGATATGATCACTGAAGAAGAAAACTTAGGAATTAAAAAGACAATTAAGGAGAATAGATAGACAATTAAGGAGAACAGGGAGTGGAAAAGGGAGGAGAGGCAGTGGAGAAAAAAATGTGGTATTAAGAAAATCAGTGATTAGGGTTTAGTTGCCAAGGGAAAATAAACTCAGTGGTGGTGTTTGAGTAAATATTTGGTGGTGTGAAAAAACCATAGATTTCTATTGGTCTAAATATTTTTGGTGGGGCCAGAAGGTCTAAGAAGAGAGCTTGATTCAGCTTTTAACCACAGCAGAGGAAATTTACCGAAATCATATTATTAATGTGTGTTTTGAGTTTTATAGGTACTCTGGAGTCATTTTGAGGAAAATGAGAAGAAATCATCCTAAATTGAACAAGAAGGGCAAAATTGTCACTTTATAAGAAAGTACTAGTGGCGGTCGGGAAAAGGTTAAGGGTCAACCAGCTGAAATTCTCGCAGAAACACTAAAAATAGGTCAGCTGAGGTTAAGGGGTGACTAACTGTTATAGGGCCCCCATTGGGTAGCTCTTATCTAATGAGTGGGGTGTGATTATCTAACCCTAACTCCTACACCTTGAATCGAGAAACCAATTCCCAAATCATTCTCAATCATTGTGAACTGGAAATAGAGAGAGGAAAGCAGCTACTGTTGTTGTCTCCGATAGTAAAATCAAGAAATTTAGGGATTTAGAAGGTGGTTTAATGGAAGATTGAGTTGGTGAGATATTGAAGAACATGTAGTTGCATTCGTTGAGTGGTGAGGTGAAGAAATTGGAGATGTTTTCATGTCAAAGAGATGAGAAAAGGGGATCTGTTAGGTTTGTATCAGGGATGAAAGTGGTGTCGCTACCATACATATATAGATGGATTTAAATTTGCGTGATGCTGTTGTTGATACGAGAGACAAGCAGGTTGAATTGGTGATGGGTCTGCGGATAATCGCTGATGGTGGTGATTGAATCTGAGAATAGCTTGTTGCTGCTGCCTTGGGTATGTGGATTGATGAACAAAGAAGAATGTGGGTACGAGTTTGTATAATGGTGAAGACAATTTGTTGAAGTCGAGATTCAAATGGGTGTTTGATGTGAAAAGAGTAGATGTATGTTAGGTCTTTACAAGGAGAAGAAATTGGCCTGAAAATGGCCATAGAAATGCTATATAAATAGCCGAAACTTGGCCAGTTATCCAATTTGGCGAGTCAACTCGGTAGCGGCGATGATCCGTGTCAGGTGAGCGGATGACTGATTCAAACCAACAATTCGAGACCAAAGCCGTTGATTATCAAGATAGCTAACTCAACGTGATCGGGTGTGACAGGACTTTGAACCTTGACCCTTTGACAAGCAGATGACCATTAGATCAGCGGTTAACTTTAACGCACGTAACAGAATATTCCTTCGGTGGAGAAGAATATCAGATGACCTACGGTGAATTCGGGTGACTTTCTGGCCAGATTCCGGTGGATCCATGGACTTTTCCGGCGACCTAAAATTATAGATTTTTGTGTGAGTATTTTTCATGGGCTTGAAGACATAGATTTGGAATTGGATGAAGAATTGGGCCTGAATTTAGAAAGAAAAGATGGAAGATTTGAGAAAGATTTTGATTTGGAATGTTGTGTTATTATGGAAAAGGGATTATATTCCTTGGAGGATTGGAGAGCAAAGTGAAGCCTATAAATAGGGAAGTTTTCTACAACTTTTCTCTACACCTCAACATACACCACACTTTGGTTTTTGCTTCTTCACACTGTAGCGTAGGGGTGGAGCCAAGAAATATAGGTTGGGGGGAAAAATATATATGGTGAAAAATGGCATCCTTTCAAAAATATGCGGCCGATGGCCGCCCGAAATTTTGGGACGTTTTTGTTATTAGATTTATGATAATCATCGAATATCATCACAAAATTTGATACTCATAAGCAAATTTTAATACTAATCACACCTATAGTTAATGTTTTTAAGACATTTTACAAGACTTATGTGAGTAATTTTACAATCTAGGCTTATATTAGTTCATTTTGTTTAAAATCAAGGGCGACAAATTTTAGAAACACCTAAAATTTAAAAGCTGATTTTATAATTTTGGGATTCTAGGGAGGACAACTGTCCTCCCTAGTCCCAACACAGCTCCGCCCCTGCTGTAGCGTCCCCAAAGCTTTCAGCTGACTAATCCAAGAGATTAGCTAAATAAAGAGGCACTAAGAATCTAAATCATTTACTTCAACATTCAATTAAGAAAGCTGCTACAAAACTTAACCCAAAAACTATCCCCGCTCTGAAATAAATACAAGAACTCCTCTCATGTGATACATAATAATAATCATTTGGTTTACAAGTAAAATATATAACATAATAAATATAGCAGAAGATAACTAATTAACGGAGTCAACTCCCCGAAGCTTTCGCTGCGCAACTCTGATCTGTCTCTGAAACTGAAAGTGGGAATGGGTGAGCACATCATCCCTAAAAGGGGTGCCCAGTAGAAATAACATTTAACTTTTAAGTAATCATTGGAAATGATTTGAAAACAATTCATGTTTTCCCTAACACTAAAACACAAGCAGTTCACAAAGGTAAACAATCATGTTTATGGAATTAACTCCTTCTAAACAATGAATA